>OX422213.1:534538466-534978466 GCA_949130495.1 Sambucus nigra
ATTCCTAAGACTAAAATGAAAATATCTCCTTATGAAATTTGGAAAAATATTAAGCCCAACGTGTCATACTTTAGAACGTGGGGGTGCTTAGCCTATGTACGTATACCCGACCCTAAAAGGTCTAAATTGGCAAGTAGAGCATATGAGTGTGTTTTTATAGGCTATGCTATTAATAGCAAAGCATACCGATTTTATGACTTGAAAAATCAAGTAATTATTGAATCAAATGACGCCGATTTTATGAAGATAAATTTCCTTTTAATTTGAGGAATAGTGGGGGCGAGTCATCCACTAATATTTCTTTAAATAAAAATAAAGAAAATAATGAATCCATTTTAGAAATTCGAAAAAGTAAAAGGGCTCGTGTAGAAAAAGATTTTGGTCCCGACTTTTATGTTTACACCTTAGAGGAGGATCCTAACACTATTCAAGAAGCCTTATCTTCTTTAGATGCCGATTTATGGCAAGAGGCTATTAATGATGAAATGGATTCTTTGGAAACAAATAAAACTTGGCATTTAGTGGACCTTCCTCCTGGATGTAAAACAATTGGGTGTAAATGGATTCTTAAAAAGAAATTAAAACCTGATGGCACTGTTGAAAAATATAAGGCACGTCTTGTTGCTAAAGGTTTTAGACAAAGAGAAAATGTAGACTTTTTTGACACATTTTCACCCGTGACTAGAATAACGTCTATACATGTACTATTTGCTATAGCTGCCTTAAATGATTTAATTGTACACCAAATGGATGTTAAAACTGCTTTTTTAAATGGAGAATTAGAAGAAGAGATTTATATGGATCAACCTGAAGGTTTTATTGTACACGGTCAAGAAAATAAAGTATGTAAATTAGATAAATCTCTTTATGGACTCAAACAGGCACCTAAACAATGGCATGATAAATTTGATAGCCTAGTCATCTCTAATGGGTTTAAAATTAATGAAAGTGACAAATGCATTTATTATAAATATGTTGAGAACATTTGCACTATCATATGTCTTTATGTTGATGACTTGCTCATTTTTGGTTCCAATAATCATGCCGTAGAAAATGTTAAATCATTATTATGTGCCAACTTTGATATGAAGGATTTGGGTGAAGCTAGTGTAATATTAGGAATTAATATTACTAGGTCAGAAAAGGGACTTTCTTTGGATCAATCTCATTACATTGAGAAAGTTCTAAAGAAATATAATTACTTTGACTGTAAACCTGTTAGTACTCCATTTGACCCTAGTGTAAAGTTATTTAAGAACACTGGCGACAGTGTAAACCAAAATGCTTATGCAAGCATTATTGGTAGCTTACGTTATGCTACAGATTGCACTAGACCTGACATAGCTTATGCTGTGGGAGTACTATGTAGATTTACTAGTAGACCTAGTATGGAGCATTGGCATGCTATTGAGAGGGTCATGCGGTACCTTAAAAGGACGATAAACCTCGGATTACACTATAATAAGCATCCCGCTGTCCTTGAAGGATTTAGTGATGCTGATTGGAACACCCTATCTGATGATTCTAAGGCTACTAGTGGATATATATTTAGCATCGCTGGTGGTGCAGTTTCTTGGAAATCTAAGAAACAAACTATTTTGGCTCAATCCACTATGGAGTCTGAGATGATAGCGCTAGCTGCTGCTAGTGAAGAGGCAGGTTGGTTAAGAAACCTCCTGTCAGATATCCCATTATGGGAAAGACCAATTCCATCCGTTTTGATTCATTGTGATAGTACCGCGGCTATTGCAAAAGTTGAGAACCGTTATTATAACGGTAAGAAACGACAAATACGTCGTAAGCACGGTACTGTTAGAGAATTTATCTCTACGGGTGCTGTGAGGGTGGATCATATACGGTCTGAACAGAACTTAGCTGATCCTTTGACGAAAGGACTAGCTAGGGAGAAGGTGTGGACCACCACGAAAGGGATGGGACTAAAGCCCTTGGATAAATGAGTCATTTGTGATGGTAACCCAACATATAGACTGGAGATCCCAAGAAATATGTTCAAAGGGTAATAACAAGTCACAAGTGATATGGGTTGAATCATGCGATTATTAATTAATATAGAACGGGTTTTTACTCCGAGTCCATCCCTATGGAGCATGATATCCTGAAGCGAGTTGAGGATGAGTTATTATAACTCTTAATGAGATCTATAGCTTTATTTTGAGTGGGGTACTTAGCTACAGGAGTATTCTTGATAGACTCACCTATGTGAATGTGGAAGTGTGGCCGCTTCCTATGGATATTTTGGGCAAATTCCTAAAGCGTTCACTATACTGGGATAGAAGCACATGGCCGTAACGTGCTAGCTATTAGACTTACACCCAAGTAGGGTTGTGTGTGGGATGTTGTTAGAGATAGAGTTCAAAACTACGGTTACTCTAGTATATTCTGAATCATCTTTACTACGTAAAGGTTCAAGTCGAAAGACACCTTTGCTTATGCACAATTCTATTGATTATTGCTCGATAAAATGTTTTCAAGTTTTGCAAGTGGGGGATTGTTGGAAACAGCTGTCTAAGACAGCTGTTAGTTTTAAAAGTTGCAAAACTAAAGTTTCAAGTTTGCTTGGTTCTTTCCGTGTCCCACATCGGTGGGAGACTTAAAATGGGGTGTGTTAATATACAATTTTTTGGGAACAAAGGTTCAGCCCTTTGGGCATTCAAGTTTTTGTGGGTATGTGGGGCAGACCCAATGGGCCAAGTCACACACGCGCGCGCGCGCCGCCGCCGCCGTCCGTCCGGCCCGGCCCGTGTCCGGGTCCTGGGTCTTGGGCTTGGGCTCATTAAGAATTAATTTTTTGGACAAATAAATTAACGTTTTTGGGCTTTAAAAATTATTTTTTAACGGTAATTAATTCCGAAAAAATTAAAACGTGGTTTATTGCGTGTTGATTTCTTCAACCGAGTTGCCCACTTCTTCCAGTTTTTTCTCCACGTTGTTTACCAACGTCTCTTTTCTTTTTGCCCCATAAAAGAGGTGGTTGCCTCCGGTTTTGGCACACAGTTATCTTCTTCCAACACAAAAAAAATTTCTCTACAGTTCTGAAAAAATTTTCTTCTCCCAGAATACTTTTTCCAGAATAATTAATCTCATTCGTGTACAGATTAATTATAGAATCGAGCAATTAATACAGAATGGGTGTATACTGACCGGATTAATTCTTGTGCTATCAATCCGTAATATAATTGGAGGCTGTTTTATCCTGGGGGTGACGGCGCTGCACACTGGGGGTGACGGCGCTGCACACCGGGGGTGACGGGGCTGCACACCGTAATACCCAGTTTTTGTGGGTATGTGGGGCAGACCCAATGGGCCAAGTCACACACGCGCGCGCGCGCCACCGCCGCCGTCCGTCCGGCCCGGCCCGTGTCCGGGTCCGAGTCCTGGGTCTTGGGCTTGGGCTCATTAAGAATTAATTTTTTGGACAAATAAATTAATATTTTTGGGCTTTAAAAATTATTTTTTAACAGTAATTAATTTCGAAAAAATTAAAACGTGGTTTATTGCGTGTTGATTTCTTCAACCGAGTTGCCCACTTCTTCCAGTTTTTTCTCCACGTTGTTTACCAACGTCTCTTTTCTTTTTGCCCCATAAAAGAGCTGGTTGCCTCCGGTTTTGGCACACAGTTATCTTCTTCCAACAAAAAAAAATTTCTTTACAGTTCTGAAAAAATTTTCTTCTCCCATAATACTTTTTCCAGAATAATTAATCTCATTCGTGTATAGATTAATTATAGAATCAAGCAATTAATACAGAATGGGTGTATACTGACCGGATTAATTCTTGTGCTATCAATCCGTAATATAATTGGAGGCTGTTTTATCCTGGGGGTGACAAGGTTGCACACTGTCGGCACAATTGGAGGCAGAGCCGCGAAACACCTTAAAGAGAGCGACCTAGTCCGCGACTCAGCCGTGTTCTTCACTGTCCAGTTTCCGGAATTCTTATATAATTTTTCTGCCCCAGAATTATTTGCTCCAATTGGGTAATTTCGTTCCTCAATTTAATTCTGCATTTAATTGTTTATTACTGCAACAACAGGTGCACATGTCCGGTCCGCATTCTTTAAATGCATATATATATATATATATATATATACAGTAAGGCTCTCCAACATACCTCCTAGCTAGGGCTGTGTTTTTTTTCCGAACTTTCCGATTTTTTCGATTTCCGATCCGATTTTTTTCGAATTTGGAATGAAATTTTAGTTTGTCGATTTTCCGATTTCCGATTTTTCCGAAAAAAATCGGATCGGAAATAATTCTGAATTTCTGATTTTTCGATTTTTCCGATTCGATTTTTCCGAAACTACGTCGATCCGATTTTTTCGATTTTTTTCCGAATTATTTCCGATTTTTTCGGAATTATTTTCCGATTTCCGATTTTTCCGATTTCTTTTCCGATTTTTTGAAAATTTCCCATATCCCACATCGGTTGGGAGAGGGAGAGGTTCCAAAATATGCTCTATAAAAGGAGAGTATCCTCCTGACTTCTACACAAATGAAAAATGAGCCAAATTCTCATGTGTTTACATGTTGGGTTAAGCTATTTTCATTGTTTCTTTAAAATGAGAATTTCGAGTAATCGAAAATCCATAATTTATTTTTTTGAAATTTTGGAATTTCCAAAATTTCTAGATTTTTAATATATTTTGTGAATTTCCGATTTTTTCCAATTTTCCGATTTTTCCGAATTCGGAAATTTTTTTAATTTTCAGAAAAAATCGGATCGGAATAGTTATTTTATTTCCAAAAAAATCGGATTTTTTTCCGAATAGGCATTTTCCGATCCGATCCGATCCCGCCGAAACACAGCCCTTACATAAATATTGAACCTTTCAATTTTATTGCCTTTATACATATCTTTTTTTTTTAAATTAAAACATAGTATTATTATATATTGTAATAATATTATAGGACATTAGAATTATATTATACGAAATTATAAGATAATGAAATATTTATTTTCCTAGTTCTTACCTTTGATGGGACGTTGAATGGCAAAATATCATTCCTTTCAATTATAGGATATAACAGAGGAGAGAGAAACCTGCAGATACAAATAACCGTCATCTTGATACTTGTTATAAAAAAATACCAATGGGTGGCGCGTGGGGATTCAATGAGGAGAAATGAAAAGTTGGTTAGCAAGAGAATCAGAAAAGCCGGGGAAGTTCAAAGGATAGATAAATAATACTAATTATAAAAAAGAGAGAAATTAGAACCAACTTTTCTTCACATTTCGACACGTGGGATTCACATTAAAGCCTATTGGAGTGTATTTGATAATAGTTATATAGATAAAGGCAAACGATATTAACAATGTTCAAAGAGATGAAAAGGTACATAAGGTGTTATCGAAAAGCATAGTAAATTGCTAATTAAAAGGATACTTTGTCAGGAAACATTAGGTGTTGCACATGATCACGTTTGAGGGTATTTTGGTCAAAATCAATATAAAACTTTAAATAAATGAAAATTACATAATAATTATTTTAAAAGTATTAAAAATTGGAAAATTAAAAAAAAACATGTAAAAAAATATTCCCAATTTAGACAAACATATCCAATAAAAATAAAATATAGTTTTCTAATAGATAAAAAGATAAATTTCCAACAAAAAATAGATTTTCAATTAAAAAATGATTTTATATTAAAATTAGGAAATTACTAAAGTAATCTACAAAAAAATCTGGAAACTATTGTTAAAAAGTCTACAAAAAACTGAATAAATACGTTAAAGAGTTTGAAAAAATATTGTGAAAAAATCCATTTCCAATATCAAAGTAAATTTCCAATTAGAAATAAATTTCTAATAAAAATAGAAATAAATTTATAATAAAAATAGAAAAAATATTCAATAATTACTGAAAATTTAGAATTAGAATGTTCAATATACCCATAGGGTCAAAACATAACCATCTTAAAAAATATAAGAAGGAAAGATCAATAAAAAAACTTATTAATCTTAGTAGAAAGTGAGATCAATACTATAATAGTTAATGATTTACCTAAATATCTTTTACATCAAAATTAAAAATGATTATAGCCATCTTAAAAAATATAAGAAGAATAGAACAATAGAAAACTTATTAATCTTAGTAGAAAGTGAGATTTTTTTTATAAAGGAATCCATTCTTGTCAACATTAACATCAAACTCATTCTAAACATCAATCAATTTCTATAAGAACATAATAACTATCTTGAGACCCAAAATCAAATTCCAATGTTAAACTTAAGTAAATTAAACCCATAATACATGTAAACAAGAGCCTTCAACCTATTACAATAAATAAAGATATTCAAAATCCACTAAAGAAAATATATTCTTATTTATAAAACCACCATTATGTAACCTTACACACCTGCTTTGGTTAAAAAAAAAACTTACACACCTGCTAAGATTCAAGCCATCTGTAAAAACATGGGTGAGGGAAAAACCATCGACACTAAAAAATCAACGGCTTCTAAAAAATTCATGACGGCTCAACCCCAGGCTCAAATCAAAAAAGACAAAGAGTATCTATAACATCCGGCAGTAACCCCAACATTGAATGATGTCAAATTTTTCCTGAAAATCTGAATACCCACCTGTTTTCGAAAACTGATTTACTGATGTGTTTCTGAAACTTGTCTTTAGAGGATTCATAATCGTCTTGAACTAAAAAAAATACAATTGTCTTCAACCAAAAACAGGTCGGAGATAAGAGATTTTTGTGGCCAATTGGTAAATCCGTCAAATTAATGGTTAATTCACAGTCGTCTTATGAAGCTTCTTAAGAGAGTTAAACCTTCGAGCCCACAATCCTTCATCTTCTCTCTCTTTTGTTCGTATTTTATGCCACCAATTGAACCCGATGGACGATGATGATCTATTGGTGGAACTAAAACACGACATGCAAAAACATCGTCTCCTTCCGAATTATATTTCTATTGTATCGTCGTTCGATTCAACATCTATGGGTGGAAATTCACCCATCTCTAAGAACCCTGATAATCCCCTTTCTCCTATGTATATGTACAAAATAAAGCTTTATAGTTAGTATAGATATAATGGAAATAAAGAGAGGATGGGAAAGGGACCGCCCATTTATATTTGGAAGTGAAAGGTCGGGAAAATGAAAAGGGGGCGAAATGATATACAGGGTGAGAGAGAAATAGAGAAGGTGAGAGTGTCTGCGTGGGCACTTTAAGCAAAGAGCGGTTTTAATTCTTGTATAGCATTTTAGAATATATAAATATTTCAGTTCATCTAAAATACAATTACATTAATGCCATAACATAAAATTATCAAACTAACATTTAACATACTAAAATTTAACGCCACAATTAATACTGGAGTATACGTATGCACATAATCCACAACCTTAAACATAATAAGATAAATAGTAAATAAAATATCAAATCGTGACTTCAAACAAAAAATGTCCTCGTCAATCATATACAATTATTACACGTGGAAAAAAATTGTCCAAGTCATATTCTACTCTAAGCCTCAACATATACCTCGTGATCACGACCCTAAATCTCATCGGCTCTCTATCTTGAGGGAAAAGGAAAATAAATGAATGATTACTCAAATGGCTCAATATGGAACTTAGACAACTCTCATTGCCTCATAACTACAACATAAACTAGTACAACACACATATGTACGAAATTCACTGATAACTGAATTGATGGAAGTAAAGAAAAAAAATACCCTAGTCGTTATAATATAATAAAATGTATGAATCCAAATGATGATAAAAGAATTACTAATTATTTGTGATGATAAAAAATTTGATTGATAACATATGTCCTATTAATTATCTTATCCTAAACGTGTACGAGATTGCTAGAATTTAAACAAATTTCAAGATCATCTCAATAAGTTCAAAATACTCAAGAATTTTTTTTAGAAAACACTCAATAAGATCAACACAGAGAGCAACCTGAGTTTTGAGAGAGTTAAGATTGACTGTATGGTAAAAACTGTATCAATTAATATGACTTGACTCTAAAAATGACTCACAAACAAACACAACCTTTGTTTTTTTCTGAACCATTTAAACCATATTTTCAATAACAAAAGTACCATTAAGTCTAATATAGTCTACTAAACCTTTTCCTGTCGAATATATTAGTTATTGTCTTACTAACTCTAATTGGAAATAATTTTCCTGGGAGTTATAGTCGAATAAAACTAATTTATTCGAACAAATTAGTTATAGTTGACTATATCAAGCCAACTTTTCACTAACTGCTTGATTTATAAAATACCATTTTGTAATTTTATAATATTGCTCTCAAGCAACTAGTTTTCTTCAAGACACTATATATAGTTATATACACCTTAGATTTTCAAAAGAACTTAAATCTAAAGATTTAAACACACACCACACCTCGCTTCAAAATTCATCAACAAAACGAGCCAAATCACATCAAATGAAGAGTGAAATGGTAGATATAAGAGAGAGAACATTGTTGTTCCTCCACAAAAAAAGCTTCATTAATTACATCATCTTTAAGTTCATTAACAACAAAGACGGTATTTAAAAGTTCCAAAGAAGATTCAATCATGATTAACAACAATGAGAACAAGAAGCACTGAGATCTTCATCGACAATAACATCATCAAAGTTCCATAATAATCAAGAAGAGATTACCCAACACAACTAGATTTTTTTCATGGCAACAACAAAGTCTCAACAGTAAGAAGTGTTGCTAAAAAATAAACAAAGTTTCACTAGAGAAAAGGGAAAAAAAGGAAGATAATGAAAAGAAAATATGAATTACATCTCATTCAACATCATCATCATCATCATCATTATCATCATCATCAAGGTTCAACAAAAAGGGTTTTCATACAATGATCTATCATGAAAATAACAGCAAATACTTAAACAACAACAACAAAAACAACAATAAGATCCACTATGAAGAGCTACATTGATCTATCTACTCATATAGGAGAAAATATTGTAAAGGTGTTCAATCTATAAGTACACTATAATAAAACATTGTATCTAGTTTATGGTGATCCACAAATCCTCTGTTGATAGAAAACCTCAGTTTGTGGCAACCCGAGAAAGTCACAAAGCCCATTGTATCTTCCCATCCAGTGTATGAAGAGTCAAGAAAATAGGTACTTCGCTTGAGTTTTCTCGTTTCTCCTTAGGCAAGGAGGTTGTGATTCAATCGTTGGTTTTGGTTTACAAGGATGGTCATAGTTACATTTTAAGATTTTGCTTTCGCCTTAGTACACTGGAAGATATTGGAGGTTTTTTTAGTATCATTCAGTCATGAATGTAGATAAGGCCGAACCATGTGAAAAGTCCTCAGTCCCTTTCTCTTACCTTACTTTCTTTACATCTGTGATTTACTTATTATGTGTGGTGATGGTTTATGTTGTGCAAATGTGAATGTCGATGTGTGTGGATGTAAGACAACGAACAAAGATAAAATCATGTTATAACAAATTTTGAGTGAAAATATAATGATTTGGGAATAAAAAGAAATAAATTGAGCTTATGAAAAGTAAAATAAATTACAAATATCCAAATTTCACCTCCATAGGGATTTTTTTAGGGCCTGTAAAATGAATAACATAATATAGTACACACAAGTATAAAAAGTGTGTAAACCCTAATACCCTTATACAACCATCAAAGCTACCCAACCAAACCTATTTAACGAAATCTAAACTCAAGGGTCATCTATTAGCTGATAAGGTAGGTTCATCTAATGAGACCTAGTATTTACTAAGTCTTTTAAATATTAGTGAACTAACTCCACATTGTCCCTAACGTCCTTACCTCGACATTGGTATGACCTCTACTCACGTCGAATTTCTCCTCAATTATTCGCATGGTCATGTTGCATCCTATGATTATCTTCTCTACTAAAGTCCATGGCTCACTGTAAACCGTTGTCAATTTAGTATGTCGTATACCGATGCAAGTTACTACAAGTCGTTGAAGGATTAAGAAGCTTACATCTACAAAGACGAATTCGAATTTCAAGAAGACTTCAACATTCAAGCTCAACAAGGAGGAATTTGGTAAAATATGTTTTCGTTCCATTTACATCTTACATTAAAAGTGTTGGGATTTTTTTAAAAGTTAAAATGATTTTTGGAATTTTAATAAATGATTTTTATTTTTTCAAAAATATTTTTTCATAAAAGTTTTGGATAAATATCTCCTGATCCCGTGAACATTTTTAATATTTAAGGATTCCAAGTTATTTAAAACTTTAAAAGACCTTTTTAAGGGGATCAGTGACTGTCGTTCAAACGATGTCACATCTCATTCGAACGAGATGGAGTGTCGCTCGAACGACGTTGCTTGTCGTTCGAACGAGAGTTATTTTATGCCGACACGTCACCGCCTTGATTTTAATATAAATAAGGGTGTCAGGCTACTAAATTTCGGGTGGAGAAAAACTGGTTTTTAAAGAATACATTTTTTCAATTCTCCAACCAATTTTTGAGGGTTCAAAGTTGTGTTTTACAATTCATAAATGCCAAATACTTTTGTGTGAGTTGTCTTTGTGGAACCCAAGACATATTTGCTGGGAATTTTACTGCTAAAACTAGGTGCCTTGGAAAGGTATTGGGCTGACCATAGGTGCCACTTGTGGGAGGTACTACGCTGATCATCTACTGCATTTCATAGGGAGTGTTGCGGTGTTCCTGGGCTGACGACTACGAACCGATACCTAAGGGTATTTCGTATGTCACTTTTATTTTCATTGTAATCCGATTGTAAACAGTTCTTTTACAAATTATAGTGAAAATAAAAAGGTGTTTGCCTTGTGGGGATTTTTTTCCTGAAATCTGTCTTTGTCAGCTTATTCATCGCATTATTTAATTTGAGATTTGAATTGACATGTAGATGAATGTTTAGGAGTTGATTTAATCGGTATTTGGTTTTAGCAAATTTAAACATCCAATTAAATAAGTTTAAGTTGGAAATTATGAATCTATTTGAATCATTATCGCACACGCACTTTCAAATTGGTATCAGAGCAGGTTATGCTAATTTATCGCGTATTCCTATTTTCCGCAAACTTGTGTGATATTGATTTTTGTTTAAAAATTTTGATTTTTGAAAGTTTGTCGCGATGTTTCCAAACGAGCACTTATATAATCGACTGCCTATTTTTTATGGATCCAATTATGCCTATTGGAAAGCTCGTATGAAATCTCAGTTAAAAGCTATTGACAAACGAGTCTGGTTGCTTTGTGAAAGAGGGTGGACTCCTCCCACTGTCACTGCTAATAACATCACCTCTTTGAAACTTGTGTTGGATTGGACTGAAGATGATTTTAAAATGTTTAATTTTAATTCTCGTGGTTTGAGTGCTATTTCGGGAGCCGTCAACCCCGACGAGTTCCGCCGAATTATGACGTGCACCACATCTAAACAGGCATGGGATGTCTTGTAATTGACACATGAGGGTACGAATGCAGTTAAAGAATCAAAGTTACAAAATTTGGCCACCCAATTTGAGACCATTACCATGTCTGAGTCTGAATGTTTTGATGAGTTTTATGCACGTTTGTCGGACATTGTTAACTAGAGTTTTAATTTATGTGAGCCTATTGATAACACGCATGTTGTTAAAAAAGATTTTGAGATATCTTCCAAAACATTTCATTCCTAAAGTCACTGTTTCGAATTCGTTGGGAATGTCAAATTCACTTAAGTTAGAAGAGCTCGTAGGAGACCTACAAACTTATGAGATTGACATGTTTCCCCAAACCATTAAGGCTAAGGATAGAGGAGTTGATTTAAAGATTCAAGTTAGGGCGAAAAAGAAAGAGAGAGTGTATGAGTCTGATTCTGAGGAAGAGTTTAGCATTGACGTGTGGCCTTGTTTGCAAAATATTTTAAAAAGTTTCTCAAAATGAAAAAAAATAATTGTTTCAATAAAAAGTCATTTGAGAAAAATAAAAAGAAAGAAAAGGCCACAAAGGGAAATGAAAAAGAGAGTGATAGAGAAAAGGAGCAAAAGAGTGGAGAAGATTTAGATGAAATGATTTGTTTTGAATGTGAAGGGAAAGGGCATAGGGCTTCTGAGTGTGCTACTCGGCTTGAGAGAAAAGGGAAGAAAGTAGCCATGCCTGCCACTCTTAGTGATAGTGAGGGAGATGATGAGAAAGTTGAATCTGGTAAAGGTTTAGGACATGGGATGTGTGTAGATTTTTCGAGTCGTGTGATCACCCCCACTTTGTCCCGCGATAAGAGCAACGGTGATGACTCAAGTGTTTCTAACGTAGGGAGAGAGAGTTTGAGAATGGAGAAGAAAGTGAGCGCCAAAAATCTTTTAGGGATTTGTACACCGAGACCTTGAAAACGAAGAAGTATAATAGAGATTTAGGTCGTCGAGTTTTAGATTTGGAAATAAAGAAGGAGGTTTTAAAAAGGGAAAAGTGTGACTTGACCGACACGGTGTCTAGTCTGATGACATGTGTATCCTATCTTGAGAGTGATCTCGAACGTACCCGGGAGGTCAAAGTCCCTTTAAATAACGCATCTAAGAAAGTTGAAAAGATGGTTATCAATCCCGTTGTGGGTGAGGGTAAGAGTTTAGGAAAAGGTCATGACAGTGCATCCACTTCTTTTGTTACACCCGAGTCGGTTCCCACTTTAGTGAGAGATTCACATGGTCCTCGTCCCTACCCACCTAGGCGTCCCGTTCATGTTAGGAGAGCACGTCCTAGAGTTTTTTTAGAGAGATGTACCTAGGCCGATTTATATTTTCTCCCATTGCAAAAAGAGAGAACACCTAAGGGAATTTTTCTTTAAGTTGGGTAATGTGTCACGCTTTACTCCTACACATGTTCGCACGCATGCACCCACTCATGATACTTTGCTTGCACATAATGATAGGGAGTTTGCACATATTCGAGAGTAAGTAAAGTTTTTTGTCAAGACTTCACATGATTTGATGGAGTTATTTTAAAAGATGTCACCAACTTTGGAGAACTCCACCGCACTTCCCGGTTGAGGTCTAGACATGTTTGCTAGCATAGGATGATTTACATGATGTCATCTTTGCCTATTGCTAGTGTGTACCATTTGTTTTATTTTAGTTAGCATTTTTATTTGCTTTTCTTATTTTTGGTACTATTTTAGCACTGTTTGCCCATTCCAAGAACTTTTTTTTATGAAATTTTCCACTGGACTAAACTGTATGACATTCTGTGTAATATGGAAAATTTGACTTTTCTCGTTCTAACGAGATACAGTCTCGCGCGAAGCCTTCTCACGAGATGGCATGTCATTCATACGACAAGGCACCTCGTTCGAACGACCCTGGATTTTATTTGCAGTCCCCTATTTCTTCTGGTTATATTTAATTGGTATTGTTGGGTTGTTCCTAAACAGTGTTCAAAAAATTCAAAAATATTATCTATTCTAGAAAAAATTTAAAAATTCAAAAAGAGTTTTGTATTTTGTTTGCACCTTATATGAATGGACACTTAGGATGACCAAGTCACAATTTCATGCCATATCCATGTGACTATTTGATAGTGTTTTGAGATGATATGTTGTTTCATTCATGTGCTTTACAAAGTTTGGAGTCTTTAATATGATATAGTGTTACTACTTACATGATTGACTCTATTTGTCCTTTATTGCACACATGCATGGATATGTTTGACTTTTGTGCTTGTCTATCACATATTGGTTGAATCTTTTCATCTCAATTCTGTCTATACAACAAACCAAATGCAATAAAACTTGGCAAAAAGTAGTGCATGTTATAAACCGCTTGTGAGATTTGTATATTTTATTTTGAAAAACAGGGAAGGGCTACGAAAAGCAATCATTTATCCTTTGCGATTAAGCCACCGTTTAAATGGACCTAAAAAGTGAGGAATTGAAAATTATCCGGGGTCCAATGAGATTTAAAAGAACCCGAAAAAATTGAAAGGCAATAAAAAAAAATTGTGCCAAAAATGGGCCAATAGGTTTTTAGTTTCATCACCTCATAAGAAAAATAAAATGTATTATCTTTTAATGAGGGAGTTTGGATGGAATTTTCTACGGTTTGTACATCCTTGAAAGTCATGAAAAAACATTACATAGTTTTGGACGTTATTGGTGTGGAAATCATTTATACTTTGATTTGTTGATATGATTAAGACAATGTCATCTAAATTCAACAATTCTACACCTAAGGACTAATTTTTATGTTCATTCGTTAGGAGTACACTTGTGCATCTAGCACATATGATATGATTGAGTTGATTTTCCTATCAAATTTGTTCACACCCATTCATTATGTATCCATGATTTGGTTATCTTAGTATAAATGCATGGTGTGTGATTTTTGTAACATCTTTTTTGCATTTTTTGTATGAAAAATCAGAAAAATAAAAAATAGTTTGTTTGCCTTGGTTTACCGTGACACCCCAATGTGATTTATTCTTTTCCTTGTCTATTTTGGACAAATAAAAAAGGGGAGAACGAATTATGATTTTATGGGAGAGTTTAAATATGGGAGAGATTTGATTAAGCTTACATGTTTTATGTTTATATCATTTCAAACTCGATACATCACGAGGTTTTTGCTTTGTCTCATATTCGGATTCTTCTTTGAAGATTTTTTTGGATTGCACACCCTGATGAGAAAAGCTTGGAGATTTGAAAAGTTATTTGTTGAAGATTGAAAAATTTGAAGACTTGTCATTTACCTTTTCAGTTTTTGGTTCATAGGAGGGTAGATTTGTATAGGTCATATTATGATTGATAATTCAGAGGTTTTTATTTTGTACCGACAGAGACATATGGGGAGATTTGTAAGGACATTATTGTCCGTTATCAATTTAGTATGTCGTATACCGATACAAGTTGCAACAAGTCATCGAAGGATTGCAAAGCTTACATATACAAAGACGAATCCCAATTTCAAGAAGATTTCAACATTCAAGCCCAACAAGGACGAATTTGATATGATATGTTTTCGTTCCATTTACATCTTACATTAAAAGTGTTGGGACATTTTTTAAAAGTTAAAATGATTTTTGGAATTTTAATAAATGATTTTTATTTTTTCAAAAATATTTTATCATAAAAGTTTTGGATAAATATCTCATGATCCCGGGAACAGTTTTAAGATTTAAGGATTCCAAGTTATTTAAAACTTTAAAAGACTTTTTTAAGGGGATCAATGACTGTTGTTCAAACGATGTCACATCTCGTTCAAACGAGATGGAGTGTCACTCGAACGACGTCGCTTGTCGTTCGAACGAGAGTTATTTTATGCTGACACGTCACCGCCTTGATTTTAATATAAATAAGGGTGTCAGACTACTAAATTTTGGGTGGAGAAAAATTGATTTTCACAGAATACGTTTTTTCAATTCTCCAACCAACTTTTGAGGGTTTCAAGTTGTGTTTTACAATTCACAAATCTCAAATACTTTTGTGTGAGTTATCTTTGTGGAACCCAAGACATATTTGCTGGGAGTTTTGCTGCTGAAACTAGGTGCCTTGGAAAGGTACTGGGCTGACCATAGGTTCCACTTGCGGGAGGTACTGAGCTGATCATCGACTGCGTGTCATAGGGAGTGTTGCGGTGTTCCTGGGCTGACAACTACGAACCGACACCTGAGGGTATTTCATATGTCACTTATATTTTCATTGTAATCCGATTGTAAACCGTGCTTTTACAAATTATAGTGAAAATAAAAAGGGTTTTTCCCTGTGGGGATATTTTTCTGAAATCTGTCTTTGTCAGCTTATTCATCGCATGATTTAATCTGAGATTTGAATATACACGTAGATGCATGTTTAGGGGTTGATTTAATTGGTATTTAGTTTTAGCAAATTTAGACATCCAATTAAATAAGTTTAACTTGGAAATTGCGAATCTATTTGAATCATTATCGCACACGCACTTTCACTCACCTCTTGTGGCATACCGCTAGTTCTCTAGACCTAGTTGAGCTCTTGATAAAATGCAAGACTAGAATTAACTCGGCCTCATGTTCTCAAGAACAAAGAAGTAGATGAGTTGATCTCACCAATCAACCTTTTCCCAAATCTTATGCATCAAACACAATGATAGAGGTAATCCTAAGATGTGGTGCCTGGAGGAGGACTCTCAACGAATGGATAGACCATGCCACCTTAGAGCTAAAAAAAGATGCCAAAAAAATCGAAGGCACTAGACGAGGTACGCCTTAAAATCATTGAACAGAAAGAAGGACTTAGAGCAAGAGATTGTATTGTTTATAAGGGTATTTTTGTAAAAAGAATAGTTTTACCATAACACATATAAAATTAGGTTTTAAGGATTCCGTACCCTTAGGGCTCGTTTGTTTTTACCTCTTAAGTCTGAATCTGAACCATTCAGAATTAAGAGGTATCAAAAAGTGTTTGTTTTTTTAAATGATTAAGAGGTTAACGGCCATATTTGCCTCTTAATAATTAAGAGGTAGAGTTAGGTCTGAAGTCTGAATCTGAAGTCTGAATCTGTCTAAATACATTCATTCAGAAGTATATTCAGACGTAAAAACAAACACATTTTTCAGATTCAGATTTCAGACTTCAGATTCAGTCTTCAGATTTCAGATTCAGACTTCAGATTCAGATAAAAAAACAAACGCAACCTTACTGTAATCGAAAACTTAATAACAAAAAGAGAACAGTAAGAATTATCATCAAACCCAACTAGAATATTGTTAAGATAGCTTGAATACGGGATTAAATCATTAAAATAGGCCTAGGATAACAAAAATAAGGTTGTGGAAACTAAAAGACCTTGATTACAATTGTAGAGTTCAAGTATATTTCATCAATATAAACAAGGCTCATCTCAAAACAAAGAAACACGAAGAACTAGGGTTTAAATTATGAATAAGTAGAACAAGTGGAATTTTCATTACCTTCAGTGGACTGTGTTTGAATCTCATATTTAATCTCTCTCGAACTCTGAACCTCTCACATCTGGGGCCTCACTTGGACCATTTTCTCTCCAGGATTCTTACCACACGGTTTGGCGCAATCAACCAAACGTGATTAAATTTTAAGCCATTGTGGGCTACGTCAAGAGAGGGTTGGATACGGGGAGAATTCCAGGTTCATAAAGTGTTGTTTCCTTGCTTTCAAAGACACTTTAAAATGGAACCATGAGCTACAAAGTTGATGCAAGCTAAAGAAGAAGGCTAGATTTTCCTCCACATCAAGCGAAAAGTGCACCCACTTGTTTTGAGCCCGACCTATCCTTTGTGCTTGTTGAGGAACCATATTTACCTTCGATGGAGGTCATGTCGTTGGAGGACGATGTCATCCCGGCGTTCACTTATTGTAAATGTCCATTGGCAAAGACGCCGCAAAGGAGAAGAGGAAAGTTGACAACAACAACTCCACCACCATTATTCACCAATTTATAGCGGAATTAAACACATACTTTCACTCACTTGATTCGAAAAAAATAGTCAGAGGATTACACCAAACATGCCTTGTTGGATATGAAACTAAAAAATTACCTTAAAAATAGAATATGCATTAGAATTAAAAGTGGAAGAAGATATAGTCAATCACGACTACTCTAACATGTCTCCCATACGCGTGCATATTGGGAGAATAAAAAAAGGGCCATCATCGACAGATAGGAAGCTGAATTGATAACCGAACGAACGAAGCAAGCGTAAGAATGAGATTTCGAGTTCCCAAATGATTGATGTAGTTTTTTTTAAATGTACAAGTATTATTAATTTTTTTTATGTTAGTTTATAACAATGTAAAATTAACCTTTAATTTTTTATTGCTAATTGAACTTTAAATTTCATTGTTTATGAATTATTATTTAATTAATTGTGTAATTAAATTAAATCAACATAAAAAAATTAATTAAAATAACGAATTTACCATGTGCATTAAATTAATATGTCAATATTAGATTAAGCATAACTGAAAATGAAATAACCTACAAATATTTTTCCCATTTTAAGGGCTTCTTCAGGTGTAATGGTACTTGCGTTGAATGGGTACGAGAGACAATGTCCATCAAAACTTTATTTTAGAGCCGATTTTTCCCCAAAATTCTTTACCTTCAGCCCCAACGCTTGTTCTGGTTCCAAAATCGTGTTCGATTTTATCTAGAGGTGGTTATCGGTAAGTTTGGTCGGTATTTAGCGTATACCAATACCATACTTATTTTTTAAATAAATTTAGTTTCTGCAGTTTCAGTTTCGCTTTTTCAAAAACCCTTATCAATATCAAACCGTTTAGTATTTCACTTTTTGGGGTAAATTTTGCTTTTGGTAATTGTTGATGTCAAAAAATGGACTTGGTCCAATTTTATAATCATAGATAAAATATATAATTGTAATGAAATAATTAAAAGAGTAACACAAAGTTTTAAAGTGGTTCGGCTATGTAAGAAAGCCTACGTCCACTGTTATGGTATTGATTTTAGAGATTACAGAAAGCTAAGTATTCTTGTAAATAAGAATATTCTAGGATCTGTTTTATCCTTCCTTCGCTGAAAGGGATATAATGTATTTATAGTGCCCCGGAGATCAAGGGTTGGAATGTTAAGGGATGGAATGCCTTTATACATTTAAGCATTTGCACCCGTACATAATGAATGTGATGGTTGGTTTTGTGAACCACATGCGATAAGACCCTTGGTATTATAACTCTTCATTGGTATTGATGGTCTGCATTATTTATGTTGGTCAGCATACCCGCCGAGCGAATATCTGCTGACTAAGATTTCGATCACGTAAGAAGATAAATTCTCATTTCTAATTGGTCCACGTAAGTGGATAATTTTTTGTATCAAAAGAATCCCCCAATACTTCATTCTTGATGTTTTTTCTGAAAGGATGGAGTATATTTTCTTCAGAGTTGGTCAGCATTTGCCGACGTATGGGACATGTACAAATTTTCTATACTTTGATTTTGCAATGGCATCTTTGTAAATAATCTAAAAATTAGCGAACCGCCAAAGGGTAAATGGGTATTTTACACCTTTTGTACTGTGAAGCCGTGAATATGTCAATCGTTGATACAGAGTAATCATTTCTTACACGAGTTCCCAAGTAAGCTATAAAAAGTGAGATTTTGTCGAATTTTGTTTACCAAACTCTTTCAAACTTTCGAAGTCTACTTCTTCCACAAGTTCTCTGTGTTTTAAGCTTTTCTTTGCATCATTCCATCGCTTCGGTCTTCATTTATCTGTAATCTTTCTTCTCCTTTTTATTTCTCTTTCCTTCTTTCTTTTATATAGCCATGGTTTACATCATACAAGGGGATTCCTTAGAGGAATTTATGAGGGAATGAAATATCCCTGATTGGGTTAATTTAGAGATTTCCTTTCCACATATGGATGTGTTTTCATTACCTGAGGGTCACTGGATTCCCTCTCTTTTATTATAAAGTGTGGCTTCATGTTTCCCCCTAATAGGTTTTGTTTAGAGTTCTGCCAATATTTTGACATTATCCCATCTAGGATATCCCCCAATACCTGGAGGGTAGTAAATAGGATTCAGAGGCTGAATCAAATTTATGGGACCCATATTGGCATCCCTGAGCTGATGTTTTGATACAAATGGGTTACCAGTGAAAGTACATATTGTTTGAAGACTAGGTTTGTGAATAGGGCCTTAGTTGTTAATTTTTCGGACTCTAATAAGGATTATTTTGATTATGGATTCATTGTTAAAAATTGGCAACATGCTCCTTTACCAACTGGAGAAATATATAATGGGACCAGATGCCCTCAAGTGGGTCATGTCATAGGTTGTCAATCTCTACAACTGTATTACTCTATTCATTGTGTACCAACTATTTGATGATATGATAATCTATCACTTCTTGTCTTGTTTCTATTTTTTGTGCAGTTGAGAGCAAGAAGAAGTGTCCTAAGGAAGAGGACGTGAACATTCGTAAGTTAAAGTTCTTTTGGAGTATTCACCAGCGAATTGGTGAGGAACACCCCAAAGTTGCTTCTTATCTGTTGTACTACATGAGCTCTATAACTTCTTTTGTTGCTCGACCCATAACATCAACAGTTGTTGATCCCATTCTTCTTGAGGAAGTGCTAGTTCCGACCTCCTCTACTGAAGAATCTACTGGTGCAGAGAAGGATTTGGAATCCTCTCCATCTTTTGAGTCTTTGGACATTTCTGTCATTCCCTCCTCTCCACTTATTGCCATGGAAAAAAGGAAAATTCCTTACTTGATCACTGGAGCCTTGTCTCCTCCTGCCAAGAAAGCTGTTGTGATAACTAAGAAGCCATAGAAAGTGTCCAAGGCTTCTGAGAAAGAGAAAATTCCTCAGTGTCATCATTTCTGAGGAAATAAATACTGATGCCCCTTAATTTAGGAGGTTGAAGAGAGGCTTGCCCGAGAAGAAAGTTGAAAAAAGTTCTGCTGCAGACCAGAAATCGGTCGAGAAGATCTAGGAAGATTTGACAGTAGTTAAGTCAACTTCCATCTCTATCCATCCTGGTGTTTCCTGGAAACTTATTAAGGCTGGAACCCATGTTGCTTACAGAGCATCTCTTGCCCCTCTGCTAAGATTAAAGTTGGCAGAGAATGCTTGTCAAAGTTTGGCAATGGTATTCACTTCTTATTTATGAATCACCTCTTGAAATCTCTTTCTTTTTTATGCTCCTTTTGATTTGATGTTGTTCTTCATGTAGTTTTTAGCAATTTTTAATTACATTCTTGAGAAGGACGAGAAAATCCGTTGTAAGGACATTATCCGTCACAATTTACAATGTCGTATACCGTTACAAGTCGTCGAAGGATTGAGAAGATTACATCTACAAGAGGCAAATCTAGATTACAAGAAGACTTCAACATTCAAACCCAACACGGATGAATTTGGTAAATTATGTAAAAGTTGCATTTACATTTTATATTAAAAGTATTGGGATATTTTTTATAAAAGTTATAATGGTTTTTTTAATTTTTATAATTGGTCTTTATTTTTCCAAAACATTTTATCATAAAAGTTTTGGAAAAATGTTTCATGATTCCGTAAACAATTTTAGTTTTTGAGGCTTCCAAAATGTTTAAAAGACTAAAGTTTTTTTTGGAGAAGTGACTGTCGTTCAAACGACATCACATCTAGTTCAAACGAGGTGGAGTCTCCCTCAAACGACATTGTGTCGTTCGAGAGAACTTTTTATCTGACACATCACCGCCTTGTTTTTAATATAAATTGAGTATCAGACTACTGATTTTCGTGTGGAGAAAAAATTTGTTTTCACAGAATATGTTTTTATACTATTCTCCAACCATTTTAGGGTTTATAACTTTTGTTTTACAATTCACAATCCCAATTGCTTTTGTGTGAGTTGTTTTGTGGAACCCAAAACATAGTTTGTTGTTGTTCATTCTTTATGGGGAGATCTCTACAATCAAGAGTTGTGTGCTATTATGGAGGGAGTCTTTGCGAAGTTTTAAGACTCCGTGTCCGGACTGGGTGTCCTTATGGTATAGTTGCGTGTGAACCATTGTTGATTTCTAGTCGTTGCTTTGAAGGTTTGACGAAGACACCGTGCATTACACTTATGGGCGATTATTAAGTTATTTGTAAGTCAATGGTCTTGTAAACTTGTCAAAGTTCTAGAAATAAAAAGGTTTTGCCCTTAGGGGATGTTTCCTGAACTTTGTGTCGCATACTTTATTTATGATGGTTTCACACTTGCACGCACGTAGCTCTTTGAGTTTAAGGGCTGAATTGATTTGATTCATAAATTGACACTAATTAAATAATTTTTCGATTGGAATTTGCGAGTTTATTTGAATATTTATCACGCACACTTTTCACAAATTGGTATCAGAGAAGGTTACGCTAATTTATCGCGTATTCCTATTTTTCGCAAAAATTGAGTGATATTAATTTTTTTTTAAATCTAATTTTTGAAAATTTATCGCAATGTTTCCAAACGATAACTTATATAGTCGATTACCAATTTTTGACGGGTCTAATTATGCTTACTGGAAAGCCCGAATGAAATCCCATTTAAAAGCAATCAATGAAAGAGTTTGGGTCATTTGTGAAAGAGGCTGGAATCCTCCCACTGTCACCGCAAATAATGTCACGAATTTAAAACTCGTGTCAGACTCGACTGAGGATGAGTTTAGGTGGATCACTTACAATTCACAAGGGCTTAGTGCAATTTTCGGACACGTTACCCCTGACGAGTTCTGACGTAATATGACGTGCACCACGGCTAAAGAAGCGTGGGATATTTTACAACTCACCCACGAGGGCACTAACGCGGTCAAAGATTCTAAAATTCAAAATTTGACCACTCAATTTGAGACAATCACGATGGTAAAGACTGAGTGTTTTGACAAGTTTTATTCACATTTATCTGATATTGTCAATACTAGTTTTAACCTAGGTGAGCCTATACATGATGCACGAGTGGTAAAAAATATTATAAGATCACTGCCTAAACGTTTTATCCTTAAAGTGATTGTTTTGAATACCTTAGGAATTTTGAATCGTCTGAAATTAGAAGAGTTGGTTGGTGACCTACAGACGTGCGAAATTGATATGTTTCATGATACTGTCAAATCGAAGGATAGAGGGATAGCGCTTAAAGCCCAATCTAAGAAAAAGGAAGTGAATTTTTGTGAGTCCGAGTCTGAGGATGAGTCTGATTTTGGCATGGCCCTGCTTGTAAAGAATTTTAAAAAATTTCTCTAGTTTTCGAAACAAAATTCTTCCAATAAAAGATTTTCGGAGAAAAACAAAAAGAAAGTTAAGGCTAAAGAAAGCGGTGAGAAAGAGAAAAAGGGTGAAGAAAATTTAGAAAATGTGAAATTTTTTGAGTGTAAGGGGAGAGGGCACAAGTCATTTGAATGTCCCACTAGGCTTAGGAGATAGGGGAAGAAAGTTGCCATGCCAGCCACCCTTAGTGATAGCGAGGGAGAAGAGGGAAACTTCAACAACAAGTTGAAAGGTTAACCTTTCAATTTCACAAACAGCCCAGAGAGGTGTGTGCGGAAGGCTACAGCGAAGCTTTAGGCCGTGTAGATAATCACCTCACTCAGACCCATCGTGAAGGCTATAAATGGGGTTGGACTAATTGCTTGACTTTGCTGAAACATGATTGTAATAGCCAACTGTGGTATTGGAATGAGCCTGGTCTGTTAGATTGTGATAATCCCTCCTCAAATTGGATACCTTATGGATCTATGTTGATGCTATCCCCCAATGCCTGATCACTAAATACTTAGGGGACTATGGTTTACATGTTGTTCATGAGATAGTGCGTCCTCCTCACCTGACCAATGTACCGAGTAGCAACAACAGAAAAATGTTAAGGGATTTTAACTTTATTAATTCTCCCTATACTTTGGATGATCCTCCTATTGGAATGGAAAGAGTGCAACCAGCTCAGTCGACCTCCTAAGCTCAAATAAAACGTCCTATTGAATAATTCTTATGTATTTTGTTATTCATTTGAATGTAATACAATTTATATGAATGAAAATCCATATGTTTGTATTATTAACTTGTGATTATTTTAACCAATCATTTAACTTGTGATTGTAACGCCATAGATTCTACTAATGCACTTAGGTATATTAATCCAAATTTAGCATTAGTTATCAGTGGTGACCAAGTGTATGAGGAATATATGTTTGTATTCCAATATTTAGGAATGTTTACATGTCTTCCTGTATTTAACTTAGTCGGGTAAAACTTGTTTGTAACTTTTTTAGTTGTATACGAAGTTTTACAGACTTCTCATTCTTGACTTGTCAATGATGAAATCATACATGAAGTACATTGTTCCTGAACTTAGTTGGGTAATACTTCTTGCTCGTGACTTGTTTATATAAATCCATACACAAAGTAATAATTACTTATTGTTCGTGACTTGTATGTATGAAGTCATACAGGAAGTTTGTATTTGAGCGAGAAATAATTGTGCCTCTAGCTGTTGGTGCATCTGGAATTTAATAAATTCAACCTGATTAAGTATGTTCTGCTGATCGGCAACCAATCGAAAAATCGGCATATAAGTTCGACCTAATTATGTACGCATGTACTGTTGATCTGGAATTTGATAAATTTAACCTGATTAAGTATGTTTTGCTGATCGGCAACCAATCGACAAATCGGCGGAGAAGTTCGACCTGATTAAGTATGTATGTATTGTTGATTGGCAAGAGCTGAAGACCGAGAGACATTATTATTTGGTGTTTTGGGGATATGTATATCGCCATACTCCAAAAAGATCAAAAATAAATCGAAAGGGCTAAAATCATTATGTTACGGTTAGTAGGCCTATCTCGGTTGGTACCATGGCTTCAATCCCAAATTCAAGAATATAAGGTGTCTCCCCAGCTGATGTTCTCGGCGTTGTTCGGTAAGCCTAAAGAATAAAATGTAACTCATGAATCCAGTTGCCTTTAGTATCATCAAGCCTCTTCTTCGGTCCGTTTAATAAAGTCCTATTTGTTACTTTTGTTTGACCATTTCTTTGAGGATGTCCTAGTGCAGAATGGAGTTTTTGAATTTTTGATTGAACACAATATGCTTTGAATTTATCATTATCGAATTGAGTTCCATGATCCGTAATGAAGGCATATAGTAGTCAATATCTGCATATGATATTCTTCCAAATGAATTAATACACCTTCTCATACATCATTCCCACCAATGGTTCTGCATCCACCCATTTAGTGAAGTAATCAACAACAATGATTCAATATTTAAACCTGCCTTTGGTGGTCGGCAGCGGGCCGACTAGGTCAATTCCCGAAATAGCAAAGGGCCAAGGTGAAGTTATTGGTGCTAGAGCAGCATTGGGTGATTTATGAATGGCAAAAAACTTCTGGCACTTGTCACATTTTCTTACAAAGGCTTTATAATCTTCCCTCATAGTTGGCCAATAATATCCTTGAGTGTTGATTCTCTGATGCAATGACCGACCAACTGAATGAGCTCCACAAGAACCTTCATGCACTTCTTTGATCAAATTTTTTACCTTCACTAGATGAACACAGTGCAAACAAGGCGATTGTTAATCCTCTCCTATATAAAACCCTTTTGTCCAATACATATCTTGCTGCTTTATATCGAAGTTTCTTGGCCTCTTTAGGATCAGGTGGTAAAATTCCATCTTCTATAGACTTTGATTGGGTCCATCCAGGACGATCCCAAATCGATAATAATGAATTGAATCATTAAATCTTTATCAATGCTCCAATTGGCTAAGCTCTCTATCGAAATGGTATGCCTAAGTTCAATTTTAGTTGCTGAAGCTAGCCGAGCAAGTGCATCTGCTCGGGCGTTGGCCATTCTGGGGAGACTATTCATTTATATGGATGGAAACTTGGAAATAACTTCCATGGTTTTAGCAAAGTATCTGGTCATCAATTCTCCCTTGACTCTATATAAATGAAGCACTTAGTTGACCACTAGCTGTGAATCGCTGTGTGCCATTACTTGCTTGGTGCCTAATAAAAGGACCAAATCTAGTCCAACTATCAAAGCTTCGTATTTTGCCTCATTGTTTGATGCTTTGAATTGAAACCTAAGTGCATATTCAATATCAATATTATCAGGGGTAATGAGAATTATACCTGCTCCACTTCCTGTCGCACATGAAGAATTATCGACATATAAATTCCATAATGGGATATCATCGTTAAAGTTATTTACAGATAGAATTCCATGATGGAATATTTTTTTACCCTCCTCTGCATATTTCTGATCCAATTCCTGAGTTCGGGATGATTCATGTTTATCGAATGTAATTTCAACTTTCTTTTGAACTGAGCTCTCTTTTTTAGAAGACTACTCGGCAGGCAAATTCTGTTGGTCGGGACCCTCTGGATATGTGAATTCAGTAATAACATTCGCCAAAGCTTAGACTTTCAATGAAGACCTTGGTTCATAGACAATGTTATATTCTCCCAACTCTACTGCCTAGTACATCAATCTACCTGACTTTTCAGGCTTATGGAGCGCTTGCCGAAGAGGTAAATCAGTATACATAATTATGGTGTGTGCTTGGAAATAAGGTTTCATACGCCTAAAAGTTTCAATAAGTGCAAAAGCCAACTTTTCCAAGCATGGATATTTGATTCTGAATCCCCTAAATGCTTTGTTGGTATAGTAAACTGGTTTTTGGATCCCATTATCCACTTTAACTAAGGTCGAGCTAATCGCAGATTCAGAAATAGCTAGGTATAAGTACAGTTTCTCTCCCAAAATTAGTTGGGATAACAAGGGTGGTGACCCTAAGTACTTTTTCAATTCCTGGAATGCTTCTTCACATTCTGTATTCCATTCAAAGGTCTTTCTCAACACCTTAAAAAATAGTAAGCACCTGTCTGTTGCTGGAGAAATGATTTGGTTCAAATATGCTACTCTACGAGTGAGTCTTTATAGATCTTTCTTATAAATTGACGACTGTATTTCTATCAAAGCTTTGATTTTTGCTAGATTAGCATCAATTCCCCTTTAATTGACTATGAAGCCGAGGAACATACCCTCATGTACTCCAAACACACACTTGGTCGGATTTAACTTCATTTAATGCTTTTCCAGTTGATCGAAAGTTTGACCAAGGTCCCTAATATGATCCGAAGCCTTCTTAAATTTTATCAGCATATAGTCCACATAAACCTCTATATTTTTGCCTATTTGTTCTTCAAATAGCTTGTTCACCAACCTCTGATAGGTCACTCCATCATTTTTTAGCCCAAAGGATATCACGTTGTAGAAATAAGTCCCTCGGTTGGTGATAAAGTTGTGCTTTACCTATCTTCAGGTTTTATCTTAATCTGGTTGTACCCAGAATAAGCATCCATGAAGCTTAAGATCTCATGTCCTGAAGTATCATCCACCAATTGATCAATTCTAGGGAAGGGAAAGTGGTCTTTTGGGCAGGATTTATTTAAATCAATGAAATACATGCACATTCTCTATTTATCATTCTTCTTTTTTACCATTACAATGTTGGCCGACCAGGCTGGATAGTTTAAATCTTCAATAAATTAAACTTTTTTAAGTTTCTCGACTTCTTCTTGGATAGCTTGATTCTTTTCGAGACTAAAAACCCTTCATCTCTGCTTGATCCACTTGGTATCCTTACTGATATTGAGCTCATGAAAGAGGAAATTAGGATCAATCCCCAATAAATCTTAATGGCTCTAAGAAAATACATTTCTCTGCTGCCTCAGGAACATAATCAATTCCTATTTAAGGACCAGATCTAGTGTTGAGCCAGTCTACGTAGTTCTCTCTGGTTTGTCATCGTTCAGGATAATGCTTTCAGTAGCCTCCACAATCTACCCCTTGACTAATTTTGTCTCATCTAGTGGATCTAAAGTTTCAACTTCAGATTCACTATTAGTCTTAGTGGTATCCACCTGATAAGTGGTAGTCTTCTTCTTCAATTCAATCAAATCCTCTTACTCGACTAAGGAGTTGTAACACTCTCTGGCCACCTTTTGGTCGTCTTTCATAATATCTACCCCAAAATGAGTTAAACACTTCAAGCATTGGTGGACTGTTGATGGTATAGCTTCAAACTTCTTTAACCCTACCCTATCGAGGATCATATTATAGGCAGATTAAATGTTTTTATCCATCGCGAAGAAGCATATTCTCTCCGTAAGACTTGTCGGCCAGGTGTTGACCAAAACTTCAAGCTTGGCTGTCCTAAGAGGGTAAACTTTTTCACCAGAAAAACCTATTAATTACTTATGGTAGGGTTCCAGTTGGATGAGCTTCAAATCTAAACTCTGAAAGCAAGGGCAAAAAATAATATATGTCGAGCTCCCATTATCAATAAAAACCCTGGCGATGGTAGCATCCTAGATCCTGAATTTGATGACCAATGGATCATCGTGGGGATAAAAGACCCTTAGAGAGGTCATTTTTGGAAAATCCGATTACCAGCTTGTCTTTATTGACCTTCCTAGGCCATTCGTCTTCGTTCAGATTGATTTTTTGCATATAAGAACCAGCCTGGGCCTAATTTAAATAAGCTTTTCTTTTGATAGTGTGATCGTCTCTTCCTACATTGCTACCTGTAATTACATGACAATCAAATGAACCAAAACTAATCATAGATACCTCATGTTCTGGCTATTTGGCCTTCTTCGGTAGGTCGGGATCACCTTCATAATCATTTTTATAATTTCTCTTCGTATCATCTTTGGGCTTACATGGTGAATTTAACCTTCCTATTATTTTTCTACCTTCTCATCGATCAACGAACCTATTTAGTTTTCCTCGACGAATGAGAGATTCTACCTTATTTTTTAGAGCAATGCAGTTATCTGTCTTATGGCCATGATCCTTGTGGAATTCGCAATATTAAATTTGTTCATGTTATTAAGGGTGCCTTCAACCTTTCAGTCCAACGCAAATCCTTATTATTTTTAATTTCCTCGAGGATATGGTGAATACTAACACTCAATGGGGTATAGGTTCCATGCTTTTTGAGTTTGTCTTCCTTTTTCAGTTTCTGCTCCTTCTGATCTTTCTTCTCAGTCTTTGTGGTTGGATTCTACTTTGCAGCCATTACTTCCTCGACTTTTGTAAGGACATTTTTGTCCATTATCAATATGTATGTCATACGCCGTTACACCGTTGAAGAAATTCAAGATCGCATCTACATCAACGGATCCGAATATCAAAGCGTCTTCAACATCATAGCCTCTGCAAGAATGAACTTGGTAAAATTTTGTTTTTACGTTCCTTAAAGTTCATATTTAGTATTGGGAAATTTTTATAAAATGTTTTTTATAAAAATAAGAAGTGAGTTTTTTCAAGCAGAATGAGGCTTTTTAAAGTTTTTATTTTTCTGGGAAAAACGGACCGGTCCGCCCTCTACCCGGACCGATCCGCCTTGCTCAAGGTCCAGTAGACCCCGGATCGAATGCAAACCGATGAAGCAGAAATATCCGAACCGATCCGACCTCATCCGGACCGATCCGCCTCTTAATAAAAAAACCGATCCGGTCAAATCGGACCGATCCGCCACCAAGCCGGACCGATCCGACTGGGATAAATTCGGCCAGATCTGTTAGAGATTTTTTAGGCTCAAAGTTTTCCTATTTAAAACCCACTACGGGAAGTGGTTTTCTAAGACTTTTCAAGACGATTTTCAGAGTCCTAAATACTCTAAGTCTTCACCTTTTTGAGTCCCAAGACTCTTTTTGATTCACACCAAAAATCCCAATTACTTTTGTGAATCTTTTGGAACCCTAGAACACAAACTTTGTTGTTGTTCATCTTTGTGGAGAGATCTTTGCAACCGAGGGCTGTGTGTCATTGCTGAGGGAGTCTCTACAAAGTTTTATGGCTGCGTGTCATTAAGGAGAGCTGCGGTTCTTTCTTCGTTGTTTGGGGCTGCGAGTCCTTGGAGGGTGCTGCGTGTATTCTCTTGCTGAGTTCAAGACTGCGTGTCTTTGTGGGTTGGCTGCGCGTTGATCCATTGCAGATTTCTCTATGTAATTGTAAGTTGCGGCTTGTATATTCATAGTGAAATAAAGGTTTTACCCGAAAGGGGTTTTTTCCTGAAATCTGTGTCTCAGCATATTTTTGTGTCACATGCTTTATTTATTTATTGGTTGACACACGCACCTTAGATGCATGATTAGGGGCTGAAATTAAATAAGTGTGCTATATTAGAAAGTTGCGAAGTTAATCAATTATCACACGTAATTCTCGCGTTCTCCACTTTCATTATTTTTCTTGCCTTAGTCATGGGTTTAGGAGGATTTTTGGCTAGAGTGTAATATAGTTTATCAGGAAGCAATCCACTCATGAGAGCAGTGATAGTTATTTTTTCCTCGTAATCTACCACTTCCAATTTCTCGTGATTAAAACGAGTGATGTATTCCCTGGTTGTTTTCCCTACTTGTTGTCATACGCTCAAGAGATGGGCTACTCTCTTTACTGTCTTAGTCGCGAAATGAAAAATTGTTAATAAATATCTTGGCAAGTTGGTTAAAGTTGGTAATTTGTCCTCGAGGCAAGTTATTGTACCACATCTGAGCAGAAGCTGTAATAGTACTTAAGAATGATCTACATCTTATCTCATCGAGGATCGAATAAATGTCAGCAGTAGCTTGATATTGCTCAATATATAAAACTGGATTAGTTTTGCCATCATATTTTGGGGTGACCACTGGAGATTTAAATTTATATGGAGTAGAAAAATCCACAATCGCCTGAATGAAAGGGAATTCTTTGACAAAACTTCGTTGCAAGGGATTCTTTGCTTTCGCCATTTCTCCTAGTCGATCTTCCAATCGCTAGATTGATCATTTCCATTAAGTATGGCCTACATCAGATTTATGCGATGCGGCTCGGCCGTCCCGACCATGTATCTGTGCTGAACTCTCTTCCTGAATAGTCTACTCGGTGTGTACAGATCGTCGGATGCTTGATCTTGATCTAATTGAGGCTTCATACTGGTTGGCTAGATGTTATGTGTTCCTGGATAATGCTCTAGGAGGGTTTCGATTTGTTCGGGGTTCCAATCGATCGAAAGGCGAAGCTCGTCTTAATCTTTCCAGGACGTTTGGTCTTTCGGGAGAGAAATAATGGTCATCATAAGACTCTGAGGCTCTGATTGAGGAACTGATTCCTGGGTGATAAATCCTATCATGTGATGATCTGGAATAGCTAAGTCGACTATGCCTAGGAGGTGGAGGTTACATTTCTCTCCTCAATGATAGCATGGCATGCTGTCTTAATAAGGCTAGAGATCCGGCATGTAGCGATTGCGCCAATTGTCTCATTAACTCGTGCATAGCATCCTGTCCCCTGGCGATACTGGCAAGGATTCCATTTAGGTCGGCCACTGTAGGCAAATCAGATGAAACAGGCGGATTGCCTTCGTTTTCGGCACTTGGCTCTATATCATTCATTTTCTTGGATAAGGATGTTTGAGATAGAGAACGTCGATTAGACACACGTTCCCACAGACGTCGCTAATCTGTTGGTGTCAAAAAATGGACTTGTTCCAATTTTAGAATCACAGATAAAATATAGAATTGTAATGAAATAATTAAAAGAGTGACACAAGGTTTTGAAGTGGTTCGTCTATGTAAGAAAGGCTACGTCCACTATTATGGTATTGATTTAAGAGATTACATAAAGCTAGGTATTCTTATAAATTAGAATATTCTAGGATCTGTTTAATCTTTCCTTCGCTGGAAGGGATACAATGTATTTATAGTGACCCGAAGATCAAGTTGGAATGTTGATGGTCGGTTATGTGAACCACATGCAACAAGACCCTTGGTATTATGACTCTTCCTTCGTATTGATGGTCTGCATTCTTTATGTTGGTCAGCATACCCGCCGAGCTACTACTTTCTTATTATGATTTCAGTCATGTAAGAAGACAAATGCTCACTTCTAATTGGTCCACGTAGGTGGATAATTTTTTGTATCAACAGTTTTTTTTTGTGTATATTTTCAGTTTCGATTTTCTTATTTTTTTTCTCTTTATTGATTATTTTGAGGTTTTTAAAATTTTATATGCAATGTATGTAAACTAACGCATAAACTAAATATATATTATACGTCGCACGCATAAATATTCAGTTGTTTAGGTGTACACTCAGATTCCTCGCATAAGAAATAAAAAGAGTTTGTTTCAAAGACAAAATAAAATAAATAAGCATGTGTTCTTAACTTGAAAACCCTATATCATTTCTAAAAATAAAAATACCACTCACTTTTGATATTAACTTTTGTCATAAATGAATCCGACTAATGATAAATTTTTTTAAAATATAATATAAAATTTGTATTGTGGCAATATTAAATCGGTATTTTCGATTTTAATAATTTTGTTTGGTGTATAATAAAAAGTAGTAAACCAAAATAATAATATTCAAACCAAAATAAAACAGTATGGTAAAAAATCGTACCATAACCACTTTTAGTTCTATCATTGAATCGGTAGATGAGGAGGGAGTCGATGGTTGTATGTGTTTGTCCTCCTCGTTGTACTACCCCGTATTTTTTGTGCATTCATTAGTTATAAAATTTATTATATTTGTATGTTGTGACATGTGATGGCACTATTTATATTTTCATGTGTTATATAATTCATATGTGAAATTGGACATAATACATGGTAATGCATTAATTAAATATTTGAAAGTAACTATGTATTATAGACGACTATAAAATGGCCAGAGACTAGATGTTAAGGGGTTTCTTATTTGAATTATCCCTCAGTGTCGAGTCCCACCAATTGTGAAGTAGCTTATAATGTTTCCACACGCAATTAATTAATAATTTAATAATCGACTTATTTGACCCGTGCCGATTAATATATTGATTATTGAGATAATTGATTTATTAGATTTTATCATATTTCGAGTTGGCATTTAAGATGTTTAAAATGTACAGTTTTTTTACTTAAAGTAGTGGGTTTTAAGTTTATTGAGTTAGTATATCGCTTGGGTAGAGTTTTGGTTCAATTGGAGTGTTATTTAGGCTGACTGGGTTGAGGCTAATATAGGGCCTAAGGTTAATTTCGTGGGAAGCAACATTAGTAGGTAATTAGTCGTAACCTAAAACTCCTTAGAGGCTTCATGAGAAACCATAAGAGGCTAAGAGAATGGTCACAATAAGAGAGAAAGAGATTTAGAGGATTGAAGATTTAAATTCAACCTATTGTCAACGGAAAGTTTACTTAGATTAAGAATTTAATTTGAGTTTATATTATAGTAGTGATTACTCATTGGAATCTCAATTTCTATGTTTAAAAATATGATTTTAATAATCAAAACCTAGTTTTGAAATTAGTTTAATTACTACATTAAACCTTAATCACGTGATAATGACTATAGTTGCAATTATCCCACAATTAATGATCCCAATTAATTAATGCCAAACAAAACAAAACTAATCTCACAGCACAAGTATTTACGTGGTTGGGCAATAGCCTACGTCTACGGGGTGTTTCACTTTTCTTATTATTCTTTTTTCTATAATAATAAAAATTCCATGCTCCATTTCCCTGGGATAAGGGTTACATTTATAAGGGAGGAAGAGATGGTATCGTGAAGGTCTCTCTTGTTTGTTTATGAAGTCGTCGCTTGATTATGCTCATGTTTCCTTGAGATCCATGCAGGTGGAAATCTTATTTATTATTATCTCGAGTTGTGATCCTCTACCCAATCATTTTTGGCTGGTATTTATCCGACCCGAGTTATTTAGGATGTTCAGATAATTCCCCCATAAAAACTCCCGAAGCTCTGTGGCTTGAATGGAGCGAAGAGGTCCAGAAGTGAATTGGTTGGCCAAGGTAGTTGGTCGCGAATTGAGATGGTGTCTTCCTACTCTTGGAAAGATTTTTTGTATGAAAGATCTGCTATATTTTTCCTGTCGATCCCTCGAAGGGCATGCTTGTAATTTTTCATTTTAGTTGGGGTTGCACTGGTAAAATTTCCTCATACAAACTAACGCGCCCCTGCCAGTTAATGACCTTGAGTTATATTTTTAAATGATGAGATGCCTCAAAATTTTAACCAAGTTATCAAAGCTTCCAACTGCCATTTTTCTCCATCACCTCAAATACACAAAGCACCGAAAGCTCCTACAAATTCCTTCACGTGTAAGTTTTCTTCTCTTTCGCATTATTAATTTTTCTTGCGACGGCCCTCTAAATTTCTTCATTTCTGTTGCTTTTTCCTTCCATTCTTAAAAAAATGGTTTACATCGTGAATAAAATAACTTTAGGGGAATATAGGAACAAATACTCTATTTCCAATCAGGTGACTATTGAGTATGTTGGTATACCGGTCGATTGCTATACCGTCAAAGGCAATCACTGTATTCACATTATCTCGGTGGCTATAGGAGGTATAATGTTCCCTCCGATCAAATCTTCATAGAATAAACGAATTGCATATGACCAGAATAGGGATTGTAGAACTCAAATACTGCTATTCATGGTCAAAGACGACTGCTAACGTCTTTTATTTGAAGGAAAGATAAGTCGATAGGATTTTACTAGTCAATCTTCCTAATTCTGACAAGGGATACTGGAGTCTGGGATTTATTGCCATAAATTGGCAACATCTACCAAATCCTGAGGGTGATGAACTATATAAAGGGTTTTTATGCCCTACTAGGGGGAGGAAAATAGGTTCACAATACTTTTTTCTTCAAATTATGTTATTGTTGGCTGATAATTGGCTAAAACAAACACTAATACATGCTTTTTTATTTATTTTGCACAACTGGAACAAAGAAGAAGGAGCCTTATCCTTTCAATAATGAAAATCTTATCAAATTTTGGAAGCTAAGGAGGCCTTTGGTTCCAGGTGGAGAGCAACTTAGGTCGGCATCCTTCCTTCTTGAGAATACCAACTCCACGTTCAACTTTACAGTTAGGCTTATGGATTCCATCCCTCAGATACTAGTTCCTTTGAAACGTAAGGAATCTTCTAGAGCCTCCACCTCGTCCTCCTTTGATATTGGGAACGTAAATACCATACATATTACTAAAGAGGACGACGTGTCTCCAAGAAAGATAAATCTTACTCTCGTGGACGATTTCGACCTCCCTACCTCCTCAAAGGCAAATGTCACCAAAAGGAGGGAGGTCAGAAGTCCCTATGAGCTCGCTAGTCTTGTAAATTCTCCTAAAAGGAAAATGCAAAGAAGGATAAAATTGTTCCTTCTTCTTCTTTTGATGTTCCCACCAAGAGGGTGGATGCCTCTAATATGGGTAAGGGTCACCAAATCATGTCGGTGGTTAAGAACCCATCTTTGGAACCTGGTCTATTAAGGGGGATCGTGTTGGCGCTGGATTGATAACAGGTCAACAGGGTGACCTTATATCAGCTTTCTTCTCACGTTGTACAGGCGTTATCTATAGTAAGTTTAACACACGTTAATTCGATTTTTTTTTTTCATTTTGGTCATTGAGTTGACTTGTGGTTTTATCTTTGCAGTTTGTGGCAGAGTTTGTTTCCATGAGTGAAAGGGGCGCCAATTAAGTCAAGACCAATAATAAACTGATAAAGGCATTGATAAGTCTAAAAATTCTTTGGCCTTCACCAAAAAAGCATATAAGGACGAGAATAAGTCCACCAACTTGGAGGTTGGTAAGTTGAGGATAAGGCATGACGAGTTAAGGACAGAGCATGATGAAAAAGGCTAACAACAACCATCCTCGTGTTTTGATAGTGCCTAAACATGAAGCCTTTGATCATGGGTACGTGAAGACCTTCACTTAGGTAAAAAAATAATTAGATTTCATTTGAACGTCGAATTTGAAAAAAGTCTAGAATGCGGCCATAGTCAAGACTAAGGTCCTTTTAGAATTCGAATTATTTGGGGAAAATAACCCAGGTTCTCCACCAAGGGAGGAAGAAGGAGACAAAGCCTCAGGCAGTGGTCCGACAGAGGTTGTGGTCTAACAAGAGGTGGCGAATGTCGATAAAGGCAAAACCCCAAAACCCCATGAGAAGGTGAAGGAAAAAGAAGGTCAAAGCTAGTTAGGATTGGCTTAGCTCCCAAAAATCAGTGTATTCTTGCATTTTTGAGTGTATGTAATGGATTGCCTCGCTTATTTGATTTAATGAAAAACCTATGTTGTTTGAAATCGTCTTTCTTAATGCCTGGATGATTTTCTTTTGTTCTTATGGCTTGGAAATAGGACTGTAGGGGTACCACCATTTTCAGAGACCGATGAGATGAATCCAGTATTTGGCTGGGATGCCAGTAGTCAAGCTCATGGAGCCTTTCTCTTTGTTTGTCAAGATCTTTGAAAAATAATGAGTGCTTTTAATGAAAAATCTCATTCATCGACCAAAATTAAGAGTGATGCTAGGGATGTCAACGACGTTGCAGAACGAAAATATTGCTTTAAGGGAGAGGCTCAAAAAATCTAAAGAGAGATAGTTCGATCGAACTGGGCCTTGGTCATGGCATAATAAAGTTAAAATATTTATTTCGAAAAGGTCCTCGCGCAGTCTGGGTCGCTGGTGATGATGATGTATGGGTGGATGCCCCCTTAAGATAGATAAGGCCAAACAAGTGTCATATAAGCATGGTTAGCTAAATGCCCTAGCTATTATGAAGGTCCCTAAAGATTTCGAGCTCTGGTATTGTTACCAAGTAGAGTGACCTGCATATAATCATCCTCTATTTAGAAGTGATGAAAGTTGGATCCCTCTTAACGTTGTTCCTCTTCAGCTGGTGAAAGATTACTTATCGACACATGATAGTGACAATGAGAGTAGTCCAAATCCTGATGATAAATGAAGAGTTGCAGTCATCGAGATGATAACTCGTCGGGGATAAATGTTTTGTGTTTGGAATGTATATTTTAATTCTGTTGATGTATAAGCTTTTTTGAAATGATTAATTTGTGTAATTCTTGGTTAATTCTATTTTTGCACTTTCCTCTCTTATGTCGATCATGTTTTTATTGTGTATCTTACCTTTTAGATTGTCGCGGCACAAACCTTTCTCCTAAGCCAAAATCTGGTAAAAATAGTTGTAAGTCCGTCCACCCATTCAGGATTTTTAGCCAACCAAATTCAGGACGCTTAGTGCCTAGGGATCCCCCTAGGTCATTTGCTTACTTGGGAAATTCTTGATGTTTTCTCATTTTTATGATGAAAACATGTAACCTTGAATTTTTAATTAAGTGTAATCATACTAAGGCCTTTATATCGATGACCAAATATTGACCGAATATAATAATAATTTATAAATAAAAAGAATTGGTATGTTATTTGGATCAATGGTGGAATAATAATGAAGTTAATTATATTAATTGAACTTAAAGTTTTATAAGAAATACAACCAATAAAGCTCTAATTTGAGGGAATGAACTTGCGAGAAATAAAATAGAAATAAACTTGCTAAAAATAAAATTTCCTAAGATAGGTCGCACTCCAGGCCGTTGGGATCTCCATTCCCTCAATCGTTTCCAAATGATAAGCTCCCTGGAGATCGTCTCTAATAATCTTAAACGGTACTTTGTAGTTATGACCTAATTTTCCATTTGATGGATTCCTCGCACTGTCGATCACTTTTCAAAGGACGTAATATCTGATCTGGAACCTTCTTGGGTTGACGCCTTTGTTGAATTTCTTTGCCAACTGCTATTGGTAGGAAGATAACTTTATTAAGACTTGTTCCCTTAGTTCATCAGCTAGGTCAAACTCGATCCTTATGATTTCTCCATTCAAGTCATGGTCGAAAACTATGGTCTTCATAGTTGGCAATCCTATTTCTAGAGGGATAATAACTTCCATTCCATAGGCTAAAGCGAAAGGTGTTTCCCTAGTCGATCTTCTGGGCATAGTAAGGTATGACCAAAGGATATGGGGAAGTTCATCTACCCAAGAACCTTTTGCCTTCTCCAATCTCTTCTCCATGTTGTCAATCATTGTCTTATTAGAAGCCTCAATCTACCCATTGCTTTAGGGGTAAGCCATCGAGATGAAGTGGTGCTTGATGTTATGATTATCGCTGAAGTTTTAAAACAATCCACTTTTGAATTGCATTTTATTGTCTATGATAATCGTTCTTAGCACTCCAAAATATGTCACGATATTTCTCCAGATAAATATGATCATATCAGTATATCTAATGTTCGCCAATAGTTTAACTTTAATCCACTTTATGAAATAGTTTGTGCTGACTAGGAGATACTTATGGGTAGTGGGACCACAAAGTTCGAACCCCACTGAGCGAAGGACTATGGGACAGTTAATGACTTTAAGTCATTATACGACTAGTGGAGCATGGGCGAGAACTTTTAATAGTTTTTGCATATATTTACGTAAGAGACTGCATCTTTCTACATATATTACCACTAATAACCTTTGATGGTCGCCTTCCCCTGCGTGGCTTCCATAAATACCATCATGATTCTAGTATAAGACCAGGTAGATGTCATTTAGGTGCACTCATTAAAGGTAGGGTCCAGTGAAAGACCTCCTATAGAGTTTATCAAATGGACAGCTTTTCTCTTGATTTAATGGGATTATTTCTTGTCATCCGGTAGGACGTCTTCTAACAAATAAGTTTTGATCGGATCCATCCAACTAAGAGCTTTTTGAATGACAAGGACTTGTTTGGCGACCATAGGTTTGTAATACTCGTCCAAGTGAGGAATTCCACTTCGATGACTATTTTAAGACTGGAGTCTATTACCAACCCCAGAGCGGCTAAAACGTTGGTGTGACTATTGTTCCCCCGGGAGAATTGCTGAATATGGACTCTTTTGAACTTAGTGATTAAGTTATGGGCGACTTGCAGATATGCTAACATTTTCTCATCTTTGGCATTGTAATCTCCTGACACTTAGTTGGATACTAGCTTTGAGTCATAATAGATGCTACGGTGGATCGCGCACAAAGAGAATGCTTTGTGTAACCCAACAATGGGGGAATTATATTCAACTTCATTATTGGATGATTCAAATCCAACTTTGATCCCCTTTTTTATCATTGTATTCTCAAGAGAAATTAGTACAACTCCCACTCCTGCCTATCTTAAATTAGAGGCACCATATACATATAGAGTCCACTTTTTGAATTGGTCAAACTCTTGGCTAATTGACTGGTCGGTGAAGTCCTTTTTATCGAGCCATTTTGCCCCCTTAAACTTAGTAATGAAGTTTGCTAACGCTTGGCCTTTTATCTCGATTCTTGGTTGATAGTGGATATTGAACCTTCTAAGTTTCACTATTGGCCTAGATAGATCAGCTTTTTAAGTACTGTTTTGAGTGGGAAATAGGTGGTTACTATGAGTTAATGAGCTTCAAAGTAATGCTTGAATTTTTGTGAAGCGGTGACCAAAAAGTATGCCAACTTCTCAAGTGGAAGGTAGGGTTGCTAGGTGTCAAGTAGTGTTTTACTGATATAATAAATAAAAGTTTAGCGCCCCTCTTTCTCTCACATAAAGGCTGAGTTAATTGCGTGATTGGATACCTTGAGATACAGGTAAACTGGATCCCCCAAATTTGGGATTAAAAATATAGGAGGTCTTCTTAAATAGATTTGATTTCCTCAAGGGCCTTAGAGCATTCCTCGCTCTAGGTTAGGGCCTTCTCCTTTTTCAATAGCTGAAAAAATGGTCGGCATCTCTCGAACAATTTGGAGATTAATCTATTGAGAGCTGTTAGCATTCTCGTTAACTTTTTAATATCACGGAGCGCCTTTAGAGGCTGAACATTATGAATCACCATGATCTGATCGGGGTTGGCCTCAATCCTTCTTTGTTGACCAAGTACCCACTAAACTTTTCAGTTTGATTCTAAAGAAGCATTTGGTATTTTGATTTCATCCTGTAGTATTTGAGGATATCAAAAATCTTTGCCAAATCCTGCAGGTGGCTGGCTTTACTCTTACTTTTTGTAACACCCCGTATTTTTGGTACATTTAATTTAATTAATTCGGAGATTTTAAATTACTTAGTGTGTTGTAATTTAATGAATTAATTAGAACATAAATATATATAAATATTAATCTGGGATTGAATGGTTAATATTTAGGGAAAACTTATTTACTAAGCGAATAGTAATAATGTAATTATGTCGTCTAGAGTATTAATGACGAGGTATGTACTTATCGCATCCGAAAGTCGGTATAGACTGTATTAGGTGGGGGATAAGTATTTTTAGAAATTAACTCGGATGCAAATTCTGAGGGTACAGTTGAGTCCGGATGGGCCGAGATAGTCGGAAAAGTGTACCCGGGGGTAGTAAACAGGTCACGGGACGTTTTTAGACATAGCCGGGCCCACTCGGGGACATTTGGGTCACTTGGGCTTGGCCCATTAGTCAAAAAACGGGATTAAGTTAATTAATCTAATAAAAAGAAATAAGGGGGTGGCTGAACTTAATTAGAGAAAGCAAATTAAGGGTTAGGAAACCCTAACAGCAGCCAAAGCCAAATTGGGGATCAAAGAGAAGCCATCAAAGGTCATCTTCAACCTTGGGATTTAGCTCCAATTCAGACTCTACGAACCTTGAGGCAAGTGGATAACTTGCAATAGCATTAAATCTGTTTTCGATTCATATTCATGTGTAGTGATTATGTAGAAATCCGTTTTTGGGTGTTAATGGAATGAATATGGGATTTTGAAAACTACAATTCTGATTTACGAAACTTGGGTGATGATTCTTGTAAAATATGATAATGGTGAGTTATTGCATATCTGATAAAATGTTATCTGCATATTTGGAAACGAATCTGATGATGAAATTTGGGGTATAAATGGACCTAGGGTTTATGATGAAACTTTCCCCAAATCTAGAAACTGGAGTAAATGGACGAATTATTTATGTTGAGGAATATTTTGGAGATCCCTAATGAGTTTCCTAATATGTACAAATGCTAAAAGAGACTTAGTTTCAGTGTAGAAGGAAATTAGGGTTTGCAGATTTTCGCCCATGGCTGTCCGTCTTCGCGAAGAAGACGAGTACCTGTTCGATCGATCGATCGACGCCATGAAGTCGATCGATCGACGGTCGGCAGACACGGACAGTTCGCCCAGTTTATTTATATAGGATGAGATTTATATAAAAAGTTGTTATGCAATGAATTATTGTTGAGAAATTAATGCATGGGGTATACCAAATTAAATGTGAGTGAATTAATTAGGAGATGGGAAGGGAAATTTGGATGACACGTCAAAATTGGTTGAGTGACATCGAGGTAAATTATATTACGTAGTAATGGACTAAGAAATTTAGGGTCGGGATTTAGACTCGGGTGAGGTTAATTCGGGCTATGAGATTTAGTCCAATTAAATGGTGAGGGCAACATTAAATGTAACTGAATTTATTAATGTGCTATTATTAATAATTCGAGTTGGGTAATAACCTCATAATAAAAATGGAATAGGCTTGTGTCACGGGTTAGTACACGGTGTAGCTGGAGCATTTTTATGTATGTATATGTATATACGGTGTGTGATAGTATATATTTATAGTGTATGCCTTAATATCAGTGGTTAGATATTATTATACTCTAGTGCTATAGGGGGAGGTTACGCGCAGTGGATGAATCCCCTAGCTTGAGGAGTAGGGCGAGTAGATTCCCAGGTCATAACGTCCGTTGCAGGGGGTGAGGGGCATCTCACTTTCCGGGAAGGAATATGACCGCCTCCAATCGTATACTAAACCAAGTTAGTGAGCGATTCTAACTTGGATAACTAGGATATGTGAATATACCTAGTGTACTAGCACTTTAGAGAAATTATATCCGGGGAGTACTTTTACTCGGGTGGATATTAGTGGTTTATGTATTCCACTATGTGTGTGAATGCTGCAATAAATTCTAAGTATATAATTAGGTGATTATTATATACGGGCTAAATAAATACAAGCATGTGTTGTTGTATATGTATAACGAGTGGAGTAGTTATATGAATTAAAAAGGGAAATGATTTAACTAAGTTGATGTTACTAATGACTTAAAAATCATAATCACATTTTTACTCAGGTTAGAGTAGGGGAGGAGTATAAGGAGACTTTAATAATTATCTAGTCATGAGATAGATAACTAGGTGATAATTAAAGCGTTAGTGGTGCACATTAGAGGAGGGGCAAGGAAGTTCTCAAGAGAGTGCGACACTAACTAAAATATGAAGAGCATGCATATTTATTATTACTGCAAGTTAATCATTTGCTAAATGTTTTCAAATGTTTTGGGTACTAACCCTTGCTATAAAAAATTTTTAAAAACCTTTTAGGTGTCCAGCCACAGGGACGCCAGACTTGACTTAATTCCAGGAACTCCGTTGCTGCAGCATATGTGGATGTTGCGGGACCTTTGATAGACGCCTCTTCCTTTCATTCATAATGTAGAGACTCATTATTATTTATTCGAGCATGTCGCTCACTTTCCATTTATTTGTTTCTTAGATTGTTGGGATTCTATTCTTGTCTTTATGGGATTTATTATTTGGACCGATGGTTTATTCGGTTAATTATTTTTACTTGTGGAATGATTAGTTCAATTATCTGTGATGGTTATATTGCTTTATTTTCCGCATGGGTTTTAGTTTAATTAATGAAAGATAAAAATTGACACCAGTCTATTTTTCTCACTTAGGTGGTTAGTAATTTAATAAAACGACAGTGATGCTAAGAATGGACCAAATGAGAAACCTGTTCTAACTTGATTTAGGACTGATCACCCGGGATTAATTAGGCGGGGTGTCACACTTTTGACAAGCATGTTGTATATGTATAACTCTATAGTGTCTCATAATTGTTCCTAGAACATTTTTTTGACAAACCAATGATATGTAACTCCATCATTCTTGAGACCAAATGACATAACCTTATAACAGTATAGGTTATGGTGATGAACGAGGTCTTATCTTTATCGAGGCCGAACAAGAGGATATGTTGGTACCCTAAGAATGCGTCTAGAAAACTCATTCGTTCATGGTTGGCTATGGCATTGGCCAATTGGTGGATCTTTAGCACATGAAAGTTGTCTTTAGGACAAGTTTTATTAAGGTCGGTGAAGTCTATGCACACTCTCCACTTCCTATTATTTTTCCTTACTACTACTAGGTTCGATAAATATTTAGGTAAATGAATTTATTTAATGTACGTTGCCTCCACAAGTTTTCATACCTCTTCTATGTCCTTTGCTTTTTCGAGGCTATTCGACAAACCTTTAACGTGATTGGCGAGTAAGTCCAATCCACATGAAGTTAATGACACATGACTTCGGGACTAATCCTAGGCATATTTTAAAGCCGCCAAGTGAACACATTTTGATTCTTTTTCAACAAAGAAATTAGGTCTTTTCTTTTATGGTCTAGTGAACGAAATTCCAACCAGGTTTCTTTTCTCTGGGTGAGAATCTCCAAACACTACCTATTGTAATAGTTCTATGACCCCGTTAGTGGGGGGCACCCTTTTATCTCCTCCAACCCTGGTCTACCATATTTTAGTTGTTATTTATATAGTGTGGCTCCATCATTGGTTGCCTAAAAAATGACCTATTTCCTCTTTTTCTTATCCTGTATGGGACTAATGGCAGCGATAAAGCATTGTCGAGAAACGACCTGGTTCCCCCAATCTCCATTATCCTACGATCTATGATTTATTTCAGCTTCCGGTGGTAAGTGGATGGAAAGTCTTGTATAGTGTATAACCATCCTCTTACAAGGATAATGTTATAAATAGAATCAATATAAACAATTAGGCAATTAATCATCTTCGAGATGTTCCTAGTTTGGACTGGAAGAAGAACATTTCCTAGTGGCATAGTCATCTTTTCAATGAGGCTGGCCAAAGGGATGGTCGGTTATTTCAAATCCTCTATCTTGAGATAAAGTTTGTTGAACAATTCTAAATACATAACCTTAGAGGAGCTTCCTTAATCAGTTAGTAGCTTATCCACATCCCAGTTTGTAATCCCGAGGGTGATTACTAGTGCAACATGATGTGGAGTCCTAACTCCGACCAGGTTATCCTCTGTGAAGACTATATACTTATTGTAATTTATGTCTTGTGGGCGACAATGCTTGCCCATTGGACTCTTAGTAGGGTCAATTTGGAAGGCTTCTATAACCGTAGTGACTTTCTTTAATTCCATCCAAACATCATTATCTTGGATTTTCTTAGAACTTGAGGCACCATGGACGATATCAAACTCATGTCCTAATTCATCTTCTAGGATATTAACTGGCTTTTGGTTGACATCAGTGATGGTTTTAGCCCAATTTCTATCCACGTAGTCACTCAGATGGGGGACTTGAGCCAATTATTTTAGATGGGACTTGAGGGCCTTATATTTCTTCGTTTATTGCCCATTTTCTTTATGGTATGCGCACCTAAATGTGTTAATTCTCATCGTTGGGTCTCTACCCATATTCTTTGGTCACTTAAGAAGTTGATGATCCTTTATTTTTCTTAAGATCTTATAAATGGGCTCAATGAACATAGTGTTGATCGCTTGGAAAGCCTTGGAAGGGCCCCGCCTTATCCCTATTCTTTGACCCTCAATTCTACTTTATGATTTCCCCCTTAGGGGAATTTTCTCTATCACTACCTTTGGTTGCCTTTGGGCGCCCGTAGTCACCCTAGGCGCTGGTGACCACATCTTCCATCTTTGCGTATTTTTTTATGAGAGACATGAGACCATCGATGGTATCCATCTCCTTCTTAATGAGGGATTGATGCAACATATAGCTATTGGGAAACACTATCTTGAATGAGTCCACAATGACCCCTTCTAAGCAGTCCTTAAACTCATTGTAAGTTTCTCAGGACCTCCTACCGTATTCCTGTAAGGTTTTCTAGGGCTTTTTCCTCATATTGAGGACAAAATCCATTCTCTTCAGATGGACACTGGTGGTGATAAACCGAGCAGTGAAGTCTTCAATGAGCTCTTAAAATTATTGATCAATCTATGCTGTAATTTCTTAAACCACTTTTGTGTGATGTCCCCCAGACTGGAAGGGAATATTTGGCACATAAAACCGTAATTATAGTGATTCTACAAGATCATGTCCTATTTATACGGACATACGTGGAGGTTCTGGCTCTTCAATTTCTCTTAAAAAGGGGACTGCATTTGGGTGGTGAAGGCCCTCATGACTAGTTCCTTAGTGTATCTAGACCCATGATTAGCAGGGTGTTGATCCATATCTTTCCTCACGATATTTCGAATATCGTATCTACGATGTCCCACCTCTTGATCTCATCTCATTTGACTCTCGTCTTCTGAGTACTTCTGATCACGATATGAACTTCTTCCTCGACTGCGAGTGTTACTTGCCTGAGGGCTAGGTGCCTGACCATGGCACTTTCATTTATCTACGTGGAGACGTCACTTTAGACGTACATTTTCTTCCTATTGGAGGCGTATAGCACTACAAAAAATATGCTATATTGCAACTAATAAAAAAATGAATTGCAAGTGTTTAAAATACTTATAAATTTTGTAACTGTTTTAAACACTTAAAAAACTTATAAGTGTTCAAAACCATTGCAAAATGAAAATTTTGACACATGTAAGGACTTTAAGGCACATGATTCTCACGTTATTAGAACATAAACCTTATAAAAAGTGTCAAAATTCTTTCCCTTTGCTCCTTATTCTCATCTTTCCTGGGAATGTAAAATTTCCCTTTTGTGCTAACTCTCCTTCTTCTCTCAAACCCCAATCTCGACAAACCCCAATCTCGATAACATCATCTTTCGATCTATCTTCAATGATTGTCATTGCAGGTAAGATTTTGTATTTTTTCCCCACTATTTTGTTATTTTTTCTTAATTATGGTTTGAAATAAACATCAACAGCTATTGAAAGCTTAAATCCCCTTTCTATTGTTGTCAATTTCTTTGTTAACTTTCTCTATATGTTGGATCTTATCAATATCAATGGCAAAAACACAATTTTCTCTAGAGGCAGTTGTTCACATCATTTATACCGAGAAATCTAAGGGCGAGGAGAATGAGGCTTATCATATCCAAACCCTAGCTTATGTTATTGGCAGGTTTTCTCCATATACCTATTATACATACATATATAAATATGCAAGTTCATTTTATTAGGTTAATTTAATGAATTTTACGTGTAATTCTATCTAGACACAAGATTTTAACACATTTAAATCATGTGTAATCCTAGAATTGGTCATTATTTATTTAGTTATTTAAATTTGGTGGAGATGATACATGTGATGAAGAAAAGATGATTGAAATTTTAATGACCGGACACATATAGGTTTTATGTCCACTTACTTCTTATAGATTTTGTATATGCGCCGTAAGTCAGCTAACCGACACCGTGGGAGGAAGCTCTACTAAGTCGGTGGTAATTTTATGGACCGGTAAGAGACGGGTGGACTAGTTGGCGACATTATTGAAGGAAAATTTATATGCCCTCCCCAACTCTAGAGGCTATAATCCAAGCAATATAAGAGATACTCAGTGCTATAATTGACGACCTTTGTTTGATTGTTCGTTTAGGGATGAAAGGCTGGAAAGAACAACGTACGAGCTGGTAGAGGCAAAGCCAAAAGTCAATTTGATGTCTTTATTAATTGTGGAATCATCTCAAACTCAATTGTTATTGACTACAGGCAAAGTGAATAGTCTTTTTTTGGAAAGTCAGATTTTATGTTTGTGTGTATGTTGCGACCACTCTCTTCTGATATCTAGAAGCAAAACTGAAAGATTTATGTAGCACGGGTAAATCTATATAGACAATGAGTTATTATAAGTTGTTTTTATTTTACTAAAACTGCCCCAATTCCTTGACTAGTAATAACAAAAACTGGAGCGATCAATTGCTATGCACTCCCCGACTCATTTCATTACATTCTTCTTTCATATATATATACACACATACATACACGTGTATTTTTTAATTATCCGTATGGGATACATGAAGCAAAAGTATATAAATAACTAATAATTTTTAAACTTTTGACATGTTTGCCTTGTTTCCTCCTTTCAGTGGATGTCAATTAACGAATATGTTGCCCAGCCATTTGTGAAGAAATGCGATCTCTTCAACTACATTGCCAAGATATGTATAGCAAAGAAAGATAGTAACTATACTGGATTTTCTGCAGTGCCTACAACAACAGGCTTTTCTGGTAAAAAGAGTTATGTGCATGTCAGCAATTCGGTTCTGAACAAGTTATTGACTCTGGATTATCAGTACTAGAAAGGATTAGTGATATTGTAAAGAAACTCTAAAGTATATAATAGCTTTTTATAGTAGGCCTTTTGGTGTAAAAACACCTACAGGCACTTGTAAATATATATTTTTATTTTTATATTCACCCTATTGTAAAACTAACATCCCTATCGACTGTGATATTGCGGGGAACCCCGTAGAAGTGTAATTTATTTGATGATATGTTAATTACCACGGAGATAGAAGTATATAAGTTCTTTGTTATTCGTGGGTGAGCCATGATAAAATCTCTGCTAAGGCTTATCTGGCCTGGGGAGGGGATTACATGAGCTAATATGGAGTGTTAAATCCTTCTTTAATTAGCAGACATAGCACCTTCAAATGAAGGTGTTAGTGTCACACCTCATAGTAGGCCATATTCGCTAGAAGAACACCTCTCCCTAAGTGTCATCACAATATGGGACACCCCACATGTCCAGCTAACTCGCTTGAGTGGATCTTGCTGATGTGGTGACCAATCGATCGACAATCGATTGCGCCGTGAACTTGTCGGCCTGAACACCCTCAGCGGATTGCGGAGGGGAGTATATTAATGGGTATTAGGAGTACATGATCCGGCATGGAGTCTATTTTACTATCTAATAGAAGTTGAAACTTTGAATGAACGTTTGTGTCACGCCTCATTGTAGGCTATATTTGCAAGAACCTCCCCAAGTGTCGATGCATTCCGGGACACCTTGTATGTCTAGTTAACCCGCCTGGGTGGATGTTGGGACTCAACAGGCGATTGACAATCCTTGCACCTTGGATTACCCTCGACAAGTTATTATTAACGAAATATGTTTAATTACAAGCTATGGGTCCCCTTATATACTAAAAGGGGAAATAATGAAAACCTAAAATACCCTATAAGTAATAGAGGTACAAAAAGAATAAATGTTATGTTCGTGCATCTCATATACATATATGTAAACCTGGTTGTGTTTATTAATGTTTGTGTCACGTTTTATCGTGTTCTGGTCTGATGGGTTCATGTCTGACTTCTTTATCAGGTGAAAAATCTATATTCAAACACGATTCGTTTTCTTAATAAGTCGTGTTGGGTTCGACTGGTATTATCCATGGAGATGATGAATCGTTTTGAATCGTATACGGGGGTTAATGTATTAACTCATTAACAAATCCAATTAGATCATGTAATTCATTAACATGTCTAAAATTCTCATTTGGTAAAATTCGCTATGAGAAAATTAACACTAAACTATATAAACTCTTTCACCAGCCCAACATTAATAATTAGGCTTGCTAATGGAGTCTTGTTGGGTATAAACTTTAATTTAGATATATGTATTGTAAGTTGTATATTTTTTTGTATTTTATGATTGTTTAAAGTGATATCCATTTGTTTATAGGGGGTTTAAGTCCAATTTTTGAACTTTCAGGGGTGTATGTCTAATTATGCTATTATCAAATGGGGTAAGTAAAAACTGATTTTTTATTAGGTATAATCTTTACTTTACATATATGTAAATTGAATTGTGGTAGTGAGGATGCGGAAAAAGAGGCACTGATATACATTACAAGAACGCTGTGAGTGGCTTCTCTACCAAGCTTACTCCTGAACAGCTCTCAAAAATCTCAGGTAAGGGTTTTTATTTTTTCTTTCTTTTTTGTTTTATTATATTGTTAAGGTTTGTGTTTGAATGGTATGATATGGTTGTGTAAGTATTTTTCTTCATTTGTCTTGAATTATATGTGTTAACTTATGGTGCTACAAGATTTTCGAGAATTTTTTCTTGGTTTTTAATTTTTTATTTACCCATGGATATTGCTTTTGCAGTTGGGCTCAATATTTGATTGATGTGGCGACTAAACAAGCAAAAAAAACTTATTTTAGTTGAAGCATTCTTTTTTCAGGCATGTTGCGAGTTATTTAAGTAGGGATTTTTGGGCTTGGTTTTGCTCTAGGTTTTTTTCTACTTATTATTATTCAAGTTGAAGCTTGTATGGCCTTTCGATCCATTCTATCACCATGTAAATTAAGGAAAGCAATTCTCAAATGGTTTATAATGTTAGTTAGTCCTATCCTTGGGGTTGCACACTTACAGATGTCTCTTATACTTTGTATATAACTTCTTATTTTAGATTTCTTTCATTATTAGCTTTATCTTCTCTCTTTTGTTTTTAAATGCCTCGCTCTCCTATTGTAAAACTTTATTAAAAATATATAATAAATGAAAATATGGCAGTTGCTTCTGTCCTTTTGAAGACTATAGATAGAAAATCAGAAGAAAAATTATGATTAACGCAGAATGGACTCTTTTTCCGACTCACAGGGAAAAAAAGGTAGTTGTTCATGGCATATTTACCTTTCTTCACTCTTATCTTTGTGAAAAGATGATCCATGAATAACCATCTATGAAACTCTTATGGATTTTTAGTAATTCGAAACTTCTTACGTCTTACTCCCATAGATTTTTAGTTTCATACAGCAATAATATGATTGTTTCTTACTCCCATAGCAATATATCAACATACTGAACTTCATAGCATCGCACTTGATAGGTGCCTTTTTGCTAAAATCGCACCTATTAGATGCGATTTCACGAGGTTTAATATAAAACTTAGCGAAATCTAATTCTAAATTCAATCGTATTTTTCCCCTTAAATGCGATTTCACTTGGAAACTGCAATTTTAAGGACTGCAATTTCCAAAAAAATCATTTGCAACAGTTTGGCAAATATATAAAGCTGTAAGGACTGGAGTTTTGCTTCCGCCTGGGATGTTGTGGAAGGCCCACTCTAATACTTCTCTAATATATTCCAACATTTGGCTTCCTCAAATTTCCATTGCAATTTTGATATTCATTTGGTGTATACTTAACTCTTTTTTGGCTATTGATGGTTGTTTGTAGCATATAGGAGTGACAGATTCCTCAAAATGTTACTGTTGTATTTCAGAATTTTCACATCAATATCGTGATCATCTGTTTATTCAGAATCAGGTAGCGCCTAAAGCTTAGCATTTCTTTTATCATATTTTTTGCATTTGTTCGGTGTCTCAATCGGATAGTTTATTTCATATCTTTCTCTGGCTCCAAGACCTAAACAAGATGTAATATAAACTATGTCGATTTTGCTAAACATGACAATTTTAAAAGATTGTTGACAAGGCCGGTCCTGAGATTTAGAGGGTCTTATGCTAAGCAAAGAATATGATCCGTTTTAATTAACTTAAATAATAGTAACCAAAAATCAACTTATATTATTATCATGGATTCAATATAATGTATTAAATTATATCTCAATACTATATAATTAGTTAACAAAAAGTCGTGTCAATTTTTGCTAGATATTTCACGATGAGAGATTATTTTTTTATCTACTAACACTCTCTTCCAGTCATTTCTCTTCATTATGATGATCTTAAACATCTTTATTAATTTATTTTCTTCATCTATCCTTAGTAGTGATATTAAAACCTCATGTAAATGGTAATTTTCAATATCACGATAACTGAATATCTTTAACAATAGACCTTCCATGCATCTTAGTAGGTCTGTTACCTTTGTTAAAAAACTGCTCACATGAAAAGGTTATAGAAAAGTCCCTCCATGCTACCGTATATCAGAGCAGTTGAAATTTGGAATTTCGGGCCCTGAGCAGTTGCCCATTTAGCACTTGCCCAGGGCCGGTTCTGGGTGTTGATAATTAGAATGTTTAATTTGGTTTCTAGGAGGTTTCTTCACATGGTGTGAACAATCATATAAATTGTTATAAAATTTTGGTTTTTTAAGGATATGTTGCAGTTTCATGAGCCACCTATTTTTATTTTTATTATTTTATTTTATTCCCATTAAGAATCTTATTATCAACTGATATCTGATGGGATATTTTCTTTCGCTTTCTTCCTTGTCTATGGCAGTTATAAGAAGAGCGCCTCACGAATTCAAAATTTCCTGTTTAGAGGTAAGTATGAGAGGCCTAAGCATTTTGGTGGTTGTAGAAAGAAAAATATGCATTCAGATTTTATGTCGAGCAATTTGCCCATTTTTAATCTAAAAGTTTATATTATGCAGGATATCAAAGCACTTTTTCCTTCTGATTACAAACCATTCTACGTGGGATTCGGTAATACAGATACTAATGAGCTTAGTTATAGGAAAATTGGGATTCTAAAGGAAAAAAATCTTATTATCATCCTTAAGGTATTCATCTTCCACAAAATGTCTCGAGTCAGATTTTTTTATCTTTTAGGGCAAGTGCAATGACCCTTTTGAATTATATATAGCAAGAAAACCCCTTGAACTATTTCAAATGCACCTCCCCCCCCCCCCCCCCCCCCCACTTCCATCCTCCTTGTGATTTTTTAGTGACACATAAGGGTCTTTGCAATAAAATATTTACTTCAATTTTTTTGGGAAGTAATCAAAATAATTTAGGGGTTTCTTACACAACATGCATGGTTTGCACATTACATTATTTTTATTAATTTCTTTAAGCTGCAAATAAGTTCATATGAAATTCAGGGTGAGGTGGCGATTAATCATGGTATTGATGCGAAGTCGTACACCCACCCCTCTACACACACTAATGAATGGCATGTTCCCACCTACTTCAATAGTTGAGCAGGTAATAGCATTAGCAGCCGTGTGTCCCTCATCTCTATAAGAAAGGTCGATCCTTATTTTATCTTGTAATTATCTATAAGACGGGTGCGTTAACAAGTATAAAGGATCTTACTTGTAAATTTCTCTACATAGATGCATCTACAATTTGTATCCTATTGTTCCTTGTATGTATAACTCGCTATTATCTATGTAAGAAATCCTTATTTTCATAAGGATTACCCCAACGTCTCTTTATAGATGATAGAGAGTTATATACTCTTCCTAATGATTGCCCCAGCTTCATATTCGACTAATATTTTCTTTGTGTTTTCTTCTTAGGAATGATGCAAGATGTGAAAGTATAAAGACAAAGGCAGATGGGAAAGGTGGAAAAGTGGATGAGAACATGTCAAGGTCAGATAGTTGATCAATTCTAACATCTATTTTTAGACTTACACATTCAGTTATTTATTTATAGCTTGCATTATTTAAAATGTATTATGCATTTCATTTTGGTTAATGTTGTTAGATTTGATCAATATATGAGGAGGTAACATGGAAAGAAATTTTAAGATCGCTATTAATTAGCATTAAGTGTTAAGAATTTTGTTATTCAAGTGTTGTATAATTTCAGATGTGTGTTTTATAATTTAAATGAATATCGAATGTGATTGGGAATGTTTAAAATCTTTTCCCGATCTAAACTTCTTTTGTCCAAAGGAGGGTGGTTTCAAGGGGGAGTATAATCATATAGCCAGGTATAAAATAGTGTTGATGGGGCTTTGACGGGGATTTTGCTTCCAAAATCTTCTTGTGGATCTAGCTCTACAAATCACAATGTTTTCCCATTTGATATTCATTAAACAAGGTACATTACTTCTCTACTTAGGACTACACCACTCTAATATTCTGGAAAATATAATCATATAATAGTTTATCATTTTTTCGTTCCTTTTCAAAAACCAATGTGTAGTTATCATTGTACACAATTGTAGTTTTGATTTTCTATACTAGTTTGTTGTTATTAACATAAACTAATCAGTTATTTGTTGTACTAGTTTTGATTTGCTGATTTTATTTTAATGGTGGGTGGTTTTACAAGGATCGATTGGGTCGTACAAGGGGACCGGTGGAACGAATACAACTTGAGGAGAGAGAGACGGTTGTGGTAGCATTAATAGAGATGACATTGGGGACTGTGGGAATGGGTAATGGCGACATTATTGACATGGCGGGTTTTTATTTTGCTTCGTTTTTTTTATTTAATATAATGTTATTAATTTTTGATTGTGTTAGTGCATTTTGTAACAATTTACTAATAATGATTGTAAGGACATATTTTCATAAGTCCGTTATCAATTTGTTATGTCATATACCGATACATCGTCAAAGAGAATTCAAGAGACATCTACATCAAAGACGGATCCGAATTACTCATGTTCTTCATCATTCAAGGCTCCGCGAAGTTTACTTTGGTAAGGGTATGTTTTAAATACCTTTACTTTTCACTTAGAGCTTTTGGGATATTTTTACAAAATATTTTCTAAGTGTTGGTGCGGATTTTTTCGTCAAATATTGAGAATGAGTATTTTTTCTAAGTTTTATAGCGGACCTCGATTTTAACGCCCATGTCGTTCGCGCGAGATCAGCATCTCGTTCGAACGAGATTGGAAGTCGTGCGATGTCGTTTGAACGACATGCGTACTTCGTTCGAGCGACATATGCTTCTCGTTCGAACGAGCTCGAATTTCGAGGCGGTGCATTTTGTATAAATAGTCAATAAATGGTTCCGTTTTCATTAAGAAGTCTATACGTTTTCCAGAATAGAAACACTGCCAAAGCAGTAATCTTTAGGCTTCTTCTTTTAGGGTTTTAATCCCTTTTTGATTTACAATTCACAAAACTCCCATCTTGCTTTAGTGAATTGTTTTGGTGTTCAAAAACACATATTTGCCTTTGTTCATCTTTTGTGGAGTGTGTCTCTACACCGTATGGCTGCGTGTCATTAAGGATCTTATTGCGTGAAGATTCTTTGCTGAAGATAGGACTGCGAGTCCTAGGAGGGTGTTGCGGGTATTCTCTTGCTGAGTTCAAGACTACGAGTCTTTATAGGTTGGCTGCGCATTCATCCATTGCAGATTTTTCTACGTAATTGTAAGTTGCGATTTATAGATTCATAGTGAAATAAAGGTTTTACCCGAAAGGGTTTTTTTCCTGAAATCTGTGTCTCAGCATATTTGCTGTGTCGCATGCGTTATTTGTTTATGGTTTGTCACACGCACCATAGATGCATGTTTAGGGGCTGAATTAATAGACTCTAATTAAATAAGTGAGCCAAATTAGATAATTGCGAATTTAATCAATTATCACACAGTCGCACTCTTCTCAAATTGGTATCAGAGCAGGTTACGCTAATTTATCGCGTATTCCTATTTTCCGCAAAATTGTGTGATATTGATTTTTTTTTGAAAAATCAGTTTTGTGAAAAATAGTATTTTTTCAATGGTACGCCCGTTTAATGAGGAGCCTATTTTTAAAAAAGTTCACGACCGTGCTGAAAAGTTAAAAAGTTTGAATTTGAAACTTTGTAAAAGAATTAAATTTTTGGAAAAAGAAAATTCTCTCTTTAAAAGTAAGATTGAATATTTGCAAGCGTTTCAAACTCAAAGTGATATTTGTCGTGAGTACTTTGGTAATTTGTATATTGATTTTGATTCTTTAAAAATTTCCAAAAAGAAGAGTGATGAGAAAGTCCTAGTTTTAGAGAAGGAATTAAAGGACTTAAAAAATTCTAGGGTTCCCGTTTGTGCCGTCGAGGATAAAAAATTAATCGATGATTTTACGGCACGTGAAAAGACTCTTAGGGATAAGTTTATTTTAATTGAAGGGGAGCGTGATAAACTGTTAAGTTTAATTGAAAATTTGAAAAAGAAATCCCTGTCTTTGGAAGAGTCTAATTCTTTGCTTGAGTAAAAAATTTTGAAGTTAAAAAATGATTTGACAGACTCAAGTAGGTTTGATAGTGATGGTAATGGCTCATCTTGTTCTCATGCTTCTAGTGCTAAAGCCAAAACCATTATTTGTTTTAGAGGGTCAACCGTTCCAAAGGATGTTAGAAAAGATCACACTTTAGGTGTCGTTCCACCCGTTTACACATGTTCATATTGTGGTAGGAAAGGTCACATTAGGAGATTTTGTTTTGATCTTGAAAGAGATCCTAGGAATTCGAAGTCTAGTATTTTGTTGGTTCCCAAAATCCCGTGTCGACGTGTTACATCCGTTTGGGTTAGGAAATCACTTTTGGATACACTAGATTTTAGAATAGTTGATTCTCATTTGCTTGCACATGATTCTTCTCTTTCCATATCATATAGATAATTGTGTTTGCATGTTTGTCATACGCTAGTTATGCTTTTTGATATATTTTTGCTAGCGTTGTGACATGTACTTTTTGTATAGATTTTTGCTTTTGAAAAATTTTGAAAAATACAAAAAGATTTTATTTTGATAAAATTTTTGAAAAATTCAAAAAAAAAAATTGTATTTTGTTTGCACCGTTTATGGATGAACACTTAGGATGATCGAGTCACAACATCATTCTATTTTTTTCATGTGACTATTTGATAGTGTTTTGAGACAATAGATCAATTCATCCATGTGCTTTATAATGTTTGGAGTCATTAAGATGTAATTAAATGTAACTTCCTACATGTTTGACTCATGTTTCCTTTATTGCACACATGCACGGATTTGTTTGATTATCGGGCTTGTCTTATCACGTGTTGGTTGGGTGTTTTCACTTCAATCATTTCCTTAAAACGAACCAAGCGCGATAAATTTTGATAAGGAAATTGTGCATATAAAAACCGTTTTGTGAGTTTGTGTGTTTTGTTTGAAAACGGGGAAGGGCTGCGAAAGGTTCATTTTGCCTTTGCGAATACTAAGCCACCGTTAAATTGGACCTAAAAATGGCGAAATTTTATTATCCGGGGTCCAAAGAGGTATAAAAGAGCCCGAAAAATTTTAAAGGCAATAAAAAGAAATTCATGCCAATTATGGGCCATTTAGGTTTTTGCACCAATTAGCCAAAGTTTGAGAATTTAGTTTATTCACCTCTAAAAGAAAATATATTTGAGGGAGTTTGGTTGGAGAATTAAAACAGGTTTCACGTCCTTGAAAATCTTTAAAAAGCGCTAAATAGTTTTGTACGTTATTGGTGTGGAAATCATTTGACTTTGATTTGTTGATTTGCATAAGACGATGTCATATAAAATCAACAAATTTTTACACCTAAGGATTCTTTTGATGTTCATTCATTAGGGGTACACGTATTCATTGTGCACATATGATTGATTGAGTTGATTTACCTATCGAATGTGTTCACACCCATTTATTTCGTTTCCATGACTTGGTTGTTTGAGTTTAAATCCATGGTGTGATTTTTCTGTATCATATTTTTCAAAGTGGTATCTTATTTTTGTATGAAAAATTGAAAAATCCAAAAATAGTTTGTGCGACTTTTGAGATATCCCTTTGCATACGCGTAGTTTGATCTTTGTTTGCTATGCATTTTATCGTAACACTCCATGTTTTGATTGTTTCTTCTTATCTGTCTATTTGGGGACATCATAAAAAGGGGGAGAAAGAATTATCATGTTATGCGGGAGTTTTTGCATTATGGGGGAGATTTAATTATTAATGCTTTATTCTTATATAATTTCAAACTCGATGCGTCACGAAGGTTTTTTGCCTTTTCTCATGTGTGTAGGTACAAATATTGAAGATCATGATGTTGCACACCCTGATGAGAAAAGCTTTGAGATTTGACGAAGTTGATTGAAGAACAGCTTTGAGGTCTTGAAAATTTATTCATGGGAGGGTAGATTTGTATAGGCAATTTGGTTTTTGATAATTCATTTTTTTATATATGTACCGGCATAGACATAGGGGGAGATTTGTAAGAAAATATTTTCATAGGTCCGTTATCAATTTGTTATGTCATATACCGATACATCGTCAAAGAGAATTCAAGAGATATCTACATCAAAGACGGATCCGAATTACTCATGTTCTTCATCATTCAAGGCTCCGCGAAGTTTACTTTGGTAAGGGTATGTTTTAAATACCTTTACTTTTCACTTAGAGCTTTTGGGATATTTTTACAAAATATTTTCTAAGTGTTGGAGCGGACTTTTTCGTCAAATATTGAGAATGAGTATTTTTTCTAAGTTTTATAGCGGACCTCGATTTTGACGCCCAGGTCATTCGCGCGAGATCAGCATCTCGTTCGAACGAGATTGAAAGTCGCGCGATGTCGTTTGAACGACATGCATACTTCGTTCGAGCGACATATGCTTCTCGTTCAAACGACCTCGAATTTCGAGGCAGTGCATTTTTGTATAAATACTCATTAAATGGTTTCGTTTTCATTAAGAAGTCCATATGTTTTCCAGAACAGAGACACTGCCAAAGCAGTAATCTTTAGGATTCTTCTTTTAGGGTTTTAATCCCTTTTTGATTTACAATTCACAAAACTCCCATCTTGCTTTAGTGAATTGTTTTGGTGTTCAAGAACACATCTTTATCTTTGTTCATCTTTTGTAGAGTGCGTCTCTACACCGTATGGCTGCGCTTCATTAAGGATCTTCTTGCGTGAAGATTCTTTGCTGAAGATAGGACTGCGAGTCCTTGGAGGGTGCTGCGGGTATTCTCTTGCTGAGTTCAAGACTGCGAGTCTTTGTGGGTTGGCTGCGCGTTGATCCGTTGCAGATTTCTCTATGTAATTGTAAGTTGCGGTTTATATATTCATAGTGAAATAAAGGTTTTACCCGAAAGGTTTTTTTTTCTGAAATCTGTGTCTCAGCATATTTGTTGTGTCGCATGCGTTATTTGTTTATGGTTTATCACACGCACCATAGATGCATGTTTTGGGACTGAATTAATAGACTCTAATTAAATAAGTGAGCCAAATTAGATATTTGCGAATTTAATCAATTATCACACAGTCGCACTGTAAGGACATATTTTCATAGGTCCGTTGTTAATTTGTTATGTCATATACTGATACATCGTCAAAGAGAATTCAAGAGACATCTATATCAAAGACGAATCCGAATTACTCATGTTCTTCATCATTCAAGGCTCCGCGAAGTTTACTTTGGTAAGGGTATGTTTTAAATACCTTTACTTTTCACTTAGAGCTTTTGGGATCTTTTTACAAAATATTTTCTAAGTGTTGGAGCGGACTTTATCGTCAAATATTGAGAATGAGTATTTTTTCTAAGTTTTATAGCGGACCTCGATTTTGACACCCAGGTCGTTCGCGCGAGATCAGCATCTCGTTCGAACGAGATTGAAAGTCGCGCGATGTCATTTGAACGGCATGCGTACTTCGTCGAGTGACATATGCTTCTCGTTCGAACGAGCTCGAATTTCGAGGCGGTGCATTTTTGTATAAATACTCATTAAATGGTTCCGTTTTCATTAAGAAGTCCATACGTTTTCCAGAATAGAAACACTGCCAAAGCAGTAATCTTTAGGCTTCTTCTTTTAGGGTTTTAATCCCTTTTTGATTTACAATTCACAAAACTCCCATATTGCTTTAGTGAATTGTTTTGGTGTTCAAGAACACATATTTGCCTTCGTTCATCTTTTGTGAAGTGCGTCTCTACATCGTATGGCTGCGCGTCATTCTTTGCTGAAGATAGGACTGCGAGTCCTTTGAGGGTGCTGCGGGTATTCTCTTGTGGACTTCAAGACTGCGAGTCTTTGTGGGTTGGTTGCGGTTGATCCGTTGCATATTTCTCTATGTAATTGTAAGTTGCGATTTATAGATTCATAGTGAAATAAAGGTTTTATCCGAAAGGGTTTTTTTCCTGAAATCTGTGTCTCAGCATATTTGTTGTGTCGCATGCGTTATTTGTTTATGGTTTGTCACACGCACCATAGATGCATGTTTAGGGGCTGAATTAATAGACTCTAATTTAATAAGTGATCCAAATTAGATATTTGCAAATTTAATCAATTATCACACAGTCGCACTGTAAGGACATATTTTCATAGGTCCGTTATCAATTTGTTATGTCATATACCGATACATTGTCAAAGAGAATTCAAGAGACATCTACATCAAAGACGGATCCGAATTACTCATGTTCTTCATCATTCATGGCTCCGCGAAGTTTACTTTGGTAAAGGTATGTTTTAAATACCTTTACTTTTCACTTAGAGCTTTTGGGATATTTTTACAAAATATTTTCTAAGTGTTGGAGCGGACTTTTTCGTCAAATATTGAGAATGAGTATTTTTTCTAAGTTTTATAGCGGACCTCGATTTTGAGGCCCAGGTCATTCGCGCGAGATCAGCATCTCATTCGAACGAGATTGAAAGTCGCGCGATGTCGTTTGAACGACATGCATACTTCGTTCGAGCGACATATGCTTCTCGTTCGAACGAGCTCGAATTTCGAGGCAGTGCATTTTTGTATAAATACTCATTAAATGGTTCCGTTTTCATTAAGAAGTCCATACGTTTTCCAGAACAGAGACACTGCCAAAGCAGTAATCTTTAGGATTCTTCTTTTAGGGTTTTAATCCCTTTTTGATTTACAATTCACAAAACTCCCATCTTGCTTTAGTGAATTGTTTTGGTGTTCAAGAACACATCTTTATCTTTGTTCATCTTTTGTAGAGTGCGTCTCTACACCGTATGGCTGCGCTTCATTAAGGATCTTCTTGCGTGAAGATTCTTTGCTGAAGATAGGACTGCGAGTCCTTGGAGGGTGCTGCGGGTATTCTCTTGCTGAGTTCAAGACTGCGAGTCTTTGTGGGTTGGCTGCGCGTTGATCCGTTGCAGATTTCTCTATGTAATTGTAAGTTGCGGTTTATATATTCATAGTGAAATAAAGGTTTTACCCGAAAGTTTTTGTTTTCTGAAATTTGTGTCTCAGCATATTTGTTGTGTCGCATGCGTTATCTGTTTATGGTTTATCACACGCACCATAGATGCATATTTTGGGACTGAATTAATAGACTCTAATTAAATAAGTGAGCCAAATTAGATATTTGCGAATTTAATCAATTATCACACAGTCGCACTGTAAGGACATATTTTCATAGGTCCGTTATTAATTTGTTATGTCATATACCGATACATCGTCAAAGAGAATTCAAGATACATCTATATCAAAGACGAATCCGAATTACTCATGTTCTTCATCATTCAAGGCTCCGCGAAGTTTACTTTGGTAAGGGTGTGTTTTAAATACCTTTACTTTTCACTTAGAGCTTTTGGGATATTTTTACAAAATATTTTCTAAGTGTTGGAGCGGACTTTATCGTCAAATATTGAGAATGAGTATTTTTTCTAAGTTTTATAGCGGACCTCGATTTTGACACTCAGGTCGTTCGCGCGAGATCAGCATCTCGTTCGAACGAGATTGAAAGTCGCGCGATGTCATTTGAACGGCATGCGTACTTCGTTCGAGTGACATATGCTTCTCGTTCGAACGAGCTCGAATTTCGAGGCGGTGCATTTTTGTATAAATACTCATTAAATGGTTCCGTTTTCATTAAGAAGTCCATACGTTTTCCAGAATAGAAACACTGCCAAAGCAGTAATCTTTAGGCTTCTTCTTTTAGGGTTTTAATCCCTTTTTGATTTACAATTCACAAAACTCCCATCTTGCTTTAGTGAATTGTTTTGGTGTTCAAGAACACATATTTGCTTTCGTTCATCTTTTGTGAAGTGCGTCTCTACATCGTATGGCTGCGCGTCATTCTTTGCTGAAGATAGGACTGCGAGTCCTTTGAGGGTGCTGCGGGTATTCTCTTGTGGACTTCAAGACTGCGAGTCTTTGTGGGTTGGTTGCGCGTTGATCCGTTGCATATTTCTCTATGTAATTGTAAGTTGCGATTTATAGATTCATAGTGAAATAAAGGTTTTATCCGAAAGGGGTTTTTTCCTGAAATCTGTGTCTCAGCATATTTGTTGTGTCGCATGCGTTATTTGTTTATGGTTTGTCACACGCACCATAGATGCATGTTTAGGGGCTGAATTAATAGACTCTAATTTAATAAGTGATCCAAATTAGATATTTGCAAATTTAATCAATTATCACACAGTCGCACTGTAAGGACATATTTTCATAGGTCCGTTATCAATTTGTTATGTCATATACCGATACATTGTCAAAGAGAATTCAAGAGACATCTACATCAAAGACGGATCCGAATTACTCATGTTCTTCATCATTCATGGCTCCGCGAAGTTTACTTTGGTAAAGGTATGTTTTAAATACCTTTACTTTTCACTTAGAGCTTTTGGGATATTTTTACAAAATATTTTCTAAGTGTTGGAGCGGACTTTTTCGTCAAATATTGAGAATGAGTATTTTTTCTAAGTTTTATAGCGGACCTCGATTTTGACGCCCAGGTCATTCGCGCGAGATCAGCATCTCGTTCGAACGAGATTGAAAGTCGTGCGATGTCGTTTGAACGACATGCATACTTCGTTCAAGCGCATATGCTTCTCGTTCGAACGAGCTCGAATTTCGAGGCAGTGCATTTTTGTATATATACTCATTAAATGGTTCCGTTTTCATTAAGAAGTCCATACGTTTTCCAGAACAGAGACACTGCCAAAGCAGTAATCTTTAGGATTCTTCTTTTAGGGTTTTAATCCCTTTTTGATTTACAATTCACAAAACTCCCATCTTGCTTTAGTGAATTGTTTTAGTGTTCAAGAACACATCTTTATCTTTGTTTATCTTTTGTAGAGTGCGTCTCTACACCGTATGGCTGCGCTTCATTAAGGATCTTGTTGCGTGAAGATTCTTTGCTGAAGATAGGACTGCGAGTCCTTGGAGGGTGCTGCGGGTATTCTCTTGCTGAGTTCAAGACTGCGAGTCTTTGTGGGTTGGCTGCGCGTTGATCCGTTGCAGATTTCTCTATGTAATTGTAAGTTGCAATTTATATATTCATAGTGAAATAAAGGTTTTACCCGAAAGGTTTTTTTTTTCTGAAATCTTTGTCTCAGCATATTTGTTGTGTCGCATGCGTTATCTGTTTATGGTTTATCACATGCACCATAGATGCATGTTTTGGGACTGAATTAATAGACTCTAATTAAATAAGTGAGCCAAATTAGATATTTGCGAATTTAATCAATTATCACACAGTCGCACTGTAAGGACATATTTTCATAGGTCCGTTATTAATTTGTTATGTCATATACCGATACATCGTCAAAGAGAATTCAAGAGATATCTACATCAAAGACGGATTCGAATTACTCATGTTCTTCATCATTCAAGGCTCCGCGAAGTTTACTTTGGTAAGGGTGTGTTTTAAATACCTTTACTTTTCACTTAGAGCTTTTGGGATATTTTTACAAAATATTTTCTAAGTGTTGGAGCGGACTTTATCGTCAAATATTGAGAATGAGTATTTTTTCTAAGTTTTATAGAGGACCTCGATTTTGATGCCCAGATCGTTCGCGCGAGATCAGCATCTCTTTCGAACGAGATTGAAAGTCGCGCGATGTCATTTGAACGACATGCATACTTCGTTCGAGCGACATATGCTTCTCGTTCGAACGAGCTCGAATTTCAAGGCGGTGCATTTTTGTATAAATACTCATTAAATGGTTCCGTTTTCATTAAGAAGTCCATACGTTTTCCAGAACAGAAACACTGCCAAAGCAGTAATCTTTAGACTTCTTCTTTTAGGGTTTTAATCCCTTTTTGATTTATAATTCACAAAACTCCCATCCTGCTTTAGTGAATTGTTTTGGTGTTCAAGAACACATCTTTGCCTTTGTTCATCTTTTGTGGAGTGCGTCTCTACACCGTAGGGCTGCGCGTCATTAAGGATCTTTCTGCGTGAAGATTCTTTGCTGAAGATAGGACTGCGAGTCCTTGGAGGGTGCTGCGGGTATTCTCTTGCTGAGTTCAAGACTGCGAGTCTTTGTGGGTTGGTTGCGCGTTGATCCGTTGCAGATTTCTCTATGTAATTGTAAGTTGCGATTTATAGATTCATAGTGAAATAAAGGTTTTACCCGAAAGGTTTTTTTTCCTGAAATCTGTGTCTCAGCATATTTGTTGTGTCGCATGCGTTATTTGTTTATGGTTTGTCACACGCACCATAGATGCATGTTTTGGGACTGAATTAATAGACTCTAATTATGTATGTGAGCCAAATTAGATATTTGCGAATTTAATCAATTATCACACATTCGCACTGTAAGGACATATTTTCATAGGTCCGTTATCAATTTATTATGTCATATACCGATACATCGTCAAAGAGAATTCAAGAGACATCTACATCAAAGACGGATGCGAATTACTCATGTTCTTCATCATTCAAGGCTCCACGAAGTTTACTTTGGTAAGGGTATGTTTTAAATACCTTTACTTTTCACTTAGAGCTTTTGGGATATTTTTACAAAATATTTTCTAAGTGTTGGAGCGGACTTTATCGTCAAATATTGAGAATGAGTATTTTTTCTAAGTTTTATAGCGGACCTCGATTTATGCCCAGATTGTTCGCGCGAGATCAGCATCTCTTTCGAACGAGATTGGAAGTCGCGCGATGTCGTTTGAACGGCATGCATACTTCGTTCGAGCGACATATGCTTCTCGTTCGAACGAGCTCAAATTTCAAGGCGGTGCATTTTTGTTTAAATACTCATTAAATGGTTCCGTTTTCATTAAGAAGTCCATACGTTTTCCAGAACAGAAACATTGCCAAAGCAGTAATCTTTAGGCTTCTTCTTTTAGGGTTTTAATCCCTTTTTGATTTACAATTCACAAAACTCCCATCTTGCTTTAGTGAATTAATTTGGTGTTCAAGAACACATCTTTGCCTTTGTTCATCTTTTGTGGAGTGCGTCTCTACACCGTATGGCTGCGCGTCATTAAGGATCTTGCTGCGTGAAGATTCTTTGCTGAAGATAGGACTGCGAGTCCTTGGAGGGTGCTGCGGGTATTCTCTTACTGAGTTTAAGACTGCGAGTCTTTGTGGGTTGGCTGTGCGTTGATCCGTTGCAGATTTCTCTATGTAATTGTAAGTTGCGATTTATAGATTCATAGTGAAATAAAGGTTTTACCCGAAAGGGGTTTTTTCCTGAAATCTGTGTCTCAGCATATTTGTTGTGTCGCATGCGTTATTTGTTTATGGTTTGTCACACGCACCATAGATGCATGTTTAGGGGCTGAATTAATAAACTCTAATTATGTAAGTGAGACAAATTAGATATTTGCGAATTTAATCAATTATCACACAGTCGCATTGTAAGGACATATTTTCATAGGTCCGTTATCAATTTATTATGTCATATACCGATACATCGTCAAAGAGAATTCAAGAGACATCTACATCAAAGACGGATCCGAATTACTCATGTTCTTCATCATTCAAGGCTCCGCGAAGTTTACTTTGGTAAGGGTATGTTTTAAATACCTTTACTTTTCACTTAGAGCTTTTGGGATATTTTTACAAAATATTTTCTAAGTGTTGCAGCGGACTTTATCGTCAAATATTGAGAATGAGTATTTTTTCTAAGTTTTATAGTGGACCTCAATTTTGACGCCCAGGTCGTTCGCGCGAGATCAGCATCTCGTTCGAACGAGATTGGAAGTCGCTCGATGTCGTTTGAACGACATGCATACTTCGTTCGAGCGACATATGCTTCTCGTTCGAACGAGCTCGAATTTCGAGGCGGTGCATTTTTGTATAAATACTCATTAAATGGTTCCATTTTCATTAAGAAGTCCATACGTTTTCCAGAACAGAAACACTGCCAAAGCAGTAATCTTTAGGCTTCTTCTTTTAGGGTTTTAATCCCTTTTTGATTTACAATTCACAAAACTCCCATCTTGCTTTAGTGAATTGTGTTGGTGTTCAAGAACACATCTTTGCCTTTGTTCATCTTTTGTGGAGTGCGTCTCTACACCGTATGGCTGCGCGTCATTAAGGATCTTGCTGCGTGAAGATTCTTTACTGAAGATAGAAATGCGAGTCCTTGGAGGGTGCTGCGGGTATTCTCTTGCTGAGTTCAAGACTGCGAGTCTTTGTGGGTTGGCTGCGCGTTGATTCGTTGTAGATTTCTCTATGTAATTGTAAGTTGCGATTTATAGATTCGTAGTGAAATAAAGGTTTTACCCGAAAGGGGTTTTTTCCTGAAATCTGTGTCTCAGCATATTTGTTGTGTCGCATGCGTTATTTGTTTATGGTTTGTCACATGCACCATAGATGCATGTTTAGGGGCTGAATTAATAGAGTCTAATTAAATAAGTGAGCCAAATTAGTTATTTGCGATTTTAATCAATTATCACACAGTCGCACTATTCTCAATGATTATTATTGCATTGATGTGTTTATTGATGAATTTATAGTAGAAATACAAAGTTTTGATTCTTGCCAAGAATTTTCTTATATAGTTTGTTGTATTCCACTTCTTTTTATCAATGTGAAGGTGGTGACATTTGGTGGATAATTTTTAGTTTTTTAATATTTTAATTTTTATAACGGTTCATAACACTTGCAAAAAGAATTTTTTTCCCCTTACATATTTCTATTTGCAAGTGTTTTGAACCGTTACAAAAAATTAAAAAAAATTCATTTGTTAGTGATTATAACCGTTATAAATTAAAAATTCTTGCTGAATTTTGCAAGTGTTTTGAACACTTGCAAATGGTTTTGTAACGGTTGTCTGAAAAGGGTACGTGTTCCCAATAAACACTTGCAAATGACATTTGCAACGATTTTGAACACTTGTAATTTTTTTGCAATGCGCCAATTTGCAAGTGTTTTAAACACTTGGAAATCGCATGTTTTGGTGTACTGTAGCCTCCTCCTTCTGGTAAGGTCGTTGCTCGTATGTATTGACCAACCGTGAGATCTGAGTGATCTAGGATGCTTGTTGCTTTGCTCAAAGTGTTGCTCTTGTGGGCGATAACGTGCATGAGGAGCATCTCAACTCCTTTTGGGGTGTATTGCAGACCTTACTCTTGGTGCTGGCACTCCATCCTGTTGGTTTCCATTAAACGAAAGGGGTGTTATGTATGGGCGAGACGTGGTTGTTTGTTGGTTCTAACTGGTTTATGAAGAGAAATCTCGTTTTCCACATACAATGCTAATTGTAGGTGAAATTATCTCACAATTAAGTGTCCCAAATATTTTATACCGAACATAACATAACCAATCTCATAACACAAGTAATTACGTGGCTTGGCAATGACCTACATCTTTTATTTTTCTTATTATTATTTTTTCTCTAATAAAAAGAATTACATGTCCTATTTCCTTGGGGTAAGGTTTACATTTATAGGGGAGGAAAATATGGTGCCATGAAGGGTTCTCTTGCACATTAATGAAGTCATCACTTTATTATGATCATTTTTCCTCGAGATCCAACAGGTGGAAATATTATTTGTTATTATCTCGAGTTGCGACCCTCTACCCAATCATTATGGTACCCGAGTTGTTTGGATTGTTCAGATAATTCCCTCATAATTACATATACTAAATTGATGATGAATCCTATGATTTTTGCCTCAAAATCTAAATGATATTGTTATATATTGAATTATGTTGATAAATCTAACAAAATCCCCTTATTTAATCCGAGAATGGAATTAAAATTGAGTCTGAAATTGTTAGATTATGAGCTTAGGGTTCTAAATCTTACAATCTGAAATTAACACTTGATTCCACGTTTTAATTGATTAAAACCTGTAGATATTTAGTGTTGATATATTACAACTTATATATGAAGGATGATGGGTTTTAGCTTGTTTAGAATCTTCAAATTTAGGAATTATTGTTGTTAATAGTGATTTTCAAATTTAGAAAAGATGACTCTACACGCATCTCGTTAAAATGAGATTGGAGCCTCGTTCGAGAGAGATATAGCTTCTTGTTAAACCTAGTCTGGATGTCGTTAGAATGAATTTAGGGTTCTCATTCGAGCGATATGGGAAGTCATTTGAATAACCTAACTATTTTGTTAGAGCGGATTGGAATCTCATTAGAACAAGTTTGGGTCAAAATGACACTTTAATTCTTTAATAATTTAGAATAATTAATATTAAGAATTAAGACACTGCTTTAGTAATCTATGAGTGGGTTAAATTACAGTTCTTTGAAATTATGTGCAAAGAATACTATACGTGAGTGCTCATGGCAGATGTACTAGGACAAATTTTCTTATGGGGTACATATAAAGCCGACCGCGCTGGTACCCCGGTGATAGCGATGGGCTTACCTTGGTCATTCTTATCCTGGGTCTCACTACCCCTATCCAAAGGGGTAATAAACCAAGGTGATCTTCCTATAGTCTAGGGTATGGAGGTATATACAAATTACGGGAATACGTAGTGACATATATCTTTGTTGATGCTTTGAGGTTATAGGTATAGGATGATCTAAACCTAGTAGCATGAGTGATCCCTGAAGGCAATAGGGATATGACTTTGTATTTTGTGCGGGCTTGTGCATAGTCCCTATACTTGTATATTAGTACCATACTTATTTGGAGATTTGACTATTAGATTGTCTTTCCTTTATTAATATTATACGAGATTAGACTGTTCAATTATATTCAAGTGAGAGGAATTATAATTAATCATTGGGTTCAATTAGTCTTGGGATTAGCACTACATGCTATATTTTAGGTTCTTTGAGTTGGGTAAACTTAGAAACAGCTAAAATACAAGAGGAAGATGCGTTGTTGTTATTATAGCATAAATTCGATTAAATTCTTACTCTTTGTATACTTTCTTGGTTTAGTCGTGTTGTTGAAATCTATTTTCATGTCTTAGGCTTCCGTTACAACCACAACTCTGATCTTACTTGCATCATATTCAGTTTCAGCTCTTACATAGGATGTAGGTGTCCAACAAGCGTGTTCATTCCTTTTATGTTCTTTATCATTTCTAGCTGAGTCGAATTACTGTGATAGTTATTTCTTTTAAAGATAGTTTATAGTTGAGACAATTGTATCTTCCCATGATGGATTTTATTCCCCGTTGGGATTTATGATATAAGAGATTACATTGGCTTATTCACATTGTCATTATCCGTTCTTTAATATTATGAATTAGTTTATTTCAGTCTTATTTCGAATGGTATTTATTTGTTTCAGACTCCTGTATTATTTATTTTTTCACATGATCAATCTAGTTATAGATTTTATGGGGTATCATAGCTGGTATCAGAGCATTCCAAGTTCTAGTGTCCTAGGGTCTTGAGTGTGTCCATTACTTTTCTGCATTGTGTTCTATGATACTTTAAACCTTTGTTATTTAGATTATTGTATTCTTATTTCTTGCACATTTACTTATATGATTATGAATATCATCTTTCAAATGTATCACGTCAGATATCAGGTGCGAGTGCCAAGTCAGAGGCACCAGCGTCTCAACAGTAGCAGGAGCATGCACCAGTATTAGTGCTGACCAACTTGGCGACCATTATAGTGCAAATGGTAGCCGTTACCATAGCTTCTATGCACCAGAAGCATCCACCACCACTACCACCCGTGGTTATACCGGTACTTGGCCCTCACATTACATCTACTTGGGAGCGAGCCAAGAGTGCCTTTGGTAAAGGAAACTCACCTGAGTTCGCAGGATTGTGCATGGACATTCAAAGATAAATGCTAGTGAGTTTTGGCTCATAGGGGATACATTGCAGTGGTGGGAGTTGGTCATCAACGAGGAGGATAAGTCGTAGTTATCCATTAGTCATTTTTTGAGCAATTTTTAGGGGAAGTATTTCCCACCATTGCAACAGGTGATTATGAGAGCATAGTTTGACAGGTTGAGGCTGGAGGATCGTACTGTGGTTGAGAACGAGAGGGATTTTACTCTCCATGCATTCTTTGCCTCAAATATTATCTGTACGAAGGAAAACAAGATAGATAGGTTTATATGAGATTTGACATGGAGGATCAGGCAGGAGTTGCTCGACAACCCGACCTTCACTATGTATACTTTCATTCTTTACCCCAGATATTATCAGTACGGAGGTGAAGAAGATGGATAGGTCTATCTGAGGTTTGACATGGAGGATCAGGCATGTGTCACTCGATAACTCGACCTTCACTATATATACTATAATAGTGGACACTGCACTGCTGCACTACTAGGATCATCGCGACTTCCAAAGAGGGAGGGAGCCGAAGAAAGAAAAAGTGGGCACCGACCAAGGGTTGAAGAATTTTAAGGGTGGTAAGTCATCCCGAAGGACAGAGGGGTTTACAGCAGCACCAGAGGGGTCAGCCATAGGGGAGCAACCAGAATAAGAGGTTTTGAAGAGATGGGCAGTGCCGACAGGGTGACCTGGGATAGAGACACCCGATCCAGCAGCATCAAAGCCAGGGATAAAAAGAATAGAGACATGCCCAGAGACGGCAGAACCCGACCCCAAGGTCAAGGTTAGTAGGGTCGCCAACAAATTCGCCCATTTTGAGGGATATACTATTCTTTTGGCGGCAGTGTCACTCTTTTAGGAGGCATGCTAAAGGCTTTTAGGCCAGATCGGGTAAGTTCTAGCAGGGGCAACCTCAGGGGTAGCAGCAGTTTAAGAAAACCCCATCATAGTTTCATGCATTGGCACCATCGCTACCGAGAGACCAGCCATAAATATGCCCACAACTTCATTATGGATGTGGTTCATTGTTTATCAACCGAATTAACCTACCCCACCTCAAAATATTGAGGGTACATGTTATGTTTATGGTAGTTATACACGAGTTTTATTTGACATGGGTGCATCACACTCGTTTTCTAGTTACATTTTTGTTTCTATATCGGGGTTATTAGAGAATGCTACCAATTTTTTGATGCACGTGGACACCCCAGTGGGTAGAGGTGTTGCCTTATGTTAGTTTTGTAGGGATGAAGTAGTTTAGATCAGCCGTTTGTATTTTCTGTCGATTTATTAAACTTATGATGTTATTCTTGGGATGTATTAGTTAGCGTAGTACCAAATACATATCAACTCCAAGGAGAAAACGATCGCATTTGTTATTCTCGAGTAAAAGATGTTCTTATAGCCATGCCTAGGTTTAAGGGAGGGTCTAGCACACACTTATATTACATAGATACGAGCTCATCTGAGGAGGTTATCGTATCTTTAGAGTGGATACCGATTGACCAGATGTGTCTGACAAGATACCGGGGTTACCACCAACATGAGAGATAGACTTCGTTATTGATTTGTGATCGAGCACTGGGACCATTGCAAGGGCATTATACCGGATGGCTTCGTTCAAGATGCAATAGCTTCATGAGAAGATTCAGTAGTTATTGATACAGAGGTTCATACGAATGAGCATGTATCCATTAGGAGTTCTAATATTATTTATGAAGATTAGGGATGGTTCGCTCCAATTGTATGTGGATTATTGGGACTTAAACAAGGTCACGATAGAACAAGTACCCATTGCCACATATTAATGATATATTTAATCAGTTGAGGGGTGCATCATTTTTTTCCAAGGTTAATTTGCGCTCAGGGTATCATTAGTTGCGTATTCTAGAGAAGGATATTTCGAAGACACCGTTTCTGACACGATATAGATCATATGATTTTCGGGTCATGGCGTTTGTGTTGATCAACGCACTAACGATATTTATAGACTTGATGATTAGGGTGTTTCGCCCATTCTTGGACCCTTTCGTCATAATGTTTATTAACGATATTTTGGTGTATTATTAATCGGAGGAGGAGCATGTGCAACATTTGAGGTTGGTTTTGCAGAAACTAATAGAATATGAGTTGTATTCTGAGTTCTCTGAATGTGAATTTTGGCTTCGATAGGTACAGTTCTTGGGCCACATTGTATCTAAGGCTGGGATTTTGGTGGATCTTAGCAAAATATCTGCAATTATGGATTGAAGACAACCCACGATGCCTGCAAAGGTGAGCTTTGGTTTGGATGGGTAGTACAAGAGGTTTATTCAGGGTTCTCAAAGATTTTTAAACCACTTACTCACCTTACCCTGTAAGGGGATACCATTTGTTTGGAGCGCAGACTGTCAAAGAGCATTCGAGGAGCTCAAGGGGAGGCTCACTACCGCACCCATTCTTATTTTACCACGGGGAGTAATGGAGTACATGGTTTATATAGACGCATCACTTCAAGGATTAGGAGGTGTAATGATGCAGGATAAGAGGCCTATAACTTATGATTCTCACAAGCTCGAGTCTCATGAGGGCAACTACCCCACCCATGATTTGAAGTTGGCAGTGGTAGTCTTTGCTCTTAGTATATATAGACATTATCTTTTAGGTAAGAGGTTTGCGCTATTTTTCATTCATAAGAGTCTTAAGTATGTGTTCACTCAGAGGGATTTGAATATGAGACATAGAGATGGTTAGAGTTCATGAAGGACTACAACTTCTCGATTCAGTACCATTCAGGGAAGGTAAATGTGGTAATAGACGCTTTGAGCTATATACTGACTGTTACTTTGGAAGATTTGTGCGCAAACCATGGGAATAAGTTACCTGATTTTTAAGTGAAGAGGTGGAGTGCCTTACGTAATATAGATTTTTTGGATGCCTTCTTAGAAGTTATGTTCATAGTGCCTGCTATTATGTCGCGGGTGATATAGGCTCAAACTTCGAACTCATTTTTATTAATAGAATGTGCAAGATATTTTATTCGAAGGGGTTCCTTTTACTTGATCAGAGCAGAAGAGGGATTGAGATTTCACGATCATTTGGTGTTGCCAGAGGGTCCCGAGCTGCGAAGGACAGTTTGTTCGAGGCTCATGGTTCATGATACACGGTGCATCCTAAAGGTGATAAAATGTACCAATATATGAGGAGATCATATTAGTTGGATGGAATGAAGAGGGTTAAAGTTGAGTTTTTATCTATGTGTGCCATATATCAACTAGTTTAGGTGGAGCACAGAGACCGACATAAGAGTTGCAGCCGTTAGAGATTTCGTGTGGAAGTGGGAGAACATTTTCATGGATTTCATAATGGGGATACCGAGGTCCCATAAGGGCCATGATTCTATTTGGGTCACCTTTGATAGATTGCCAAAAGTGACTCATTTATTTTCAGTGCAGGCAAATTACACCGCATAGCAGTACACTAGAATTTTTATTGCCGAGATTATGCGTCTTCATGGGGATTGGTCGATATAAATGAGTCACTTTTGGCAGTACACTAGAATTTTTATTGCCGAGATTATGCGTCTTCATGGGGACTAGTCGATATTATGTTTGACATGGACAATACATTCATTTATCTGTTCTCGAGGGAATTTCAGGATGCAGTGGGAATGAAATTAAACTTGAGCATTGCGTTTCACCCTTAGTCAGGTGGTCAGATTGAGCGGGTGAACTAGATTCTAAATGATATACTTCGGGCTTGCATGTTGGATCTCAATAGGAGTTGGGATCAAAATTTACCACTCGTGGAGTTTTCTTACAACAATAGTCATTGACATACTATTGGTATAACACCTTACGAGGCATTTTATGGATGAACCTCTAGTTCATCAAGCTGTTGGTTAGAGTCGGGGGAGCACCAGATGTTTGGTCTGGACATCATTTCTCGCACCCAGAGAAGGTATCGCTCATCCGGGAGCATATAAAGATTGCAAAGGATCAGTAGAAGAGTAACACTAGAAAGAAGAAGCATAAGTTGGGGCTTTAGGTGGGTGATTAAGATCTTCTGAATGTCTAATTAGTGAAGAGAGTCACGAGATTTGTATCTAAGGGGAAGTTAACTCCCTAATATGTAAGTCCTTTCATGATACTAAATAGGGTGGACCTGATGTCATATCATTTGGCCTTACCCAATCATCTTCAACTATTAAATGACGCCTTCCATGTATCTATTTCGAGGAAGTTTACGAGGGATGAGTTAGCTTATCATCACATCGACCTCGACGGGATTGAACTACAGTCAGATGCGAGATACGAGGAGTGACCACAACGTATTCTTGATCAGAGAGAGCAGATTCTATGATCGAAGGTCATTCTGCTAGTTAGAATCCAATGAGGACATTATAGCGAGGCTAAGTCTACTTGGGAAAGAGAGATGCCGACATGCGTGTGAGTTATCCAAAGATCTTCGAGTCAGGTATATAATTTGAATTTCGAGGATGAAATTCCTTATTTAAAGGGGAGGAATATAATAACTCGTATTTTTTGTGCGTTAATTAGTTATGGAATTTATTACATTTGCCTGCTGTGACATGTGATGCCACCATTTATATTTTTATGCATTATATAATTCATATATGAAATCGAACATAATATACGATAATACATTAATTAAATATTTGGAAGTGATTGTGTATTATGGGCATCTATGAAATGGTCATGGACTAGGTGTCAATGGTTTTCTTATTTGGATTAGTCCCTCAGCGTCAGGTCCCATCGACTGGGAAATAGTTTCTTATAATGTTGTATCACATGTAATTACATAATAATTTAATAATCGAATTATCTAACTCGTTCAAACTAATAATTGATTTATTGAGATGATTGATTTATTCGATTTTATCATATTTCGTGTTTGCACTTGGGACGTTTGGAATGTACGTTTTTGACTTAGAATAGTGGGTTTTAAGTCTAATGGGTTAGTATATATCTTGGGTAGAGTTTTGGTCTAATTGCAGTGCTGTTTATGTTCATTGGGTTGAGGCCCACATGGGCCCTAAGGTTAATTTCATGGAAAGCTACATTACTAGGTCATTAGTCATAACCTAAAACACGTTAGAGGTTTGGAGATAAACCTTAAGAGGCTAAGAGAAGATACACAATAAGAGAGAATAAGATTTGGAGGATTGAAGACTTGATTCAACCTATTGTCTAAAGCAAGTTTACTTAGATTAGGAATTTAATTTGAGTTTGTGGTAGAGTAATGATTACCTATTGGAATCTGAATTAACATGTTTATAAATATGATTTTGATAATCAAAAACCTTAATTTTGAAATTAGTTTAATTGCAAATTTAAACTTTAATTACATGTTAATGACATGGAGAAAATTAATGATTAACCCTATGATTTTTGCCTTAGATTCTGAATGATATTGTTATATATTGAATTATGTTAATAAATCTAACAAAATCTCCTTATTTAATTCGAGAATTGAATTATATATGAGTCTGAAATTGTAAGATTACGAACTTAGGGTTCTAAAACTTATAACATGAAATTAACACTTGAATCCACATTGTAATTGATTAAAACTTATAGATATAAGTTATTGGTGATTTATTACAACTTATATCTAAAGGAGGATGGGTTTTAGGTTGTTTAGAGGCTTCATATTTAGGAATTATTGTTGTTAGTGGTGGTTTTCAGACTTTGGAGAAGATGACTCTGCACACATCTCGTTAAACAAGATTGGAGTCTCGTTCGAAATAAATATAGGTTCTCGTTAGAACGAGTCTAGATTTCATTAAAATGACTTTTGGGTTCTCGTTCGAATGGCATGGAAGTTGTTCAAAAATTATGCTATTTTGTTAGAACGGGTTGGGATCTCGTTAGAATGGATTTAGGGTTAGAATAACACTTTAATTCTTTAATAATTTGGGATAATAGATATAAGAATTAAAACACTGCTTTAATAATCTATGGGTGGATTAAATTGCTCTCATTTGAACTTATGTGCAAAGCATAGCATGTGTGAGTGCTCATGGGGGAAGTACTAGGAGGTATTTCCTTATGGGGCGCATGCAATGTCGACCAGCTGGTACCCCGTGATAGCGATGGGCTTACCTTGGTCATTCTCCCCCCCCCCCAATCGTACTACTGACGTACTCGTATCCAGAGGGGTAACAAACGAGAGTTCTCTTTGTATAGTCTAGGGTACGAAGGTATATATGAATGCCGGGAAAGTATAGTGATATATCCCTTTTCTCATGCTTTGAGGTTATTGTGACACCCCGCTTAAATTAATAACGGGTGGCCAGCCCTATACCAAGATAAAACAGGAATTTCATGTGGATTATTCTCAGCATCACTGTCTTACAGACTAAAAATCCAACTAACCACCCAATAAAAAAAAAGAAAATAAGCGGATGCCAAAAAAATTCAAACATATAAGAACACAAACCAACATTTATAATAATTACAGAACATGATAATGTAAACAAGAGAAGTAAACAAGAGTACAAAAAGAATATACCCGAATATGCTGTGGGATCATAGACAATACAACATCTAGAAGATAAAATCATAAAAGAGCTACATATACAAAGTGGATCCTAAATTAGATGTACAAAAATAGGAAGCGACTACCACAAAATCCTGTAACATCCCGCATCTGCTACAACTCCAAGAACTCTGGAGAGAATAAGCATCAATGGCTCCCTTGCAGAGGGACACCTAAAGTATATATAAATATAGCAAGATAGAAGATATAAACGAGTCAGAGCCCGAGGTTTGAAAATAATTTTTAGCAAGTGAATTAAAATGCATAATAATTATGAATGCATAATATCATAATTATAGTGGTGTCACACTCTCTTAGGTCTCAACCTCACCCCTCATCTATAGCGCGCACCTAACGTATGCGTATAAACCTTAACTAAGCTGCTCAACACATTCTAGGGATAAATCCTCTTATATCTATGCCTAAGCCTTAATCGCGTAGCTTACTATCACTAACACAACCATCTATTTAGTTCTTCTATTTCCACCTAAGTTTACGCCCAAACTTGTACAATAACATAACTTATTTATACTCTCTCGATTTTAATCTTTAACCTTCACAAGTCATTAGCATAAGATATCTCATGTCGTCATTAATGCAATAAATATATTCCCAGTAATTTACCTATACCCAAGAACTAAGGACCAAACATCTCCCCATGCCCAACGTTACGCTAAGTTTCGTGTGTGGGACATCTTGCAAAGCGAAATCCAAATGAGGAACCCCCCAATATACTACCACCTAACATTGTCGATCGTGGGAATCAGTTAGGCCCTCGGTCCAAAGTACACACCCAATTACTTCCCGTCTATAGGTATAAGAGTATACTCATCAACTCTCGTGCTACCAAAAACAAAACATCATACACATCTTTATAACTTTCTCTAGTTATAATATTAAGATATCACACACTATCTATAAAGCTTGTATAATATTACATGCACGTATTATACACGATTCATCATTCTCAATAAGTACACATACATTCACACATAATATGTATACTAAAAGTCACTAAAATGCTATCATCTTCCAAGGGATCGTTCACAACTGGGACATAACAATTACATGCCTCTTGCCAAACCATAAAACAATAGCCTTACCGTCACCACTCAACAGGGCTTCACAGTTGCGCTCCGAAAAAACCATAACTCTGCTGGCACATCTCAAAACAATTTATTCTCCCAAAAGATATCATCTAAGTTCCACACTTAACTTCCTCAAGGTAAATGTATAAATATACAACCCGGTTATAATGTCAACCACGCACTAAATTCGACCCGCTCGCGAGTTCTAGAGATAACAATATTACACGCGATACTCCCAAAATCAATCAAGGCATACCCAATACACATAGGAAAAATAATTCATATATTACCTCCATAATCTAACTGCCTTGCTTCATCAATAGGTTCCTGATCAAAGTTCTCTTGTCTGAGCCCGCCCATGAATTTTTGTAGGGGATGTGCAGTCAAAACCTCTTCAAAAAGTTGCTCGCTTCCTCTCTCTAAACAATCCCTCTTCCCCTGGCCTATTTCCCCACATAATAAACATTTCCCTATAAATCCTTCTTGTCTACCCTGAGGATCAAAACGTTGTTACCGCCCTTGATAATCCCGACTAGAGATAATTCCATCAAATCTAAAACCTCTTGAACGTTGCCTTTTATTCGAAGCCCCCAAATGCAGATCCTGCTCCCCCTGCCTAATCTTCGGCTATTGAGATGATCGCGCCACACTGGCACCACCTTCTCCTGACTTGCTTACCACGTCCGGGTCCCCAAATTTCTTATCTCCTTTTAAACGAAGGCGGAATATAACAACGACGAAGACGAAATATAACAACGATGCATTCATCACATCAGTAAAAGTCAGGAATTGTCGGGTTCCCTAACAAATACTGGCGAATTCACCAATCTAAACCTCCCAAGAACATTGATATACGTTTCTCCTCCATATTTACCTCGTCGGGCATAAAGTTTTCCCACCAAGTAAATTCCTCTTCATACTCCGCCACCGTCCTATCCCCCTGCTTCACGTCTAGCAATCTTCTCCTCGTCTTCATCTGAATTGCCAAAAGGAAATACTTACGATCAAATCAAACCTAAAAATCTGATATAGAGATCGTATCTTTCTGTTCTAACGTCGTGACCGACTCCCACCACTGGAGAGCGACACCTACTAACTTAAAGGTGGCAAGTATTAGTTTTTTAGCATCACTGCATTCCATCATGTGAAGGTGACGTTGAATATCCTTCTTTCACTGACTTGCTATGACCACATCGGCTCCCCTTTGACATTTTAGAGGATAACCTTTTTAAAAAGCTTCTCTAGCTCGCTCCCACGCAGATTTCCCCATATAAGCTTGAGCTATCGGCACTTCAGGCTGTTGTTGAGCCCAAGGAAATTATTGAGCCATGGCGTTCATGGCCGCATTGACTGCTTGAGCCATAATATTGGTAACCTCCGCTGCAGTTATAGTCCGCTGAGGCACTTGGGGCTCCATATTCTCTGCCCTCCTATATACTCTAGCCGGGCGACCTCTTTTTGGCGGGATCTAAAATAAGAAAGAACTGTATTAGCACACAGTTTAAAAAATTTCGCATCGCAGAAGATCGTAAATGCAATATGAACACAATAGTCTTAGTACTAGTGCTCTATGTCAAGAAAGCTTACGAAAGAACGTAGAAAACCCGCACAGATCCAAAGACTTTAGAACCTGATGCTCTGATACCACCTGTGACACCCCGCTTAAATTAATAACTGGTGGCCAACCCTACACCAAGATAAAATAGGAATCTCATGTGGATCATTCTTAGCATCACTGTCGCACAGACTAAAAATCTACCTAACCACACAATAAAAAAAAGGAAAATAAAAGGATTCCAAAAAAAAATAAACATACAAGAACTACAAACCAACATCTATAATCATTGTAGAACATGATAATGTAAACACGAGTACAAAAAGAATATACCCGAAGATGCTGTCGGGTCACAGACAATACAACATCCATAAGATAAAATCATAAAAGAGCTACATATACAAAGTGGATCCTAAACTAGATGTATAAAAATAGAAAGCGATTACCACAAAATCCTGTAACAAATCGCATCTGCTACAATTCCAAGAACTCTGGAAAGAATAAGCATCAATGGCTCCCTTGTGGATGGACACCTAAAGTATATATAAATATAGCAAGATAGAAGATATAAACGAGTCAGAGCCCGAGGTTTGAAAATAATTTTTAGTAAGTGAATCAAAATGCATAATAATTATGAATGCACGATATCGTAATTATAGTGGTGTCGCACTCTCTTGGGTCGCAACCTCACCCCTCATCTATAACGCGCACCTAACGTATGCATGTGAACCTTAACTAAGCTACCCAACTCATTCAAGGGATAAATCCTCTTATATCTACGCCTAAGCCTCAATCTCGTAGCTCACTATATCTAACATAACCATCTATCCACTTCTTCTATTTCCACTTAAGTTTACGCCCAAACTTGTACAATAACATAAATTAATTATACTTTCTCAGCTTTAATCTTTAACCTTCACAAGTTATTAGCATAAGATATCTCATGTCATCATTAATGCAATAAATATGCCCCCACTAATTTACCCATACCCAAGAACTAAGGACCAAACATCTCCCCATGCCCAACGTTACGCTAAGTTTCGTGCGTGGGTCGTCTCACAAAGAGAAATCCAAACAAGGAACCCGCCAATACACTACCACCTAACATTGTCGGTCGTGGGATTCAGTTAGGCCCTTGGTCCAAAGTACACACCCAATTACTTTCCGTCTATAGGCATAAGAGTATACTCATCCACTCGCTCGTGCTACCAAAGACAAAACATCATACACATCTTTATAACTTTCTCTAGTTATAATATTAAGATATCACACACTATTTATAAATCTTGTATAATATTACACGCACGTATTATACAAGATTCATCATTCTCAAAAATTACTTATAGATTCACACATAATATGTATACTAACAGTATTTAAAATGCTATCATCTTCCAAGGGATCGCTCACATGTCCCGGGGTTTCAAGTGGTCGGACTGTCACACCGATGTGGTAAAAATCTAATCACAATTAATATAAAGCGACCCTAGTTCCTAACCTGAGAGCAATACGAATCATATCCAAGACGTCTTACCCCTACCTCATGCACGGTAAAATAATGGACGCTATGACCTGTGGATTATACTCTCCCTTCTCCTCAAGCCACGGGGATCCACCTACATCATACAACTTCCCATGATATAGCACTAGAGGGGTATGAAGCACATAATGTATATAACATTCACACAAGATATATATATACATGATTACATCCAATATACAAACCATCACACAAGCTATACACATTCACGCTATATATATATATATATACACATGTACATCTCACGTCCGTATGTAAAAGTAAAGAATTTGGCTATATGTATGTAACCCTCATTATACGAACCGATACACTCTCGCATACCTTCCCAATTCATTTATTATTCAATCCCTCACCTGAAACTTACAAATCCATCACACCTAAGATATTAATAATCGTTAAATTTAACAACCCTAAGGACACACTATATTTCTCTCTCATTCAGTCCATATTCGCCGTTAAGTAAATTCCTACTACTCGAAGAATTTATTAAAGAAGCTGGCATGTTAAACTCCAAAATATGCCTCCATAATAGCCCGTAACCATCCTAAAAAGAAATCCTCATTCCTTGGAGGATTTTCCCAAAAGGAAATAATACAAACTTGCTCTTATAAATATCTCTATAATAACCCCCAAAGTGACCCCTCTATTATATCCTAATATGAACCCTCATAATATCTCCCAAATTTGTACTGCACTCTTTTGGAGAGTACCTAAGCAATAAAACCCATTAAAAAAGGGTTAAACATGTGCTGGCCAAAAGCAGGCATCGGACCCGACCGGGGGTCCTAAAAAATGAACCAATCCGGTTCCTAAATCTTAACCGAAACCTTTAATAGCCGGACCGATCTGGGGTCTCCTAAAACTAACCAGTCCGGTCCTGTATAATTTTGGTCCTACGAGATTTATACCCAAAACCTTTCTTTTACTCTTCACAAGATTTATCCTACACTTCTAAAACCCAAATCTACCTCACTCTAACAATATCCTAATCATCAAAACCCAACACATAAATTGTTCCCACCATTTTTGTCATCAAAACCACAATTATAACCTAAATGCAAGATTTGATCCTTAAATTTTAGGGTTTAACCATAAAAGCTTAAATCAACTGAATCACCAACCAAAAATTATGAGATAACTCATACATACAATTACTTATCAAGTTTAATCACTTGCCTCAAAGTTTTAGAGTTTGAATCTTCCTTGAGATCACGGATTTGAGCCAAGAATCTCCAAAGCTCCAAATTTTTTTCTCCTTTTTTCTCTTCATCTTCTTCCTCTCTCTCTTTCTAGGGTTTTCTCTCTTATTACAAATGAGATGGGCCACTCACGAGCCTCTTAAGTATTTAAATCAATAAACCCCATCTTCAAATGATAATACACACTTTAAATGACTCGTTTCCACTTATTCGAGTCAAACTAGGCCCAAAATACTCCGGAACCCAAATCCAACTTCCAAATAGTCATTTTGACTATCTCGGCCCTTTTCGGATCAACCGTACACTCCATTTCATCATTCGAGACTCCGATAAATAAAAAATCTCAATTCTCCCAATTTAATCATTCTATTTCTTCCCAAATAATTAAATTCTCAGCCTTCAAATTTTACGGGTATTACATTCTCCCCTCCTTATAAAATTTCATCCTTAAAATTTGAATAAATATTTTAGCTCAAAGATCACATCTTACACCCAAGATAGCTATTCATATCTCTTCACTTCTAGAAGTTAATTCATCGAAAACAATCTCTAACCAGGGCGCCCATACACCATATATTCGTGCTTATTTGCGCAATCATTACCCCGCTCCACTAGCCTTAAATTGCAACATAACTTTCACTCACCATTACAATCATATGCCTGAAATAACCAAGGCACCAACCCATAAACTAATCTCAATTCCATATCACTACATGGATACGCTAACACCCAACAATTAATCCATTAAATCTACTAAAATAATAATTTTTGAAAATGTCCAAACATTTAACGTTTCTCAATTCCCGACATTCATTACTTTCATATGGGTGAGGTCTCGCAAGCAAAATCTAAACAAGGAACCCTCCCAATACACTACTGTGCAGCTCTGTCAGGGATTGAGATCGGTCAGACCAGGATTAAAGTTTTAAAAGATTTTTAAATAAATTTATATGGCCCCATAGGCCTAAAATATAATATAAAAAATAATTTTATAAATTCTGACACACACGAATTAAATAATATGCCCAAGACCCAAGGTGATAATCTATACGATGTTCTCACCAACATTACGTTCACAACGTGCACATAACTATGAGCTAGACTCTTCGCTCAACAATGAACCTGCTAAACCCTGTATCTCATCAATAAAAACCCATTACATCATCTTAAGATAGGCCCGTTCACAACTGGGACATAACAATTACATGCCTCTTGCCAAACCATAAAATAATAGCCTTACCGTTACCACTTAACACGGCTTCACAGTTGTGCTCCGAAAAAACCATAACTCTGCTGGCACATCTCAAAACAATCTATTCTCCCAAAAGATATCATCTAAGTGCCACATTTACCCTCCTTAAGGTAAATATATAAATATACAACCCGGTTATAATGCCAACCACGCACTAAATTCGATCTGCTCGCGAATTCTAGAGATAACAATATTACACGCGATACTCCCGAAAGAAATTAAAGCATACCCTATACACATAGGAAAAATAATTCATATATTACCTCCTTAATCTAATCGCCTTGACTCATCAATAGGTTCCTGATCAAAGTTTTCTTGTTCAAGCTCGCCCATGAATTTTTGTAGGGGATGTGCATCCAAAACCTCTTCAAAAAGTTGTCCGCTTCCTCTCTCTAAATAATCCCCCTTCCTCTGGCCTATTTCCCCACAGAAGAAACATTTCCCCATAAATCCTTTATGTCTACCATGAGGATCAAAAAGTTGTTGCGGCCCTTGATAATCCTGACTAGAGCCACTTCCATCAAATCTGAAACCTCTTGAACGATGCCTTTTACTCGAAGCCCCTAAATCAGATCCTGCTCCCTCTGCCTAATCTTCGGCTGTTGAGATGATCGTGCCCCACTGGAACCACCTTCTCCTGATTTTCTTGCCACGTTCGGGTCCCCAAATTTCCTATCTCCTTTTAAACGAAGACGGTGGTCCTGATAATATAACAACGACGCATTCATCACATCAGTAAAAGTCAGTAATACCGGGTTCCCCAACAAATGCTGACGAATTCACCAATCTTAACCTCCCAAAAACTTTGATATACGTTTCTCCTTCGTATTTACCTCGTCGGGCATAAAGTTCGCTAACAAAGTAAATTCCTCTTCATACTCCGCCACCGTCCTATCCCCCTGCTTCACCTCTAACAATCTTCTCCTCATCTTCATCTGAATTGCCGAAAGAAAATACTTACTATCAAATCAAACCCAAAAATCTGATATAGACATCGTATCCCTCTGTTCTAAGGCCGTGACCAACTCTAACCACTAGAGAGCGGCACCCACTAACTTAAAAGTGGCAAGTATTTATTTTCTCACATCACTACATTCCATCATGTGAAGGTGACATTGAATATCCTTCTTTCACTGACTTGCTATGACCACATCGGCTCCCCTTTGAAATTTTAGAGGATGACTTTTTGAAAAGCTTCTCTAGCTCTCTCCCACGCAGATTGCCCCATATAAGCTTGAGCTACCGGCATTGCAGGCTATTGTTGAGCCCGAGGAAATTATTGAGCCATGGCGTTCATGGACGTATTGACTGCTTGAGCCACAATATTGGCAACCTCCACTGCAGTCATAGTCCCTTGAGGCACTTGGGGATCCACATTTTCTGCCCTCCTATATACTCTAGCCGGGCGACCTCTTTTCGACGGCATCTAAAACAAGAAAGAACTGTATTAGCACATAGTTCAAAAAATTTCGCATCGCAGAAGATCGTAAACGCAATATGATATGTCAAGAAAGCTTACGGAAGAACGTAAAAAATTCTCACAGATCCTAAGACTTTAGAACCTGATGCTCTGATACCACCTGTGACATCCCGCTTAAATTAATAATGGGTGGCCAACCCTATACCAAGATAAAACAGGAATCTCATGTGGATCATTCTTAGCATCACTGTCAACAGACTAAAAATCTAACTAACATCCCAATAAAAAAAAATTAGAGGATGCCAAAACAAATAAACATACAAGAACTACAAACCAATATCTATAATCATTGCAGAACATGATAATGTAAACACGAGTACAAAAAGAATATACCTGAAGATGCTGTCGGGTCACAGACAATACAACATCCAGAAAATAAAATCATAAAAGAGCTACATATACAAAGTGGATCCTAAACTAGATGTACAAAAATAGGAAGCGATTACCACAAAATCCTCTAACAAATCGCATTTGCTACAGTTCCAAAAACTCTGGAGAGAATAAGCATCAATGGCTCCCTTGCGGATGGACACATAAAGTATATATAAATATAGCAAGATAAAAGATATAAACGGGTCAGAGCTCGAGGTTTGAAAATAATTTTTAGCAAGTGAATTAAAATGCATAATAATTATGAATGTACGATATCATAATTATAGTGGTGTCGCACTCTGTTGGGTCTCAACCTCACCCCTCATCTATAACGCGCACCTAACGTATGCATATGAACCTTAACAAAGCTACCCAACATATTCTAAGGATAAATCCTCTTATATATACGCCTAAGCCTCAATCGCGTAGCTCACTATCTCAAACATAACCATCTATCTACTTCTTCTATTTCCACTTAAGTTTACGCCCAAACTTGTACAATAACATAACTCAATTATACTTTCTCGGTTTTAATCTTTAACCTTCACAAGTTATTAGCATAAGATATCTCACATCATCATTAATGCAATGAATATACCCCCAGTAATTTACCTATACCCAAGAACTAAGGACCAGACATCTCCCCACGCCCAATGTTACGCTAAGTTTCGTGCATGGGACGTCTCCTAAAGCGAAATCCAAACAAGGAACCCCCCCAATACACTACCACCTAACACTGTCGGTCGTGGGAACCAGTTAGGCCCTCAGTCCAAAGTACACATCCAATTACTTCCCGTCTATAGGCATAAAAGTATACTCATCCACTATCTTGTGCTACTAAAGACAAAACATCATACACATCTTTATAACTTTCTCTAGTTATAATATTAAGATATCACACACTATCTATAAATCTTGTATAATATTACACGCACTTATTATACATGATTCATCATTATCAATAAGTACACATACATTCACACATAATATGTATACTAACAGTATCTAAAATGCTATCATCTTCCAAGGGATCGCTCACTTATCCCGGGGTTTCCAGTGGTCGGACTGTCACACCGATGTGGTAAAATCTAATCACAATAATAAGAAAGTGACCCTAGTTCCTAACCTGAAAGCGATACGAATCATAGCCAAGACGTCTTACCCCTACCTCACACATGGTAAAATAATGGACGCTATGACCTGGGGATTATACTCTCCCTTCTCCTCAAGCCACGGGGATTCACCTACATCGTGCAACTTCCCATGATATAGCACTAGAGGGGTATGAAGCACATAATGTATATAACATTCACACAAGATATATACACATGATTACATCCTATATACAAACCATCACACAAGGTGTACACATTATATATATATATATATATATATATATATATATATATGTAGATGTACATATATATATATATATATACATATATACATATGTATATACATATATACATATGTATATACATATATATATATATATATATATATATATATATACACACACACACACACACACATACCATCTTATGTCCGTTTGTAAAAGTAAAGAATCCGGCTATATGTATGTAACTCTCATTATACGAACCGATACACTCTCGCATACATTCCCAATTCATTTATTACGCAATCCCTCACCTGAAACTCAAATCCATCACACCTAAGATATTAATAATCATCAAATTTAACAACCCTACGGACACACGATATTTCTCTCTCATTCAGTCCGTATTCGACGTTAAGTAAATTCCTACTACTCGAAGAATTTATGAAAGAAGCCGGCATGTTAAACTCCCAAATATGCCTCCATAATAGCCCGTAACCATCCTCAAAAGAAATCCTCATTCCTTGAAGGATTTTCCTAAAAGGAAACAATACAAATTTTCTCTTATAAATATCTCCATAATAACCCCCAAAGTGACCTCTCTATTATATCCTAATATGAACCCACATAATATCTCCCAAACATGTACTACACTCTTTTGGAGGGTCCCAAAGCAATAAAACCCATTGAAAAAGGGGTAAAGCAGGTGCTGGCTAAAAATAGGGACCGGGGGTCCTCAAAAATGAGCTGGTCCGGTCCTAAATCTTAAGCAAAAACCTTTAACATCCGGACCGATCCGGGGTCTCCTAAAAACGAACCAGTCCGATCCTGTACAATTTTTATCCTACGAGATTTATACCCAAAGCCTTTCTTCTACTCTTCACAAGATTTACCCTACACTTCTAAAACCTAAATCTACCTCACTCTAATAATATCCTAATCATTAAAACCCAACACATAAATTGTTCCCATCATTTTTGTCTTCAAAACCACAATTATAACCTAAATGCAAGATTTAATCGTTAAATTTTAGGGTTTAACCATAAAAGCTTAAATCAATTAAATCACCAACCAAAAATTATGAGATAACTCATCCACACAATTATTTTGCAAATTTAATCACTTGCCTAAAAGTTGTAGAGTCTGAATCTTCCTTGAGATCACGGATTTGAGCCAAGAGTCTCCAAAGCTCCAAGTTTTTTCTCCTATTTTCTCTTCTTTCTCTCTCTCTTTCTAGGGTTTTCTTTATTCTCACAAATGAGATGGGCCACTCATGAGCCTCTTAAGCCTTTAAATTGATAAATCCCATCTTTAAATGATAATACACACTTTAAATGACTCGTTTCCACTTATTCGAGTCAAACTAGGTCCAAAATACTACGAAACCGAAATCCAACTTCCAAACAGTCATTTTGACTATCTCGGCCCTTCCCGCATCAATCTCCCCAAATAATTAAATTCTCAACCTTCAAATTTTACGGGGTATTACAGTTATAGGTATGTGATAACCTATAACTATATCTTGTACACATGAGTGATCCCCGAAGACAATTGGGATATACTTTTGTATTTGTGCGGGCTTGTGTATATCTCTTATACTTATATGCTGAGACCATAATTGTTTGTATATTTGACTATTAGATTGTCTTTACTTAATTGATATTATACCGGAGATGCATAAGCTAGCATTTTAATAAGAAAATGGTTAATTTTATTGGAAAGAATTATAATTAATTATTGGGTCCGCTTGGGCCTAGGATTAGAACCGCATGCTATATTTAGGGTTGTTTGAGTTGGATAACTTAAAAATAACTAAAATATGAGAGGAAGATGCGTTGTTGTTATTGTAGCCCAAACTTAGTTAAATTCTTACTCTTTGTAAACTTCCTCGATTTACTCGTGTTGTTGAAATCTATTTTCAGGTCCCAGGCTGTCGTTGCAGCCATTATTGAAATATATTTTTAGGTCTTAGGCCACCGTTGCAGCCATAACCCCGATCTCCCTTGCATCCCATTCAGTTCCATCTCTTACATAGGATGTAGGTGTCGAGCACTCATTCCTTTTATGTTTTTTTACATTTCTAGCCAAGTCGGATTACTGTGTTAGTTATTTCTTTTAGAGATGGTTTATAGTTGAGACAGTTGTATATTCCCGTGATGAATTTTATTTTTCGTTGGGTTCATGGTATAAGAGATTACATTGGCTTATTCACATTGTCATTATCCATTCTTTAATATTATGCTTTAGTTTATTTCAGTCCTGTTTAAAATCGTACTTAAATGTTTTAGACTCCTGTATTATTTATTTTTGGACCTCATCAATATATAACTGTAGGTTTTAAGGGGTGTCACACTCCTTCTCCTCCTCCTCGAAGTAGTAATAATATTTGAGGTTCAATTCAACACTGAAACGCTTCCACAGATCAGAAAATCTTATGCATGCCGATGCCGCATTCTCATATGTGTTGAATTATCGAATATACCAATCGATGTACCAATCCATCTGCCATAAAGCATTGCGGGCTTTGTTGTAAATTTTGGGTCGAACGCCCTAAAAAACAACGTAAATTCCCGAATTACGCATTATCCAATGTGAAAATATTAAATGGTTTGATGCCTAAAACTATTTTTGGAGAGGGAGTTCATCGATTGCATAAATTTGGGATCATTGGTAACACGATTTTATAATAGTTATGGCTGACAATTTTTGACATAATAACCCATTTATGGTAATAGCCCGAAATGACCCGAACTTGACATAATTAGCTTGTATAGATTTAAGAGTACCTATAACTTATACTCAAATTAAATTAACGTGACTCGAATATGACACGACTAACTCGAATTTCCACTCCTAATAATAGTTGCGCATGTCCCTCTCGAGACTATTGATCTACTGCTCTAATTTGACTATTGTTCCTCCAGAAACAAAATGAGGGCTAATGCTAGGGAGACACGCATTGGGGACACGATTTGGAGACATTAGTACGTGTCCTATTATCATTGGTGGACACTTAACACACTCCACTCTAAATGTTCACTAATGACACAAGAATACATATCCAGTGTCCCCAAATCTCTCCATCATTTTCCATTTTTATAAATAATAAACTTATTATATCGGGTTTATATATGCAAAAACACATGTGACTCCATTTTAGAGATTGTTTGATTTTACCTCTTTTATTCAGACTTAAAATGTAATAAATATTATTTATCTTTTCAAATAATTAAAAGATTAACTACTATATTCATCTTCTTTGAATGATTGTAAATACATGTAAATGTAAAAACAAATATTTTTTTGATAGTGAGATTTGAGAAAAACAAAACCAACCTCCTTAGGGCATCCATAATGGTGGATGCTCTCATCAGGTAAACCAACCAATGTAAAAGCAGTTTTTAGCTTTCGTGAGTTAAGGGTTCAACAATGGTAAAAGGTAAATATGAGATGCTTTTGGTTCTTATGAACTATTATTGTTCATAAGAAGTACATATACATTTCTCACGAACAACATTTGTTCATAGGAAATGTTACGAACAAATGTTGTTCGTAAGAACCCAAAAATATAATAAAAATAATTATTTATATTTGTTACGAACTACAGTTGTTCGTAGAAAATTCCTACGAACTTTATTTCTTCATATTTACAAATTCAGTAGGGGTTTAGTAAAACTACCAAACGGGTATCATTTCTTCTACAAATTTTATAAGGTTTTGTCCACCACTGTATGACTGCAAGTCTGTATCTTTACCATTTTTTTTATCCTTTTATTCTACCATTACGGATGCTCTTAGTAACGCACTTGTGCCTAAAGCTCGACACATGCGAGTTGCATTCTCACCGAACTTTACCGTTAAATAGTCACGCAATTACAAAGGTTGACCTCCATCCATACGCTACCGCATGTGCAGTTTTGTGTCACCGTCGTAACGGATCTCTTGCTCAAATTTATACTTTGTTAATTAATCAAATCTTCCCCAGAATACAATTACCCAAACCAAACCGATATACCGCCTCCTCTCTCTACAAAATTAAAGCGAATATTTGAGGGTTACAACCTTCAATACACCAATTTGTGATATAGATATATATTGTTGTTTATCAACAATGGCTAGCAATACCAGACAATCGTTCCTTCCTGAGATCGGACCCGACGGTCTCCTAAAGGAAAATGCTATCATTGCCTACACCGAGAAGGTCTCTCTCTCTCTCTCTGTATGTATATATATATATATATATATATATGTGCGGAATTATTTTAAAAAAATAATGTACAAACTTAGTGTGCACATGAGCAGCCTCTCTCTCTATATGTATACACACACACTTGGTGAAAGTAACTGAAATTTTTTTTTGTTTGTTTCAGATAATTGAGGAAGAGCAGATTCAGTTGAGAAAGTAAGTCCAAATTTATTTATTATTTGGCTTTCGATCTCTTAGATGCGTGGATAAACTGTTGTAGCAGTAATAAATTAAATGCAGAAATTAAGGAACGAAATTACTCAATTTTAGAGCAGATAAAACTGAATCAGAAAGAATAAGAAATCCGGAAGCAGGTACATGTAGAACATGGCTGAGTCGCGGACAATGTCTCTCTTTTTAAGGTGTTTCGTGGCGCTGCCCAAAGTGCGCTGGCAGTCTTAATTTTGCCTCGTCACCCCATGATAAAACAACCTCCAAGAAAATACGAATTGGTAGCACAATCCAACTCGTTCAATCAACACCCATTTAGTTATATATATTGCGCGAATCTGAAACTATAATTAATCTGGGGTATGATTAATCATTTCTGTGATGTGATAATTATTCAATGGAAGAATAATTATTTTCGTTTCTGTATGTGGAGAGAAAATTTTTTGGATAGCAGGAGAGTTTTTGTTTTTTGAGAACTGTGTAAAAAACGGAGGTGCTGACCTCCTTTTATTGCGAAAAATTATTAACGTTAATGGGCAAAAACGTGGGTCAAGTGGGTTAGAAAATTACGGAAAGCGTTTTTGAGTTGGATGAACTTTTCAACTGTTAATAACCACGTTTTTATTCCAGAAAAAAATTACTGTTAATAATTAATTTTAAGCCCAAAAAACCGTCAATTTATTTGTCCAAAAAATTATTTCTTAATGAGCCCGAGCCCAAGCCCAAGCCCAAGCCCAAGACTGAGGACCTGGACACGGGCACGGGCCGGGCTAGACGGACGGCGGCGGCGGCGCGCGCGCGTGTGTTACTTGGCCCAATAAGTCCTCCACCCATACACACAAAACATTTAATGCCCAAAGGGCTTGCCCATTTGTTCCACAAAAATTGTAGATATACACAACTCATTTTAAAGGGACTACCGATGTGGGACAATGCCAAAAGGCATTTTCAAACTTTGCACTATAGTTGTGCATTACAGTTGTTCCAACAATCCCCCACTTGCAAATTTTGAAACATTTTTATCGAGCAATAATTCATAGAATTGTGCATAAGCAAAGGTGTCTTTCGACTTGAACCTTTACGTAGTAAAGATGATTCAGAATCTACTAGAGTAACCGTAGTTTTGAACTCTATTTCTGACATCGTACACACAACCCTACTTGGGTGTAGTTCTAATAGTCAGCATGTTACGACCATGTGCTTCTATCCCAGTATAGTGAAAGCTTTAGGAATTTGCTCAAAATATCCATAGGAAGCGGCCACACTTCCACATTCACATAGGTGACTCTATCAAGAGTACTCCTGTAGCTGGGTACCCCACTCAAAATAGCGCTATAGATCTCATTAAGAGCCAACTCCCTTCGCTCCTCGGCTAAGTCAAGTTTAACGAACAATGCTGCATCGTTCTGGCCTTGGTCTATCAGAGTGGACCTCATGGTAGGGAGGCCAGCTTCCAAAGGGATAATTGCCTCCATCCCATACGTAAGTGCGAATGGTGTCTCTCCAGTTGCTCGCCTTGGGGTGGTGCGGTAAGCCTATAGGATGTGGGGTAGTTTGTTTACCCATGCTCCCTTGGCTCGCTCTAAACGCTTTTTTAATCCATCAATCACTGTTTTGTTGGAAGCCTCAACCTGTCTGTTGCTCTGAAGGAATGCCACAGAGCTGAAGTAATGCTTGAGCCCGTGGTCACTACAGAAACCCTGGAAGAGGCCACTCTCGAACTGGGTTCCGTTGTCAGTGATGATAGTCCCGGGGATCCCAAAGCGAGTGACGATGTCTCTCCATATGAATCTTGTCATGTCTGCGTCTCTAATGTTTGCCAGAGGCTCTGCCTCTATCCACTTGGTGAAGTAATTCGTTGCGACCAATAAATACTTGCGATTGCCGACTGCAGTTGGTAGAGGGCCCACGATGTCCATACCCCATTGGGCGAAGGGCCATGGGCTAGTAAGTAACTTTACGTCGCTGGCTGGCTGGTGAACCATAGGTGCGTGAAGTTGGCACTTTTCGCTCTTTCGAGCGTAGATTCCAACGTCACGACCACCAATATCCTTCTTTTATTGCTCGGAAAGCTAACGACCTGCCTCCACTATGACTCCTACAGATTCCCTCATGGGGTTCATGCAGGACTCGTTCGATTTCCTTTGGATGAACGCACTGGAGGTAAGGGCCAGTGAAAGATCTCTTATACAGCTTGCCCTCAGGAGATAAGTGAAAGCGAGCAACTTTGACTCTTATCTGATGAGCAGTCTTCTTATCTACTGGTAGTACACCATTTCTCAAATAATCTATTATGGGGTCCATCCAACTGGGGGCTGTCTCGATCTGGAGAACCTGCTCTGTGTTCGGCAGTTCGTTGATCTGGTTGATACTTGATTGGGCAAGGAAATCGATCTGAATTGTTCTCTTCAAGTCCGAGTCGATTGCTGAGCTTAAGGCTGTTAGGGCATCAACACGGCTGTTCTGTCCTCTGGGAAACTGCTGAACACTGATGTGCTCAAAGTTGGCCATTAATTCTTTCAAAGTGGCGAGATAGGCTGCCATCCTCTCATCTCTTGCGTTGAATCGCCACTTATCTGATTGGAGACCAACTGCGAGTCGCCGAAAACTTGGAGTCGCTGTGCTCCAAGCATTCGCTCCTTTTGTAGGCCCACGATCAGTGCCTCATATTCTGCTTCGTTGTTAGAGGCTTCAAATCCAAGTCTAATTCCTTGCTCGAGTATTGCATTCTCGGGGGTAACGAGCACGATGCTTACTCCCGCCCCTTTGGAATTGGAGTCTCCATCAACGTATAGTCTCCAGATGCTTGATGCTGGGGGAACTTCATTCTGATGGCTAGTCCGGGGCTGGTCACAAGGCTCTTCGCCTATGAACTCGGCGATGAAATCGGCGAGGACCTGCCCTTTGATGGCAATCCTTGGCTGGAACTGAATGCCAAATCTCCCGAGCTCGACCGACCATTTTGACAGTCTACCTAAAAGGTCTGCTTTCTTCAGGACTGCTTTAAAGGGATGGGATGTAAGTATGATGATGGAGTGAGCTTCGAAATACTGATTCAATTTTCTTGAGGCTACCACTAGCGCGAAGGCGAGCTTTTCTAGTGGTTGGTATCGCTGTTTGGTGTCCAAAAGGGTCTTGCTCGCGTAATAGACTAGGTACTGGATCCCCTTTTTTTCGCATACCACTGCAGAACTTCCAGCATGACTGGATATTGCAAGGTAAAGGTATAGAGAATCTCTTGAGGGATTACGAGCAAAGGCGGTTTGCTAAGGTAAGTTTTGATTCCTTCCAATGCCCTAAACTGGAAGAACGGTTGGCACCTTTCGGAAGACTTGGAGATGAATCAATTTAGGGCGACGAGCATTCTTGTGAGCTTTTGCACGTCTCTTATTGTTCGGGGGGGCTACACCCTGTTGATAGCATTAATCTGGTCTGGGTTGGCTTCAATACCTTTCTTACTGACCAAGTACCCCAGGAATTTTCCTGACTGGACACCGAAGGAACACTTACTCGCGTTGAGCTTCATTCGGTACTTCCTGAGGATTTCAAAGGTCCTTGATAGGTCAGAGAGGTGGTCGTCTTTGAGCTTGCTCTGGACGAGCATATCATCGATGTAGACCTCCATAGTGCTTCCCATTTGGTCTTTGAACATCTTGGTGACCAACCGCTGGTAAGTTGCTCTTGCGTTTTAAGCCCAAAGGGCATAACCTTATAGCCGTACAACCCAACTGTGGTTATAGATGCTGTTTTGTCTTGATCCGGCTCGTGCAGAGGGATCTGGTGATATTCAGAGTATGCGTCTAGGAAGCTCATCCTTTCATGTGCTGCCGTGGCATCCACCCGCTGATCAATCTTTGTGAGGGGGACGTTGTCGTTAGGGCATGCTTTGTTGAGATCAGTGAAATCGATACAGACTCCCCACTTTCCGTTACTCTTGGGGACAACCACTGGGTTGGATAGCCACTTGAGAAACTGAACTTCCCGTATGGATCCTGCGTCCAACAGTTTTTCAACTTTCTTCTCCACTGCCTTAGCTTTCTCTCGAGCAGTTCGTCGAGTTCGTCGAGCTTTCTGTGCTATTGGCTTGAAAGCTGGATCGACGTGCAGTCGATGACAAGTGATTCTAGGATCAATCCCGGGGAGCTCGTAAGGCTCCCATGCAAAGACATCTAAGTTACTTCGAAGCAGGGTGGCCAACTCCCTCTTTTCGCGGTCGGTGAGTGAGGTTCCAATTAAGAACTTTCTTTCATTCGAGCTGCCATTGGCGTGACTTCCTCCAGGTCCTTGACGACTCTTTCAGAGGGGAGGAGCCTGGTCTCCTCCACTCCTGGCCTCCCATATTTGAGTTGCTATTGGAGGGCATTAGCCTCTCCTGCTCCTCATTCTTGCTCCAAACTTCGTCAACCTTCTTCTCTGGTTTGGGACGGGCCACTATAAAGCACTTTCTTGCCATCGCCTGATCTCCATGGATCTCCACCACTCCTCGTTCAGTCACACATTTGAGCTGATGATGGGACGACCTTCATCGCGTGCAGCCATCCTCTGCCGAGGATTGCTTGGTAGGGTGAATTGATATCAACCACGAGAAATTCGATCATTTTTGAGATGTTTCCTGCCCTTACTGGCAGGACGATCTTTCCCAAGGGGATGGTTATTTTTCCAGCGAAGTCAACTAAAGGGACGGGGGCTTCCTTTAGGTCGCCGACACTTAATTTCAACTTCCTGAAGAGATACATTACTTCGGATGAGCTACCTTGGTCGACGAGCAATCTGTCGACGTCATAGTTAGCTATCCTGAGTATAATGATCAGTGCATCATGATGTGGGGTTCTTACTCCCACTAGGTCCTCATCTGTGAACACAATATGCTTGCTGTAGTAGACATCCTTTGCTCGCCGACGCTTCCCAGCTTGCGTTTCGGCTGGATCGATTTGAAAAGCTTGCATTACTGCTGTAAGCTTTTTTACTTCCATCCGAGCCGTATTTCCTTGAATCTGTTTGAGGTCGGACGCCCCTTGAATTACTGCGAACTCATGGACGACGTCTTCCTCGAGCACGTTATCGGGCCTTTGATCTCCATTGGCACCTTCTCTGCGTTGTTCCGCTTGGAATGGTCTCCACCCATTTTACGGGGTCATTTATTGAACGGTTCGTCCTTGATCTTTGCCAGAATCTTGTAGATCGGTTTTTAAAAACTGTGTTTACTGCTTGAAATGCCTTCGAGGAGGCATCACTCTTGCTTCTATTCTTAGGGCCATTCTTGCCTCCGTTCTTACTCCCTTTCTTTTGACCCTCATTCTTATCGCTTCCCTTGCCGGCAAGCTTGGCGCGACCATTTTCCCCTGCGTTGAGATGGGTCACATCTTCGACTTTGGCATATTTTTTAATACGAGCCATCAAGTCGTCGATGGTTGTGACCTCCTTCTTAGCGAGGGACTGGTGCAAAAGGCAGGAGCTGGTTAGGCTAATCTTAAAAGATGCAACAACGACCTGCTCCAAGCAGTCCTCGACCTCGTTGAACAACTCCCAATACCTCTTTGTGTAGTCTCTGAGGTTCTCCTGGGGCTTTTTCTTCATCGTCAACAAAGAATCCATCCTCTTCGGATGGGAGCTGCTGGTAATGAAGCGAGCTATGAAGAGCTTTGCAAGGGACTCGAAGTTCCTAATGGATCTGTGGGGGAGTTTTTCGAACCACTTTTGGGCCACGTCGTGCAAGCTCGACGAGAAAATTCGGCACATCAGTGCGTTCTTGTGGTTCCAAAGGGTCATGGCCTGTTTGTACTGTCTGACATGGTCGATACGATCAGTCTTTTCATCGTAGATCTTGAACCTGGGCATTGCGAACTTCTTGGGGGCTTCCTCTTTCTCTATTTTCCTTGAAAAAGGGGGATTTCATCTGGGTCCTGAGAGCTCGCCTGGCTAGCTCTCTAGTCGATCTGACACCCCGATGTGCTAGGTGTTGGTCCATCTCTCTCCGGACCAAGTTTCGTATGTCGTCGTTTCTTCGGCCCGGGTTTCTGTAACGGCGAGCTGGTTGCTGTTGCTCGGACCAGTCGTTATCTGACCTGTCCCTCAATTCTTTGAGACCCACGCCTTGGGCTCCCTCCTTGGCTGCGAGATCTGTTCACCTGAGGGCTAGGGGTCCGATAATGGCGTTGCCTTGTGTTAAGATGGAGTTCTCTCTCCATCTTTTCTAGTCACCTTTTGAGGCGAGCATTTTCGGCTTCCTGCTTGCGAGTGGCCTCCTCCTGCTCTTGGAGCCTGGCCTCATAGGCGTCGATCAGCGTGGAGACCTGTGTAGACCTAGCCGACCCTTGGCTTTCTTCCGAGGCTTGCCTTTCCGGGCGAAGCCTTGGGTTAAAGCGTCGAACTTCAGATCTGACCCTATGTGGGATAGGTTGCTCCTGAATATCCCCTGCTTGAGGGGCATTGCTGATGTGATCAGACATTCTAGGTACTTGTCGGTGAAAGCTTTCTTGAAGGAAGAACAACCGCTTCCCATAGACGGCGCCAATTGTGGTGACAATAAATCTCAACACAAATTATAAGTAAATGCAATCACCAAAAAAGAAATGAAGAACTGAAATAAGAACAATCACAATTACACACAACACAAGATATACGTGGTTCGGCAAATTGACTACGTCCACGGTGGTGCTCTCAGTTTGTATTTATCTTTTCTCCAGGGGAGTATTTCTGATTACATATCCTTTGCCCTGGGTCAAGGATATAATATATACAGTAAAACTTCGGAGATGGGGGTGTTGGGCATTCCCACGTTAGCCCACTATCCCTAGAGTATCTCATGAGAGATTTTAGGAACATGATGGGTTGTTGCTAACTAACTGTGTTTGAGTCTCTGGAGTTTGAGCCGGACTTTTTCTATTGTCAATAGGGCTTAGTCCGGCTACTTCATTGGGCCTATAAAAATGGACGAGGTACCCACAATAACGCTTCCGCATTCATAGATTCACATCAGAAAAATGATACATTTTACGCCAAATTAGATGAGTCGACACATTAGGAAGACCCACATAAATATTTCAAAAGAGATGGAGTTTTGGTTCAAAAAGGGAAAAATATTTTTGAGTCCTAATTCTTGTTTGATCACAACTATTTTATCTGGGAGTCATTCAACACTAGTAGGAGGCCACTTTGGGTATTAAAAGACTTTTAAGTTGTGTGAAGGCATGTTTTTCTTGGCCTCATATTCAAACGGCAATAAAAGAGTTCATAAAATATTGCGATGTATGTCTGAGATGTAAGACCGAGTGCCTGAGTTCGGTAGGTCTTTTACAACCGTTGCCGATTCCAGAGAGGGTGCGGTCCAGTGTCTCGATGGATTTTATTAAAGGTCTCACGAGGCAAGTCGGTACTTATGGTGGTGGTCGATAGGCTGTCCAAGTATGCCCACTTTGTTCCTTTGAGTCACCCATTCGCTGCTTCTACAGATGCACAGGCATTCATTAACCAAGTCGTCAAACTTCATGGTATCCTTACATCTATAGTCAGCGACAAGGACAAGGTTTTTATTAGTAGATTCTGGCAAACCTTGTTTCAATTACAAGGGACACACCTATGTATGAGTTCAAGTTACCACCCTCAATCTCATGAGCAAACGGAGGTGATGAATCAGACCTTGGAGCAATACCTCAGATGTTTCACCGGTGACCAACCGAAAAATGGCTTGATTGGATGGCATGGTTAGAGTTCAGCTATAACACCTCGGTTCATTCAACAACCAAGATTTCCTCTATTGAAGCCGTTTATGGTGTTCCTCCCTCAAATATGTTAACTTATGTGCCTGGCACAACCCAGATCCAAGCTGTAGATGAGTATCTTCGAGACTGTGAGACAATTCTAAAAGAATTGTGGCCGAATTTGGTAGATGCGCAAGCAAGAATGAAAGCCAAGGCTGATCAATGTCGGTGACGAGTTTTTTTTTAATGTGTGATTTTGTTTTTCTGAAATTGCAGCCATACCGCTAGAATACTGTGTCATTCAGGGCTCTCTCAAGGTAGCTCATCTTTTTTTTGGTCCTTAGAAGGTTGTGGCAAGAGTTGGTTCGGTTGCTTATAAGTTGGAATTACCATCAGGGTCTCAAATCCATGATGTGTTTGATGTTAGTCTCCTCAAGAAGTAGATAGGACCTACCTCGCCTATTTCTCAGGTCCTATCTCCGGTCTCTAGCAATTACGAAATTCTTCCTCAAAGGGAAGCTATCCTGGATAGTCGCATAATTCGCAAAGGAAATTATTGTCCAAAAGCAGAAATTTTGGTCAAGTGGAAGGGAGCACCTCGAGAGAGGATGCAACATGGGAGAATAATTGGAGGTTTTCTAAGACGTATCCAGAGTTTATCCTTGCAGACAAGCCGAGAGGATTGATATGTGCAACATCATGTACCTATGTGAAGAGAAGAATGAGTCAAGGCGGGTCAAGAGCTGTTATCATAGCTGTTATCATGTGTTAGTGTTTGCATCAGTATAGGTCATTAGTTGTTCCTTATAAATAGCACCAGTATGCTCGTTTCCCTTTATGTAGGTTAGGTTGCGTTTGTTTTTTCATCTGAATCTGAAGTCTGAATCTGAAGACTCTGAAAAATATGTTTGTTTTTATGTTTAAGGGATGTATTTATGTTTGTTTTTATGTCTGAAAGTACATTTAAATGGATGTATTTAGACTGATTCAGACTTCAAATGTAACTCTACCTCTTAACCATTAAGAGCCAAATATAGTCGTTAGCCTCGTAATCATTTAAAAAAACAAACACTTTTTGGTATCTTAAGTCTGAATGGTTCAAATTCAGACTTTAAGAGGTAAAAACAAACAACACCTTAGTTTGTAAGGCTTATAAATAGCCAAGACATGAATGAAAGAAGGCATTGAAATTCATCCAACAAATGCTTCTCTGTTTTTCTCTCTCTAAGTCTCGTCTCCCTCTGTTTCTATTTTTGTTCATAAGCTTAGTCGTATCACTGCATTACCTTTAGGGTGTGTTTGGGAACCCAATTCCATGTTTTGGAATTGGAATTGAAAAATTTTCAGTTAAATTTTTTTAAAATTGAACTAAAAATTTTCAATTCCAATTCCATGGCATGGATTTAGGGTTCCCAAACACACCCTTAGGGACTCAATGGAGGTTACTTTTGAAGCAACTCATACTTTATTTCTCACACGAGGTTCCATTAGGGGTGACAATTTTAGATACAACACGAAAACACAACACAAAATGACACAAAATTGATACGATCTGTCGTGTTCGTGTCGGATCTTTTTGACACAAGGTCGTGTTGTGTTCATGTCAAAATTATATGTCACATCAACTGTGTTATAGTGTCAATTGTGTTTTTATTCATAAAATTATCATGTCTATTTTTGTTTAATCGAACATAAAATTTAAGAAACCGTGTTAGTCGCATCGTGTTGTGTTCTATACGGGTCATGTTCAATACGGGTTGTGTCTGTGTAAGGTTAAAAATCACAAAGTCGTGTCATGTCGTGTTCGTGTCCAAAAATTCCTTATCGTGTCGGCCCAATTCCCAACCTAAAAATACTAATTGCCACCCTTAGGTTCCATCACTGTTGTTAATGGCGCGCCTAGGCGTGCGCCTAGGCTCCAGGCTCACCTAGGCTCAGCATCAGCGCCTTGCCATACTCAGGCTCGGCTCCTTCAATAAGGCGTGCGCCTTGTGCGCTTAGGCTCCAGGCTCAAAGCGCAGCTCAGGCGCGCCTTGTGCTCATAGGCTCCAGGCTCAAAGCGCAGCTCAGGCGCGCCTTGTGGAATTTTTTTGGATAACGCCCCCAATACAAGAATGGATCAATTGATATGCTTATTTTACATATTTTCCAATGGAATAAAGAAGATTAGATGATTCCCCACCCCAAAACTAAGCAAAGTCCTTGAGATTCCTAGGGAAACTTAATCTTTCTCAAAAGCACTTTTCTAAAAAACCTCGGCACGCCTAGGCTTGAGGCTTGGGAGAAATGCCTCGCCTTAAGCTTTTTACGCCTTATTCTTGGTAAAACCCTTAAGGTGCACTTTTTTCTAAAAACAACAATGCTTTAGTGAAACGATATCGCCTTTTGAAGATTTTTTTTACAAACCGAACCATTATCTCATCCAAAATAATCAAATAGTATTTTAATTTGCAAATATTCAGACATATTTTTATGATATGTACAATTTTAGTATTTTAATAGCCTTGTTATGGTTAAAAAATATTAAAATATATTAAGAAGGCCTAAACGCCTTTTCACGCATTTTTACGCCTAAAGCTTAAGGCTTGGCCTCCACGCCTCGATCAAGCCCCGCGTTTTTAAGAACCTTGCTCAAAAGAAACAAACAAAATTTAACTCCAATAATGTTGCATCTTTGAATAATTTATATGTTGATTTTGATTTCTTCTTTTCACACACAAGAGTATTTATTATATGAATATGTCAATATATTTTCTTTTGTAGATTATTGGATAGTCAAATTGTTACATAAATTTGATATTTAAATATATATATTTTTCATATAGTGGTATAAGCTCTATCTCCTTTTGACTTGTCTCTTCATTAGCGTGTATAATAATAATTTATGCTATATATATTTCTAATTTTAGATCACTAATGATATTATTTATAAATATACAACTTTTGCACGTTCTATAAACTTTGCGCCTCACTTCGATCAGGCGCGCGCCTCGCCTTGCGCCTAGGCTCCACAAGGACCTTGGCGCCTTGGTGCGCCTTTCGCCTCTGACAACTATGGGTTCCATCACCATTCTTGCTGCAACTCGTAAAGAGTACTCATCAATTTGTGCTATTTAACTATTACATATTTCCCCCGACTTACTTGAGCTGTGATGCAGTTTTTACCGAATTCCCTCAAAGTACTCAATAACTTTGTTAATAAAGCAATTTCAACTTAACAGGAAAACTTAGATAGATTGCAATTTAAATTTGGACTTGTATTTTCCTTTTCCTTGTTAGCATCCACAAGTCTATCCTTTCACCACTCAAATATGTATCCCCGGATCCTACGGTAATAACCATTTCCACAACATTTGTGGGAAAATAGGAGTCAAATTAATCATAGCAGGTCATTTCTTTTCACAAATCAATTGTAGGATTAGGTTGAGTGGAAGTAGATGAAACAATTTTTATACCTCCTTTTGATTACTAGGTTTTTCCATGCTCAGAAGTTTAGTTTTTTCTCACTGTCTAAATGAAGTAAACCATCTCGGTGCATTCTTTATAAAGATAGTAATATAAATTGATATTATTAATATCTTGTTGCATTGTCTTTCTCCGAGTAGTTAAGGAACAAATTGTGAGTGTTGGCTAAAAATTTCATCTGGAGTGGACCTGGATTCAATTGAAGTTGTTCTTTGCTTCACTCCAAGTGCTTTTGGAAGATTTTCTCATTGAATGCCATTTTGTTCTTTTGGGGCAATTATAGGGCAGTCTTGTTTAAAATAGATTTTGAGGGCATTGTGTATAACCAAATTTGCCGAACCATGTATATCTTGTCTTGTGTTTTGTTTGTGGTTGATTTTCTTTCTCTATTTACTTAACTTTTGCATTTATATTATTTTTCTTTCGGGTCCCTCGGGTTTGTTATTCATTGGGTCTCAGGTGTGCACGAAACACTCATTACCTGTATGACAATTTGGTATCAAATTTTTTACTTGTTGCCCTTTTATTAAAATTTCATTTAAGGATTTGGTAAATTTTTTATTTGTGATTTTGGTCTTAGCCCAAGAAGACAGAAATTTATTTTGGGAAATAAATTGTCTTTGTTGAAAGCTGCAGATATGACGATGGTCATGTTCAATGTGGAAAGTTTGGTGCGAACTCCATTATATTTGGAATGTGGGTGTGTTGATGGCAATTGAAGGACGTGTTAATCCAACAAGCTTTTGCACAAGGCTTTGAAGCAAAAACCAATGATATGTCAGATGATAAGTACGATTTACAAGCTTGTAGCAATATTCAAATGAATTTCACTCAAAATATGGTATACATGTCATGAGTTGAGAATCAACAACTTTGACATTGAAGAAATTGGAAGACAAATACATGAAAAAAGATAAAAATAACTAATCTTTTTCTCTAGAATAATGTGACATATGTATGCAGTAAATAACTAAGAGAACAGAAAAACAACCATTTTAGCATACTTAGGGTTTTTTCTAGGTTTTGTTCTTCTTGTTGGTGATAAGTATGAGTTGATTCCATATAAGGCAAGGAGCCTTGGCTCCTAGTTTATGGCGGTAATGGAAGTACAAGGTTGTGGGGAGCAAATCCATAAAGCTTTTGAGATAGCTGTGGGTCATTGTTTATACTGTAGTTCAAGTTTGACTATCATGTCCATGGGCGCCAGGCAACGGTCAAGGTAGGATTTTCTAGTGGCATCCCATCTCTCACAGTCTTAGAGTGGCCAAGTCAATAACTCGCTGGGGCCTCGTATCTTAGTCTTCCGGTATGGGCCTTTAAGTAATGTTAGCTTTGGGTTTACTTGATCATAGGCGCTAAGCCAGCTTTGTCCAACATCGCTATGACAATTATTTGTTCATTTTGAACTTGTATCTTTGTGGGAGTTTCTCACCTCTCTGTGTTATGACATGAGTTATCTTTCGCCAAGCTTAGTGGTTAAGTGATCAACACAAAAGGAATGTGTGTTTTGTAGCGAAGTTTTTTTTAAATGGTGAAGCACAAGGTTGTCAATATCGGCCAATACACGATACGTATCGTCTCAGAGTCATGTATCGCCAAGAGTATCGGAACTTGTATGTCTCGTCGATACAAGTGTAGGCAGGATACATATGGGTGTTTAAATTTGAAGGAAACAACTTCGCCGAAATTAGAATTAAAGAAAAAAAAATGAGAATTTCCATAAAGAAGAAATAAAATAGATTTTAAAGCAGGTCTTCATTTCCAGTGGTACGATTTCTGCTTCAGGTTTCAATTTCCGTCACAACTTATTCTCTTTCTTCTTCCGACTCTTTTTCGTTTTTGCGCCTCCTTTCTTTCCTCTCTTTTACCTCTTGGCTCCTCTTCGCCGCTTTTTTTTTCTTATCACTTCACCGTGGACGTAGGCAGGCTAGCCCGCCGAACCACGTAAACTTTTGTGTGCTCTTCTCATAGTGCATTAATTTACTGGGGCCAAATCATATTATTGCAACTATTGTGGGTTTGATATCCCCTACTATATGGCGTTAATGTAATAATATAAAGATATATCAAGCCTGAAATGGGTTATTGTATCAAGTAAATATTATACAATATATATCGTGTTGTGCTATTAACTTTTGGGTTAATTTAAGTTTATGACATAAAAAAGGTTCCATTTAACATTTAATTAATTTTAATTAAAAAATTAAAAAATAATTTTTAATCCCTAATAGTGACATTAGCACAAAAGTAGTGACATCAATTGGACACATACTTATTGTCACTATTCCAATGTCATTATTATGGACTCAAATTATTTTTTAAAATATGTTGAACTAAAATTAAATACAAATAAATCATGATTTTTTTTTTCAATTACTAATTAACTAAAAATTAATTAATATATGTGAATGAATAACTAAAATATGTTGAACTAAAATTAATTAATATATGTGAATGAATAACATTTTTTTGTTAATGGGAGATAGAAACTTGCAATTATTTTGGAATTATGTGTGATGGACATTTTGATTATATTTTGAATTGTTGATGTTTGTGACATTATTAGTAATTTTGTTAATTTGTCTTATATATAATTTTGTAGACACGCAGACACATTTATCAATATATATATAATTCATTATAAGATTATTGTAAATCACAGTGTATTTTATGATACAATACAATATACAAAATACAATACTGATGTAATCTAGGGTGCGGAAGCGTAAAAGAATTATTATCTATACAACAACAACAACAACAACAGCAAAGAAAAATATTCAAGGGATTCTTATTTCTCTCGTTAGTCTCTCATTCTCAATTAGGCAAAAGCGATACAAATGAGGACCTTCTAGCTATTTATACTACAGGCACAAAAAGGGTAAAAATAACAAAAAAGTAATAAGAAATGCAAAAAATGACGAATAGGTCCCTATCCTCTTGCATCATTCTCCCCTACTTGAGAGAGCTCGTTCCGAGCGAAGAAAGTGTGTGCTAGGGCATCATTCACGGGCTCCCCTACTTGAGAAGGAAGTCGTCCTTTAAAGCGTCCACATAACGACTCGTAAATATCCTCGAAGAGAAACCACAAATTTACGCCATGGCCGATGAATAGGAATGTGGCTTTAAATCCGTCCAAATGAAGAGCTAACACAAGATCGACGCGGAGAGGGCCATTGATGCCAAATTTCATCCAAATTCCTCGTGATGAGCCTCCGTAGCATCAAATCATGTAAATAAGTCGTGAAGCGCTCCTTATAAGTAACCCCAAAAGGGTCCACAAATCCCACACCAATCGTAATCACCTCACGCAACATATACTCTTAAAGGAAACAATCACCGAACCATCATCACAAAACTCATCATCGTGACCAAAAATTGGAAAGAAATCCGTCAAATCTAATATTTCCACATCCCGATAGTGAGTGCGAGCCTCCCAACTGTCTTCAACAAATAAATCGAAAAAATCACATAAAAAGTACCCATCATCTTCTATCCCAAAGATAGGAATGAAGTCCACAATCTTAAATGCCTCCAAGTCCCTATGTCGAGTACGAGTGATCCACCTATCCTCCTCGAATATGGGAATAAAGTCACAAGTAAGGAACACGTAGTCACGATCAAGCATCGTCAGGGTCTCAACAACCTCAGAGACATCCTCGTAAAGCATAACCGAAGAGATAGTATCATCGGTAAGAGATAGTATCATCAGTGTGCGCGGGAATGACATCGGATGTAGTAGGAGGTACACTGGTGGACAAGTATTCGAAATATTGGACCAAATGTCTTGCTCGTGCATATACTCATTGTTCACGTGCTGTCTCCATCGTAAGATATTCGGCTCGACACCTATTTAGGTGTTGATGGTACATCTCATACTCCTCGATGGAGTAAGCAAGATACGTGAATATGTGAAGCTTTTGAGATAAATATGAATCCGTCGCGGCCCAAGAATCTAGAAGACTTTGGAGTTTCTTGATGATGGCGTAACTTACCTTGTCGAAATCGCCACATGCATACACATCGAGCCCGTATTTGGTACCATCCCATAATAATTTGGAAGAAAGGTATTCTTCAGGTGGGGGAGGGATTAAATCGTAGGGTCTTGATAGATTTGGGGCAAATTTGTAATTTTTAGAAAATTCAGGGGCAGAATTATAATTTTCAGAAATTGATAAGGGATTAGTGTGTTGAAGAGGTTCGGGTGGTGGGAAAGTTTGATTAGTATTTGTGATGTGGTGGGAGGTTGTTGGGGTTGAATATGAGTGTCTATTAGGGTTAGGGTTTTCGGGTAAATAGGGTTTCGAATTATTTTTTTTGGCTGAATTTGACTAGGGCTTGCATTAGAAATGATCTTGTATTGGGTGGAAGTAGTAGGCTATGAATCTTGGTTGTGATTAAGGTCTTCTTGAATTTCCGGTGGTTCTTGATTTGATCGGGGTTGGTTCTTGAAATTCCGGTGGATTTCTTAGGTTCTGGGCTGAATTTCCGTGTCAGAATTGATTGGAACCACTCCAGGCAGATCCGAAAAGGATCCCGGGCAGATTGGTAGAGGGTCGGTGGCAGTGCAGCAGGTCGGATCTTGCGCCGAGGTCGCGACAGCCAGAAAAACGTCCGTGTGGAAGGCAGCTTGGGTCGCAGCTGAGACGACTTCATTTGACAACCCTGTTACAAGTTTGTTGGGTCGGGGCAGAGTGCCTGTTGTCGGCGGTGGCCTCCTGGGAGTGGGGGCTTCCTCGTCTGGTATCGGGCCACCACTGGAAGTAGTGAATGTTGGCGGTGAACGACTGGTGCTATGGTTTTTATCCGAGAGTCGGCTGGATGAACCCAATGGTAGTCCTAATCTTATATGACATGGCTGATCCAAGAGCAAATCACGCTCTGATACCAATTGATGTAATCTAGGGTGCAGAAGCGTAAAATAATTATTATCTACACGACAATAACAATAAAAAAAAAGAAAAATATTCAAGGGATTCTTATTTCTCTGTCTAGTCTCATTCTCAACTAGGCAAACGTGATACAAATGAGGACTAGGTCCCTATGCTCATCAAGTACGAAACTTTTTTTTTGAAAACACGATATGGCCCCGATACACGCTTTGACAACCTTGGTGAAGTATACTTTCGTTCGGCTACCATTGATTATGGTAGTGCAATTTGACTTGTAGCTTGAACAATTCAGCATTAAAACAACTTTGTTGCACGGTTTAGAGTCGAAGATATACATGTCTCAATAAAAGGGATTCAAGGTGGTTGGCGAAGAACATGCCATCACGATGGGGTGGAGCTAGGTGTTGGGATTGATTCAGTTTGTGTCCCAGAAATTGCGTTGTCACCTTGAATTGATTCGTTCATTTTTTTAGATAAATATAAATATTATAACTATTTTTTATTAGATCACTAGAGAAAGCAAGAAAATAAAGACAAAAAAATATAAACAGGTAAAAAGACCCTAACAATATATATTTACCAAAAAATAAAGGGGCATATACCAAATAGTTTCTCAAACATTAATACATGTTTAGTCCAAGCTTTTTTTTTTGTTCCCTAAAGTCCCTCACCCAATAAAAACACTAAAAAAAAGGAGCTGCGGTGAGGGTCGTCGGAGCTTCGACAATGGGGAGGTGGGGCGGGAATGCTGCTAGCGCGGACAAAATAAACTGGGTGTTTGGGTGACTTTTAGGAACAAAATAAAAAGGGTTGGACTAAATATGTATTAAAAAATGTTTGAAGGACTTTTTAGTAATATTGATACAAAAATAAACTGTCCCTGTTATTAATTAGTATCAGTTTCTTTTTACAAAAAAATTTACTGTCCCTGTTAACAATTAGTATTAATTAGTAACAATATATAGTTACCAAAAAATTAACCCCAACAATTTAACAATATACAAGTATTAAACCTTAGTATCACAAAAATCAGAATGAAATTGTGTGGCCGAAATCAGAATGAAATCACAAAAATAGATCCGTACCAAAAAAGGAGTGCTCCGATGAGTTCTTGTTTGGTGAGAAATTGGTGATGGTTCGATGAGAAACCGTAGATGGTCCGATGGTGATGGAGGTCGGGTGGTGTGATGGGTGGAGATGGAGATTGTGGTCGGTGCTGGAGATGAGGGAGGTCGAGTGGGTTTGTGAGGTTAAGAGAGAGAGGCGACCCCCTTTTTTTTTTTTTTAGAAAATGTCACTCCATGGTTTTATTAGTTCATATATATAGGTGGTGGGAAGTGTATCTAAGTCAATGTAAGAAGGGTATTTAAGCCAATGTAAAAAATAAACGGTTGGGTTGGGTCGGGCTTATATATACTAAACCCGAATCCTCCCATGTTTAATAAACCATTTTTTAAAAATCCATACCCGCCCTTAATTTTCAAATCGGGTTTTTAAACCCGCCCCGTTTGAGTCGGGTCGGGAACCCTACAGGTCGGGTTAAATAGCCATCCCTATCCCCAAGCATAGAGGAAGAGGCGAAGTAAGGTTCCATATAAAAGTTTCGTGGGTGGCGTGATATATGCCATGGTTTGTACTAGGCCTGTTAATGGATCGGATTTTATTCGAATCCGAATCCGAATCCGATCCATTTAAGCGGATATGGATCATGCCTAAAATCCGATTACCCGTTTATTAAATGGAGCGGATTTGGATTCATATACTCCGATTCGTTAATAATCCGATCCGATTAATATTTTTAATATATATATATATATATATATATATTTATATAATAGATTTTTAATTAATATATATTGTATTTAATAATATTTTACATATATATTTTGAATATTTATTATAATAGTTCTTTATTTCATTATTGTTTTTTTGGAACATTTGCAAAATAAATTTATGAAACAAGAGTTGAAAATAAAAATGTTGCAAATCAAGTTTAACATAAACGGATAATCGGATCAGATCCGAATCCGTTTAAAATAAACGGATATGGATTTGGATTTGTCTGATCTGATCTGATTAATAAACGGATTGGATCTGAATCCGTTTAACATAAACGGATATGGATTTGGATTTGCCTGATCCGGTTTGAATCCGATTCGTTTACAGGCCTAGTTTGTACTTGGTCTGATATTGGTTATGCAGTGAGTGGCCGGGGAAACAACATTGACATGACACTCGGTGAAATAAATTTTGTGATATCTATCATGGATGTGGGACCGTGTACCAATGGGTTGACGCTTCATATGTTTGTTCGTAAGTGGTTTTAAACTAGTGTGATTTGGACAAACAATGGTGTACAATACGATATGCATTTACGTTGGCTTGTGGATCCTTTAGCCGGAGGTCTATGTTACATGCAACAATTGTTTATTCTACTAAAGAGGCAAAGTACTTGGCAACGCAAGAGGTTGTGATGATTTGGGGATTGCACACAATCAGTGCATTGTGATAGACAATATTATTTATTACATTATAGGACCAATCACATTGATTGACTATTTCATTTTCTACGGTTGGTTATCAAAGGTGGTGATGTAATTTTGTAGAACATAAAAAGAGAGTTTTGACGGATATGTTTACAAATGTGGTATCGAAAATTAGGTTTGGTAGTGCTTCTTCATTGTTGAGGCCCTTCGGGGTAGCGTGATGATGTTCTTAAATTGTCGTGATGGGAGATCAAGTTATATATTGATTTATTTGGAGTGCAGTGGGATTAAGCGACCCAAATAATTGGGAAAAGGCTTTGTTGAGTTGAGGAATGCAATGGGATTTCTTGCCAAGGTGGAGAATTGTTAGTGTTCGGCTCGGAACCAGTCGGAGCAAAATCAGTGAATGTGGATTTAATCGAAGCTCACTAATCAATCTAAGTTGTTTTTTGCATCACTCGTGCTGAAGGGACTTTTTTTGGCGAAGGGGCATTTTTGTCTAGTTAGTGCAATTTCGGGGCAGCCTTGTTTAAAATAGGTCTTTGAGGTCATTCTGCATAATTTCTTTGGCTTATGAGCTAAAATCCCTTGCTAGGGCCTGATAGAGTTTTTGCTCCATTTGAGTTTGATAAATATCAAAGAAGGATCATCGTCACCCCCACATGGGCAAGTAGCCGACCAATGTATATCATTTCTTGTTTTTTTATTTGTGGTTGGTTTTCTTTCTCAATTTCTTTTAGTTTGCATTAGATTAGTTTTCTTAGAATTACATCTTGATATTTTTATCTATTGGGCCTGCGACTCTTGGGTGTGCATGAATCACAATCACTCATCAGAGTGAGTATCCATATAACACAATGTTTTTAGGAATTTGATTTAGCAGTAGTTCTTCCTCATAGTTGGGCCAATTTTTATATAATGGTGGTAAACAGGAAAAAAATCAAATTTTTATGGCAAGTGTATATCATGTCTAATGTGGAATATTTGGTTGGAAAGAAAGGGAACTTTTCTTCGTATATATTCAAGGATACGGGTGAAGTTGGTGAAGCTAAATATGAAGTATTAGTATGGTTATAGATTCTAAGGGTCTATTTGATATCATGGCAAATATGTAATCTTTTTTATTTGCCATTTTTTTGCACGTTTGATAGTATGGCAAATTTTATCAACTTAGAATAAAGTACCACATATATCAATGCACATTTTGATGATTTGCCATGACAAAATTTGCTTTGAGTTTTGGGTGAGTCAAAATTTCCTTCAAATTTTGCTACTCCATGCTATCAAATGGAAGGCTGTGTTTGATAGGCAACCATGGTGTATGTTGAAGATTCCATATTTTTCAATTTTAGAGGCGTTTGATGGCACAAATTTGCCTTGAAAAGTTTTCCACCTATAAAGAATGTACAACATAGGCACACTATGGAAGGGTGTGTTTGATAGGCAACCATGGTGTATGTTGAAGATTCCATATTTTTCAATTTTAGAGGTGTTTGATGGCACAAATTTGCCTTGAAAAGTTTTCCACCTATAAAGAATGTACAACATAGGCACACTTGGTGCGATCGCAAGTGCTTGCCCACCTAAGGCGATTTGTCACGGGCTTGAGTCTTGGAAGTAGCCTCTCCAAAAAAATGGGGATTAGGCTTGCCTATATCTAACTCTCCCAGACGTTGCTAAAGCGGAAGCCTTGTACACTTTGTACAACCTTTAAAAAACATACCTCATAATGCATGAAAATTTCCATATTTCAACTTTTATTTTCTTACCTCATGCCCGAAGAAAAAAATCCTAAGGAAAATAATTATTGTTTAGGCCTGAATAAACTCATCATTTTCATCTTTTTACACAACTAAAATCACACATAAAATAACAAATTTTAGCTTGCAAAATTTTCCATGTAAAAATTTGACTTGAAAAAATTTGGCTTGGAAAAATTTGCATTTTCCATTTTTTCTGTCAAGACACCCACTATGTTTTGACAAAATGGATGTTGGGATGATTTGGTATAATTGGACTGCTCCATTTATGTGATGGTCCTTGTAGGTGTTGGTAAGTTGGATGTTTAGTAATGGTTTTTGCTTGTATTATATGGCTGAAGCTGATGTAAACGCAACGGAATATACACGTTACACGCAAAAATGAATGAAGCGATGAAATAAGAAATCTCCATTAATTCTCTATCTAAACTCTCTCTAACAACAATGATAATAATGGAAGCTAAAAACCTAGGGTAAGCACAAGGATTCAAAAGACTAAAACACCCTAAATAAATAAATGAGCAAAGTACACGAAATAGAAAAATATAAAATAAATGACACACGCTCCTGCGTCACTCTCCCCCCTACAAAGCATCGCCATATCCTTCTTGAGTTGGTCATAGAAGTCGCAGTCATCACTCGCAGGGGACCCCAACCAACGGATCGGATAACGGACGAGGGGGCCCGGGTTAGTGGGTTTGGGGTTGGGGCGCAGGTCTGATGGATTTTTGAAGGTGGGAGGAGGCTGGCGCCCTAGGGGTTGGGGGCGGTGGCTGGGCAGCAGTGCCACTCCTGCTGTTTCTTCCTTGCGGCGGCTGACAGGGGCTGGAATGAGTCGTGTCGCAGCCTGCTCTCTGGAGTTGGAGCGGGTGGTTGGATCTAGCGTTAAAACCCTAGATGCGGAAGGGGATCTGATACACATCCGGATGTAACCACCCTCATTCCCAATCGTCATATACATCTTTTATTTAAGATCAATCTTGGCTCTGATACCACTTTTGATGTAAACGTAACGGAATATACACACACACTAATTACACATACATGAATGAAACGATGAATAAGAAATCTCCGTTAATTCTCTCTCTAAACTCTCTCTAATAGCAATGATAATAATGAAAGCTAAAAACCTAGGGGTCCTTTTATAAGCACAAGGACCCGAAAGACTAAAATACCCTAAATAAATAAATGAGAAAAGTACACGAAATAAAAAATATAAAATAAATGATACACGCTCCTGCGTCAGAAGCAGTTGTTTAAGAGCGAATAATTATTCTTTTTTTCTCTTTTCTTTTTTAGTGGCTGGTTTCAGGGGTATTTTAACTGCAATGATTGAGGGAATCAGCTCACAGTCTTGCATTAGGGTGTTTACTGATGATTCATTTCACAGTTTTATGTTTTGATTCTCTCTATTTTTCTTTATAAGTAATTATCTCTGTATCTGAGTTGTGGTGGACTGCTGGTTTACTTACCCCTTATCTATAAAATGCTCCTGGTTTATGATACAAATGAAGTAACCATGTTATCACATCGGACATCTCTCACCCCCCACACTCATGACTTGTGCAGCTTCTCATGTAAAATCTGATGTAGCTAAAACCCTCTTCAACTTGCTTCGACTCTACTTGTTCAACCTTTTCCCCTTTTGCCTTGACAACGTCACGTTCCTTGTCCACATAGATATCATTTAACCTAATCCTCAAATTGCTATCCCTCTATATGACATGAACCTGCTCGTCGTCCACATACCATGAATTTTGAGAATTGATTCTTGGCGATGTCCAGCAATGGTTAAGGCAGCATTGTGTTTTGTTAAGCTCTCAATCTATTGGACCAATCTTTAGTCTCATACCGATGGACCATCGGCTCTGATTCTACGTATTATGACTCAGCATGTAATGGAACCAAATGATAAGAAAAAATAAACACTACCTACCTTTTCTTCATTATCAAAACTATCCGACTCTTTTTTTCAAAGGTTCTTATTTATAAGCTATTCACACTAAACCTAATAGTATTAGGATATTATGGAGGTTACTCTTAGAACAAAATTTTGACTAATAAGTTAGATCATTAGACTTACTGAAATTCCTATATATAGATATAAAATAATAAATTCCTAGACAACAAAAATACTTAAAAAATAATAAATCTAGTGCTGGAAAATCTGCATCAGCTATTGAGGTTTTGGCCTTCAAGCACCAATGGCGCAGTTAAACATCTTCCGCTTCTTTAGCTATTGGTTTTCTCTGAGAGTTCAGAGTTCAATATTCGATGGGTCGGAACTGCAATATGTCCTGTCAGTTGACTGATAGTTCAGTCTTGAATATGAGGCTTGGTCAATGCTGTACTTCATGGATTGACATAATACCAAAATAGATTCTCTCCCCCCCCCCCCCCCCCCCCCCCACACACACACATACTCCCTCCTTTCCAAATTAAGTGTCCTACTTTCCTTTTTGTACATCTTAAATTAAGAGTCCATTTTGAAATCAACAAACTACATTCCGCAATATTTAGGTAAGTTTTAATTCTAGCCATTGATTTTGTCAAAAGTCAACTGACTTTCAAACGTGGATTAGAGGAAGTATATGCTTTTTGGTTGTTAAAGCTAGGGCCAGAGAACATTGAGCAGACTAATCACTATTGCGGTGGCTAGCTAACATCTTTGTTTTTTGAATGGAAAATGTAACTTATCTTGAAATAATCAAAGAATTTTTAAATTAATTGTTTTTCCATATTCTGAAATCAATTTTTTTGATTTCTGATGATCCTCTTTTGACAATCCTTTTGTTAGATATATTGAAGAAAATTATACTAAAATTCGTGATGTTGAACGAGAGCTTGGAAATCTTTCAATGGAGATGAAACTTACAGCTGGGCCGAAGAAAGCAGGTTAGTGCATTGTCACTATAAGTTATTTCCAGCTTTAAATTTGAGATATCTCTCTTTTATTCAAGTGTATACTTGAGTGTTGATGTTTCTCTCATGTTTGACACATTTTCAGCACTTGAACACATGAGAAAGAAAATAGAAATGTCAACTGAGAAAATTCGTGTTGCTAAGCTGAAGGAAGAAGAAGCACGCAAGGTTTGTCTTCTCAATACATAGACTCAGAACAGCTTTCTCAATGCCTTGATATTCTCCTCATTTTGTCATTAAATACGAGCAATGTTCTGTTTCTGAAAGCTACAGATAGCCGGAGTTTATCTCAAGTTTATTAAAGTATTAAAAAATGACACCTGCAAAGAATCGTATTATTGTATGCAGCGTACTTTATCTTTAACTTTACCACTGCTTTGGCATTGAGACGGGGCTTTGAGCTTTTATCCATTTTATTTTTCCTTTTTGTTATTTTGTGCTTAGAGTCATAGTGTTGTCATTTCTTAACATTTGCTGAGTCAAAAATTTCTCAAATTATTTACTGGTGCATAAAGTATTTCACTCTCTCTATCTGACGGATGCTTTGGTGTTCATTTCAGGCCTGGGAAACGGCATCAAAGGTTGTAAAGGACGAGGAAGCTATCAAGCAGAAGCTATGTGAGGATTTGAACAATCTGGTAGAGATCTTCATTATATTAAGCGGCAGTTTTGAACTAGTCTTCAATTAATAATATTTTATATTTAACATCATAATCCTTTACAGGTTCAAGAAAGCAGTAACTCTCAATTTGTTAGACTGGAGGAACTAAAAAGGCGGCTAGAGGCTTTGAACCCAAGCAGATCATCTGTCTCTGTCTCTCAGGTAAGCCCCCTTTCCATTCTTCTATTTTAAACTATAACCATGGGAAGATGTTCCCCTTGTTATAGTAGTCTCATTCTCAAGTATTCTTGAATTTGGATATACATATCTTGTAGGGATCTAAGTGTTTAGTCCTATTTTTTAAGATTTATTTGTATCCACTCCCATGTCTTTATTTTTTAGTTGTTGGTCCTATTATAATCACTATGGGACAAGTGTCATTCTCTGCAGAAAGGAAGATGGGCGGTTATAGAGTAGTTATGTGTAGTCTTGGGTGGTTATGGGATTTAATACAATTTTAGAAACACGTGGGATGGGAGCCTAAAAAATCATAGGAGATGGGACTAAAGCCAAAAAAACTATATCTTGTATTGTTCACACTCAGTATCCTGTTGTCTGAATGGATGATCTGCACCTAAATTTTATATTCGCATTTGCACACAGTTTGGGCAATGATATGCTTCCCTCTTTTCTGGTGCATCCTTTGCAAGTTGATTAATAGATGTATTTCAGGACAATATCTGAAATATCCATACAAGTCAATTATATGTTGAAGAAAGGAGGCTATTCATTTTGTAATGGGAACTCATGGGAACCAAAGGGGAGACAAGAATTTTCTTGAAGGGGGAAGTTTTAGTATTAGTAATTTTCCTAAAATTAAAGGAAACAAATGTCACTTTATATATATGGATATAGACAAGCTCCTGTGCACACTAAGTTTGCACATCATTTTTTTAAAAAAGTAAAAAAAAAAATTTTGAGCTGATTTTTTTTGTGTGATATTTAAACATTTCAAGTAACCCATATAAAAAAATCAGCTCAAAAAGACGTTTTTTGCTATTTTTAAAAAATCAGTCAAACTTTCGCCGCTTTTAATCACTTTAAAAGTTGCGAAAGTTTGACCGATTTTTTAAAAATAACAAAAAAGGTTTTTTTGAGTTGATTTTTTTATATGGGTTCGTTGAAATGTTTAAATACCCCATAAAAAAAATCAACTCAATTTTTTTTTCAATGTTTAAAAAAAAATTGGTGTGCGCCAACACGTGTGCTAACTTAGTGTGCACAGGAGCCTGCCTCTTTCTCTCTCTCTCTCTCTTTATATATATATATAAAATTCTAGCAGATCCCGTGCTTACAGAACGGTTGTAACTTTGTATAGCTGTATTCCTGCTTGCAACACACCTGTGCGTTGTGACTGCAGCACACTTGTGTGTCGTGCCTATGGAACGCATGCATGCGACATGCTCTTGCCACCATGTTTGATGCCGGTGGCTGACCAAAATGATTTGGTTAACTATTGCGACTTTTAATGAGGCGTTATACTTTTAAAATAATCATTGCTTATGTCACTTTTCGTACCGGTGCCTAAGATTAACAGCACCCTTACTCATGCTTATGACATTACCTATATCTATGCCTATAAAAGTTACTCGTATCTGTAGTTCTACGCGTTTCTACAACATTATCCATAGTTGTGTCGACATTACCTGTACTCATGCCTAAAGCACTATTAATACTTTTGTTAACGCCAAAGGCGAAAGGCGAGGCGTTTTAGTCGCGGAGAGGCAAGGCGTAAGCCTCATCGAAAAGAAAAAAAAAGAGCAAAATAATATTAAAAAAATACTAATAAAACTCTAAAAATAAAATAACAAAGAAATATAAAATAAAACTACAAAAAAAACATCCTTGAGGACTTTTCTCACATAGTTTGATATTTTTTTGTTCCCCCGAGATAACTTTTAAAAAAAATGTAATTTGAGAAAATCAATTTTAACATATTGGTTATGTTACAATATGACAATAAATTAATCAATGCATACATATTGGCAAAATCATTTTTTTAGCTTCATTTACATATTGGTTATTTTGTAATATGACAGTAAATTAATCAATGCAACTTAATAAGCATATTTATTAAAAAAAACATTGATTTTCAAGCTAAGATTAAAAAAAACAGCAATTTTATTAAAAAAATAATAATAAAACATATCAACCTAAGTTCATTAAAAAAACAACAACCTTTAAAATATATTAGTTTCTTAAAATATATGTAGTTTAGTTAAAGAAAACATATTAATCTAAGTTGAAAACCAAAAAACAGAAACCTTTTAAAAAAAAGTCATTGAAGTTAATTTAGTATATTTATTTCAAACAAAATCATATTGACAAAATCAGTTTTTTAAGTTTCATTAACATATTGGTTATTTTTTACAAATTTCTCTCAAGTTACAATAGTAAATAGTATAAGTTAAGTGCAGTTTTAAAACAAAAAAAGAAAAAGTGTTTTTTTTTTCTCGCGTCTCAGAAAAAAGGCGCAAGGCGAGTCGTGAGGCGCATTGAGGGGTAAGCCTCAAATTCAACTCGGAGGCTTAAGCCTCGAGGCTTTTTTGCCCGCCTCGAGGCGTAAGCCTCAAATGTCTTTTTAAACATTGGTTAACGCCACTATCCATATTCGTGCTTACGCCATTACCCATATCCGTGTTTAAATGACAAAAGTTGTTTCTTTCATTTCTGCCTTCAATTTTTAATATAAATAGGATGTCTCTTAAGTGGTCCTCAATTAAGGGACCTTTTTTTTTAAATAGTAAAAAAATTATTTTTGAATCAAACTTGGGTGGAAATGATTTCCATAGTGAGGAGATCATCTACAAAAAAAATATAACTGCAAAGTGGGTGAGATGATTATCATAAAATTCAATGGAAGAAAATGCTAGACCTGTCAATGGGTCGTGTCGAGTCGTGTTCGTGTCGTTTTTTATCGTGTTCGGGTCTTATTGGGTTCGTGTCTAAACGGGTGACTTTTTTATCGTGTGAAAAAATCATACCCAAACCCGACCCGTTATGTTATCGTGTCGTGTCGTGTTCACTCGTTAATACCCATTAAGATAATGAATTATTTTGAATTGTATAGAAGTTGATATATATCTCATTTTTGAACCCAAATAGACCTATTAATTCATTGACGTTACTAAATCTATCATTTAGTAACATTCATTACGATTAAATTAACATTATATTACATATATTATTTATAAGTTCCAAAATTATATCTTATTTACTTAAAGTAATGGGTCATAACGGGGTTTATCGGGTATTAACGGCTTAAGGGGGTCAACCCTAACCCGACCCGTTAACTATCGTGTCTTATCGGGTTGGCACTGATATGACCCGAACCCATTAAGGGTCCACCCATTAACTTATAACTTCGTGTCGGTTCTTGTCGTGTTATCGTGTCGTGCCTCATTTTGCCAGGTCTAGAAAATGCACCTATAATTCAAATTTGCATTTCACCCACTTCTCAGTTGAATTTTTTTGTAGATGTTCTCTCCACTATGGAGATCATTTCCATCAATTTTGGTTGAGAAATATTTTTTTTTACAATTCTAAAAAATTGGTTTGTTTTTAAGGTTAATCACACACGGAAATGATCCTATGCTGACTTCCCCCATGGGTTTGGTACGGATTCAGATGATTTCAAAATAGATTTTGATGACTTGCCAGATAATTTCGATTTTGATTTCAAATGGATTTGTCCAGATCATTATCCATTACAAACTGTAACAAATTCGAAATCCATGTTTGACTTGGCGATTTGGCAGATGATTTCATGGTCATTATAAATTTATCATCGTGGTTATTATAATTTTTTTCTGTTCAATTGATTTGTTTTTTTTAAAATTTTAAATTAGAGATTGATTTGAAATAGAGAAAATCAGGGTTAGGGTTTTGGAGAAGAAGATGATTTTTTTTTTAAAGTTATTAGGGGGTTAAGTCTAATTAGGGGTTGGTTAAAAGTGGTAGAAGTTTGTTAGACACGGGGTGGGGTGGGGTGGGGGCAAGAGGGAGGTTAAGTCTAATTTTGGCATTATCTCAGGGGCATAGTAAACAAACCCCCCCAAAAGAACAGCAGCATTGCAGAGCGTAGAACATTTTAAAGGAACTGATATGCAAAGATAATCTGACATGCAGCATCTTTGAACCGCAGAAGAATAAAAAACTATAAAAAGATACTAAAATATATAGGTATTAATAAATAAGTATAGTTACAAATTATAAGCTGAATTAATAAAATGTGTTTAGAGAGATGCCACTCAACAAAGCCTTCTATGTTTTACAATATTTATATGTATATATATTCAATTTTGCGTGTAGTTTTAGTATTAGTGTAAAATTTCCCAAAATTGAAGGGGTAAGTTTTAGTATTAGTGTATTGAAAAACTTACCATCAGAACATTGACACTTGGTTTATAGGGTTGTAAAATAACATACTTCTCTGTCGCAATAAATCTAAATGCCTAGAGTTTATATTCTTTTGGCCGGTGAAGGCGGACCAACACTTGCAGCACAAATGCACACAAGCACAAACACTATAAGCTAACATCAATATATATGGAAACTATTTTTACCAACTCTCTGAAGTGCATTGTAGTGACGGAAGCTACAGTATTCTATTCCAAAAAAAAAGGTACCCTTGCTCTGGTCTGTTTAGACTATTGCCAAACCAAAGCGCCACACTTCCATCTCAAGAGCAGTGCACACATGTATAACATTATTACATTACCCATCATTCATGCATATGGTCATTTTTTGGCACGAGCACTTGCATGAACATTGACACACATACGGAAGTGCTGAAGTGCTATTACTTTGTGCTAAATGTCACGTTTAGGACACAAATTCAGCTGGACCAGCACAGATTAGCACAACTATAGATGCTTCTTCAGTTCCTAGTACTTTGGAAACCACTGGTGGATTGTCCTCGAGTGTATCAAATCAAGGAAATTGTGGAAATGTTCCAGTTGTGAATGGTCTAAATCAACAGTCTCCTGGAGATGTTGAAGGAAGGGGGAAGAAGAAAAATATGATCCAAGGGAGAGGAAGGGGAATCGGAGCAGTACCTAAGGGTAGAGGACCTGCAGGACCTGGTTGGACTGGGGCTGGGTTTGATGTGGATGGCAGAACTTGAGTGTACCTTTTCTGAATCTTTTCCCCATAATCAAACTACAGGGTTTGAAGATTTGCTGCATTTTTACCAGGTATATAGTCTTAGTCCATTTTCTTATTCTATCAATTCAACTACCTGTAGAAGGTTGATACAAAGTTCAATTTGACAATTGGCATGAATTCTTGTTATTACTTTAGTCTTAGTAAAAATGTCATCTATCTTTTTACCTTTAAAGGAAGAAAAACATCCTTAAAAGTTCATTCATTTATTAATTTTTGTTCATCACACAATACTTCAGAATCTTAACCAAGCCATCCAAATGAATTTACGAGCATGCACGAAGGTTTAATATCTTGCAGGTGAAATGTGAGATGACCACCTTAATTTTCATTGTATTATTCATCAAGGTTGTATGTTTTGCAAAGAACTTCGATTGATGCTAATGCTTTGAAGACTAATAGAGATATGCGTTTGGTGCCTTTTCCGATGAACTTTTCAGATATTGTTAATTTGTGGACAAGATGGGAAATGAGAGGAAGCAATTAATTGAATTAGAATATTTTTTTGGGAATTTTTCAAAATCTCATTTCATTTGAGCATATTTTTTCTCCTTGAACCGTCTTATGCTATTTTTATTTGGCACTTAAATCCCCTTTAACTATTGACAACTTAATGCTTATTAACACCCTTAACAAAATTGCAAAAAAGACAATATTGGCCCTAACAAATTAACAATGTTTACTATTTAGTTAAGAATAATTCAAACAAATTCAAACAAGCCAAACCTAATGGTAAACAAACTTATTTTGCTGCCAAACAATCCGTTCTCTTTTTATCTCATTTTACAAACATCATCTCTCTCTAAGGTCACTCGGGTTTTGACACTTATAAGATACGACCATTGACGCCTCACCTCTTATAGCCCAATGTCCACTATATATATATATATATATATATATATATATATATATATATATAGATATAGATATATAGATAGATAGATAGATAGATAGAGAGAGAGAGAGAGAGAGAGAGAGGGGTTCACAAGTGAACCGAAATAATGAACATTTTAATGAACCACATTTACAAGTGAACCACATTTACATGTGTGTGAATCACATTCACAAGTGAACCACATTTACATCTCTCTCTCTATCTCTCTATGATAAATTAAGCGTTCAAATTTTATCATTCTTTAATAACAACATTTGGAAATTAAATACGATAACCAAACCATCCAAACATTAATAACAATATGAATGCAACACAAGATAAATAACTAAATAAATAATACCGAATAAATCGTCGGTCCACAAGTTTAATAAAAATCCAACAGAAATAATAAATCTGAATACACAAAACTAATATAAGAGTAATAGATGAAGGGGCAACACGTCCAAATGAATAATTGAAAATGAATCCTACTCTAGGAATAAAGTAACTGAAACGTTTAATTCAAATCATGCAAGCATCCACAAGTACTGCAGCTACGCATCCTTGGAATGAATCATCAAGATTAACGTCCTTGTGGACCTAAAAGGTTTTGAATTTTTTTTGCAAGATGCGTTAGAGCCAAAACATTTTGAAAATATTTAGCAAGTATTTATTACAATTTAAAAATCAGTTATTGATTACACATGTTAGTTCAATGTACACTCTCTTGAGTTCCTCACCCCTCAACTAATGTGCACGCCTAACGCATCCTACCTAGCTATGCTACTCAATCCAATTAGGTCTCCTCAAATTATCAATCCGCTAACATGTTTGGCTCCCCCGTACTGCCCATACAGTACGCTTCTCATTACGTCCTTAGTTACGTGTCTCTTTAACTTCTCTCGTACTTCCCATATAGTACACTATCGTAATATTAATAATTAACATGCTTCGTATGTTATTATTCATTATAACTAACATTTCACTTATGTTATCGTTAAACCATTTCATTAAGTTGTTCTACTTAAATCATCTTTTAGATATACAATATCTAACTTTACTACCACCACACACTAGGTAGAATATCGCTTAATTACATCAGATTTAGATAGCAGCTATCTACAACTACTACTTTCACACATAAGTAGGATAAATACACATGTATGTATAGATGTATCACACAATCTATATACATAACCCCAACATCCCCGGGCTAAGAACCGTGGTGCAAGTTTGCACAAGTCCATGTACCTCTCGTACCCAATCAAGGATTAGCGGTTCGGATATTACCCTCGAACCATAGATCAAATCAACACATATTGGAGGCGAACATAGTTTTAAGCCCATGGGTCACGCACATACCTAACGTACTCAATTGACCGTCGAAACTATCATACACTCAGATAGCACGTACCTATGTTCTATGTTCCGGGGCACAAATCTAGACCTCACTGGAATTGTCAAGGTGGGATCGCCCACTACGGGAAACCTCCGGATTGTAGGGAGCGTAGGTATGTTCACACACATAAAGAAGCACATAATAAGCATACACACAACCTATCATATATATATATATATATATAATCAATAAATATCATCCGTATAGTTATACACTCAACCTATAAATATAATCCGTATATTGATACTACGGTGAGTATTCAGGAGATATATACTATATACGGATTATATTTATAGGTTGAGTGTATAACTATACGGATGATATTTATTGATTATATATATATAATCAATAAATATCATCCGTATAGTTATACACTCAACCTATAAATATAATTCGTATATAGTATATATCTCCTAAATACTCACCGTACTATCAATTTACGATTATTCTCACTATCGTATTTATTCGAGTATAAATCTCTACTCTAAGGGTCCTAATTAGTCCCTTGAGTTATTTCAGTAGTTAATTCACTCATACGCTACTGGTTCAAGTCATAGGTCATGGTTGCCCCTTCCCGTGACCCAAATTCCAAATTCTCGATAAGCATCTCAATTTATTCATTATTGTCAGTCCAAATTCCAAGATCGCTAACATTAAAATTTAGCCAAGTCCTAACCATATACTCACTGACCCTCTCTAAGTCTTTATTTAACCACATATTATCACCCAAGTTCTTCGTAATTTATCTCCCAATGAAATATAGCAAAACAAGCAAAGTTGTGCAAAATTGGGTAACTGAATCGAGTCGTAACTATTTTGGCAGATTAAATACCTTGTAGTAAAATTACGATTTCTCTCTCTACAGGACTCCAAATGACCTCATTTAAAGCTCATTGGAAAGCTAATACATAGATCTTTCCAGACATATATGGCTTGCACTCTAATTCCAAGTACAATTAAAATGACACACGTTTAAAGTAAAGTAAAAAATTCTGGCAGATTACTATGCTGACAGATTAAACACTCTATAGTAAAATTACGATTTCTCTCTCTACAGAACTCCAAATGACCTCATTCAAAGCTCATTGAAAAGCTAAGGCATAGACATTTTCAGACATATATGACATGCACTCTAATTTTAAGTACAATTGAAATGACATACGTTTAAAGCCATGTTAAAAATCCTGGCAGATTGACATCTTAAGGTTATTAATTAATCCCTAAGCCATTCAAGATTCATGTTCTTCAACCAAGAACCCATTAAGATTCTATCTTAATCATCAAATATATTCTAATTTCATATTATTTTCACACAAGGGTTCATTCTACATTCAATCTTATATCGAATCATGAGTTCTATTCATCTAAATCTCAAGGACATAATTGAAAATATGAAATCGAAAACCCTACACTACATGGGTATTATAGCTTCTTCAAAAACATGCAAGATAAACACTTGCCTTATGATTGCAGGTTTGAATCCGTTGATAGGCTGATATGATTGATCTCCCCCTGCTCCGATTTCAATTTCGTCACGTTTGGGGTGAGAATTTGTGTAGGAAGCCTTGATTTTCTTCTCCTCTTCCTCTCCTATGGCCTCTCTTCTATTATGATTGTGTTAACCCTAACCTCTCAATCAGAGGGGTAGATATATCACTTAAAATTTCGGAGTTTCATTTACCACAAACTTTCGAATGGTCGAAACACCCTCAAACGGTACCGGATTGGTAAAAAATCGCCCCGGGACCCAAACTATGCACCCGGATATACTATTTCGACCCTTTCGAAATCAACCGCCATCTCTAAATCATCATCCGAGTCACTTTACAATAATTTCCTATCTCGACCTCATATGGTCTACACGCGACCCCTTGTTGAGATCCCACACAGTCCCATTGATATCACTCACTACAATGTATAATAAATGCCGCACGAATTGTTCCATCAACAATAATCATTATTGTCCAAAAGTATTTAATTTCATCAAATCACAGCACACGTGAAATTTAAAATTCACCGAATTAAAAATATTCTTAATTACTAAAAAATATGGGTGTTACAATACATAAATTCATATGTACAACAAAGATAAAATATTACCAATCAAAGGCAGTGATGAGGACACCAAACCAAAGTGGTGTCAACACAACCATAATCCACAACAACAACATAGCCCACCTCAGGTAGTCATCCTTGCAAAACTTAGCCAAGTGTTTCATAGCATCCACACCCGGCCAAGCCGATGAAAGATGTATTGAAAGCCCTGTAGTCGCGGCCCACAAAAGCAACCACAACAGAGACAATCCAACAATCACACACATACATGCACACACCCACACCCACCCATGGTGGATTTTTTAGAGAGGGAAGAAAAATAAATATGAAGGGGAAGATAGTGTTGCTGCCATAAAAGGCAACAATTGGATGACATATATATATATATATATATAAGAGAGAGAGAGAGAGAGAGAGAGAGCCCCTGTTTGTCATTAAGTTTTTTAACGGAGATGAGGTTAGGGGTGACTTTGAAATAATTTTCAAACTTTAAAGGTAACATTGAAATATTTGAAAGATCAGGGTATAAATCAAAATTTAGCCCAAACTTTTTTTTGGGGAATTAACCTTATGTATATAGATTCACAATCAATGGGTTAATTAACGAACTGCCTCAAAACAACATGGTTTTGGGGTGAAATGAGTTTTTTTTGGTCATTTCACCTTAATTTTCACCCCCAAACGATGTCGTTTTGAGGTGGTTCATTAGTAAACCTGTCATTTGAGTCCTCATCTAATTGCAAAAATATATCGGGATATTTACATTATCCCCATAATTATATGCTTCGTTTGTGGGTCCCCCCATACTTTACCCCTTTAAGCTATTGAAACTTTACACTTTGGATCACGGTGTTAATTAAGCATGTAAAAAGACTAATACATCCTTAAAAGTCAAAATTAGAGTTAAAATTCTCTTAGCAATTGTCTATAAATTATACACAATAACTGTATCACCAAATGCCATTCACCCTATTATCAAATGCGAATGCACGTACAAAGAATCTTAAATCATATATATGAATTCCCTATTTCAATTGATCTATTTTCTCCTACTTATTCTCTCATTTTTTGTCATGCACCATGCCTGTGTAGTGCCACCCCTTCGGCGCCCCTCATTTGTTTGGAAGTCACCACACCAACCACTGCCTCACTTATATCTATTTGATGGGAACCTCTCCTCTGGACCAAATCAAGTATATGTATGTGTATGCACACGATTCTTTGCATATACAAACAAAATGGTTTGCGATATCGATTTCAATTATGCGTGTGTGTGCGCGTGTACATGTCTATTAATTTTGATTTTGGCGAAGTTCAGTTTGCAATTTTGGTTTGGCCTTTGGCCCTCTCATTAGTAAGGGTGAAAACGGATATTCGAAAATTCGAATCTGTCCGGTATCCGAGTTCGAATTTTGCAAATATATATTTGAAAAAATAAATATGAATACGAATATGGATAGTGTGTTAAAATATCCGGAAAAACGGATACAGGTAGTATGTGTATCCGACAAGGATAATCCGTATATGAGGCGGAGTATCCATATTTACGGATATCCGTATTCGTATTGTATTTAATAATAATTTATTATTAATATTAGTTATATATAATTATTATTTATAATATTTATTATATGTAATGTAAAATATAAATATATAATGCAATAATGGTAGTACAATACAAATAAAGAAATAATGGTAATTCATTATCATTTTTTATTCATTTAAAAAAAATAAAGAAATAATATTTTTTTAAAAATCAAAAGATAATGAATGACTTGAAAAAAAAACAATAGAAAAGAACAAAAAGCGGACAAAATAAACTCGAACAAAACATTTGACCTAAAACATTTCTCTTTCATTTTACCCGTTTTCTCCTTCTCCTTCATTTTTGGCGCACACCCTCTTCTATAAAACTTTTTCTCTACTGGTAACTTGGTAAGCTCCCCCCCCCTTCTCACTTCCCACTACACACGCACCTACAACAATACACACACACACACACACACACACATGTGCACATAACAACACAACAACAACACACACACGACGACAACAACAACAACAACAACAACAATAACACACATGCACATAGTAATACAGACGCACACAACAACTATTATGGGAAAATTATTGATTTTATTTTTAAGTTGTTGATTATGAAATGGTAGATCAATTTAACGATTGTAAATTGTTGATTCTAAATAGTTAGGGTTTGATATTATTTTTAATAGTAGTATAGATATTACATGTTAAAAGATGCAAGTCAATTGGAATTGATAAGAAATGTAAACGGATATAGATATTATCCGAATCTTGAGAATTCGAGAGGATACGAATATGGATAGTTGTTTTTACTATCCAGGAGGATACAAATACAAATACGAATACAGATAGTGCATCTAGATACGGATATGGATAACATAGTATGTACTCCGTATTCGTCCGTTTACCGTCCATACTCATTAGTTATGCACATTGTGACTTTGTCTATAGTTTTGCCTAAAATAGATTTGACTGCAAAACACTTTTGGATGATATATTATGATGTTTTTTGAGCATTTGACATTTTTTGGTGCCAAACCTATATTGCTTTAGGGGCAATGTCCAATAACCTTAAAAATAATTTAATTGTCATGTTCTTGTCACCTGACTAGCCTAAAAATTTGGATAGAAACTTAACACAATCAAGTGTAACAAATTAACCGTATGAGGGGACAAAATGTCAGTTTAAAAGAATATAGGGCCGAGGGTTCGACAAAATTTACCCAAAGAAGATAATGGATAGGAGATCATTGCATGATTAAAACCGTAGAACTTTCGCACCCGAGCTTAATTGGAAAATAATGTGTGCTCTCTTTAGGGCTCGTTTGGTTAGAGTTTCACAAAGGGAATGTGAGTCCTTAATTCTAAAACTTTTAAATTCTCTAAATCTTGACATTGCCGGGTTTAAATAGCCACTATTTTCTTGACATATTGAATTACTTTCTCATATCTGGTTTGACAATAATAAGAATGCATTAAATATTACTTACCTAAAATTCTCCTTTTACTTGAATTTTTTATTAACATTTATATACGTATAATACTAACATTTATAAATAATAAACACTTTGGATGTGTGCACAAATGCACATTCAAAATACACACACATTCTCTCTTCCTCTCTCTCTTTCACACACACACACACAAAAAAAAAAAAAAACACACACACGCACACTCTCTCACACACACACAAATAAACACACTATCTCTAACACAAACAAACACTCACTCTCTCTCTATCATACACACACACACACAATCACACACACACACACTCTCTCTCTCTCTCTCTCACACACACACACATGCACAAGCTAGAGCGCATCTACACATAATCTCTCTCTCTCTCTCTCTCTCTCTCTCTCTCTCTCTCACGTGCGCGCGCTCGCGTGATACACACACACACACACACACAGTAATGTATAACGGACAGTGTGAGTGATTTAATCTAAACTACACAATAACATTGATTTAGAGGCAAATTGTCCATTTCTTTCTCTAATACTCATTTATCTTAAAAGTAATAGTAGTTATTACATTAGGAGGCCAATGACCTTACATATATACTAAATTATCTTACCAGCCAAGATAACCTTAAAATGTTAACTAACTAAAAAGGGCACACCAGAATATTCGAAACGAATACTAGCCTCAACTTAATATACTAACTAAAAGAGAGAAAATAATCAAACAAGACCTGAAAATAAAATAAGAAAAATAATTAATTAATTGCCCTAGTTTCATGTACACAACATTCTCCCCCACTTGAGAAAGCTCGCCTCGAGTGTTGGAGGTTTATAGCTATTGGGCAAAACACCCACTAGTGGATTCCCCTAATTGAGAGGGAACATGTCCTCGAAAACTTTTCGCATACTGTTTGAAAATAAGAAAATAGAGAGAGCTATTAAGTCTAAACATGACTGACGAGTAATAATGCGGTCTCGAATTTTGCCATGATGAAAATCAATACACCAACGACTTAATGAGGGCTAACGATGCCAAATGCAGTCTAAGTATCTCCTGATGAGCACCTTCAAGGCTAGTGGCTTCAACTCAAACTCGAAATCTACCTCAAACGTCTCCCAAAATGGGCCCACATACCTATGGTCAATCTTAACAATCCAAAACAATGTATCATCCTCGGAAGAAAAAATCTAAGAACTAAACCCAATAAAGTACCAAACTTTCCCAAATACTGGGAAGAAATCATCTATACCATTTGACTCTACCTCAAAAAAGTGTGTGCAAGTCATCTAATGATACTTATAAAAGATATCGAAGAAATATTCATTTCATAATCTGACCTCTTCATCCCCGAAGATGGGAAAAAGTCCTCAAACTCAAAAACCTCCAAATCTCGAAACCAGGTACGATTAATCTAGTCGTCCTTAAAAATTAAAAAGAAACCAAAAAAAAAAGAACTGGAGCGCCATATTATCGTCCGACCTTCCTTTCACATCCTCGGGCAAGTCATCACCATGCGTGATAGGGTATTAGGCATCAACGTTGTACACGGAAAAACGCTGGTTGGAGGAAATATCAAACATGTGGATTAATAGCCTATATATAGAGCCAACTACATCACCTGTTCCTATACCCAAAGATCTTACATCGCTTCCATCACAAGAAACTCTATACGACATTGACTTAAAGGAGGTGCTGCTGCTCCTTTTCCCCCTCGGAAAGGTTGATGAACTAGAAATCCTAGTGTCCCTATATAGAGACTCTCTTGCACGATCCTTATAGTTGAGGCGAGCTTATAGTTTCTCGATGACGACATGACTCACATGCTCAAATTCCATACAAGCTTTTGCATTTACCCCATACCCGATATCACCACCTTATTCCTATAATAAAACATAAGGGGAATATGTGTCTGGAAATGAAGGTATTGGATTGGGGGTTTGGGAAAATATAGGCATTGGATAAGGAATTTAATACAGTTTGGGGGCTGAAAGAAGTTGAAAGGGGCTTCAAATAATTTTTAGATGTAGATGGGTGGGTTGAGTGATTATTGTTCAAGTTTGAGGGGACTTTATTCATATTTTTTTTATAGGGGGTTGTGCTTATAAAAGTTGTTGGGGGATGTTTTTTCTACATGGGTGTGAATCTCTCGGACATAATGACTATTAAAGAATGTGTGGTATTTTTGGACTTTATCTCAGAGCACAAAGCCTTGACCATTTCCCTAATTGAGGGGTTAGTTGTTGGATCTCCACGACATATGATTTGTCTCTATCCATCCCTCCTGGAATTCCATTAGGATTCAAAGTACTCCGACGGAGGTTGTTTGGGCTTTGCACAAGGGAGCTTTAAAAGAGACATATCAGGGTGCAAGGAGGCCGAAGATGAGGTTTTTTTATGCCAAAGTTGTTGGGACATCGTGCGAGTGCTTGGCTGAGTATCGCTAATACAGAGGTGTGCCTTTGGCTAACGACGAAGAACAATGGCATCTAGCAAGGACCAAGAGCTCATGGAACTAGGGTTTTATGTCAAATTTCATTTAGAACGAGGGATGTGGTGGTCAAGGGAGTGTCGCCAAGACATATTGGGGCAACCTAATGTAGAAGAGCTCTTGTAAATGTTGTAGAGGATCAGATATTGTCATTTAGATCCAACAAGGCCCTTAGAGGTTTAAATTTAGGCTTTATAAGGTTTTTGTTGGTTGTTTAGTGGTCGCACAATGGATATGAAGGGTTTGGGGCGAAACTTCATGTTTAGTGGGTAACGAGTTTTTTAGAGGCGGTGACAAATGTGGTTTCACTTGACCACTGGAAACAAAGGTCTAATTTGGAGGAGTGACCCGCTGGTTCCTCTGAGCCTTGCCCATAGTACTTTAATAACCGATCACATTTGGAGCAAACATTGCTTTAATACCAATTTAATGTGTAGTTGATAGCAGAAGTAATTTGATTTAAACTATATAACAATTATAAGAAATTTTTCCATTTCTCATTCTCATTCATTTCAAAAGTAATAGTAGTCATCACATTGAGATCCCACTGACCTTATTTATAAGATAAGTTATCTCGCAAGCCAAGATAACCCTATCCCTCCCTCTCACTCACACTCACAAAAACACACACTCACACTATTTACACCATATTTTACCATTTTTATCTTTTGATCATTTTCTAACACATGACTGGAAATTAGGAGAAGTTATAGGCGGTTATATGGTGGTTATTGTAGTAGTTTAAATAATAGTTGAGTGTGGTTCAAGGTAGTTGTTATTTGAATTTGAATTAGATATTATTTGGAGGAAAATAAAGGTAGTTATTGCAGAGAATTAATTCGAGTTCAAATTGGAAGTTACTTAGCTATGAAGAGAGGTAGTTATTGTAGTGACTTAATGTGAATTCAAATTGGAAGTTACTTGGGGACAAATAAGAGTTGGTTATTGTAAAGAACTATAAATTCATCCTCTGAGAGAGAATAAAGGAGGAGAAAATGGATCAAACAAATCTGTCTTTACATTTTACCATTTCCTTTATGTATTTCCTTTAATTTCGAGCAATATACGTCCATTTTCCTTAAATTCAATGCAAGTTCATTTACAATTCAGTATTTACTTTCTTTCCAGTTTCAAATCGCTTTAATCTCATTTTGTCGTCTACAAAAAGTCATTTTATAATTAGGCATGCCTATGAAACCGCTATTATTTTTCATGGATGATCACATGTCCTTTTACGGACCGAATTTTCAGCGAACACACACACACACATTAAAAAATTCATACTCTCTCTCTCTCTCTCACACACACACACACATATATACATATATATATATATATATATATATATATATATGTATATATGTGTGTGTGTGTGTGTGTGTATATATACACACACACACAGACACTATTATGTAAGTTAATGAAATGAGTTAATAAAGAAAATTAGAACATAATGTAACTATAAATACAAGTAGTAAAAATATGACCATACAAATAAGAATGGAAAAAGAAGTTCCACTTATTATGTTTATTAGGGTTTAAACGTAGCAAACACAATGGGTAAGTCCTGAAAGAGAAAATAGGAGAGAGATGAGATACATATAGGGGGTATAAAGAGGAACTTTGAAGCACAAACGGCCATGTACATGTGGTGGGCACTTAGAGAACATGTACACGCATATGACACACTTGGACATGTGTCCGACACTCCATGTGGCACGTCAACCATATATGATATTTAAAAAAAGCGTGCACACGGGTAACATGAGGTGAACACATGTGGTGGAGACAATGATGGCCAAAAACATAATATCTTCTTAAAAACGGGGGGAAATTTTGAGAATTTTTTTTCTTCTATTGAATACTAAAGATTTGACACAAAATAATAGGTTTTAACCTTTTTACTTTCACGGACTATTTTACCTTTCTTTGAAAAAAGTGAAAACATAGGCTCCTTCACATAACATCACTCCTCATCTCAAATCTAGGGTTCCATTGTGCTATCGTTGGTGTCGCTGAAAAACCTAGGGTTACATCATGCTATTGTTGGTGTTGTAAAAAAAAAAACCTAGGCTTCCATCGAACCTAGGGTCAATTGTGGTTTAATCTATTCGTTCTTGCCAGTTTAATATTCTCGAATAAGGTAAAGCTCCTCTTTTTTTCAAGTTCTCTTCTCTTCTTTCTTTCTTTCTTTCTTTTTGCTTCTCTCTCTCTCTCTCTACATAGTTAACTTATTAGCATGGTTTTATTCTATGTCAGGAACGTATTATTATTAAAAGTTTGGACATATATCTTCTTTAAGTCAATTTATTTTCCTTTTGAAACGAATTTACTGTACGACTCTTAAAAAAAAATACTTATTGTAAATTTTTTATTTGTTGAGGTGAAAAATAAATGGAATTATATATAGAAATTATTGAAAAAATATGTGTTGGCTCGAAATTATACCCAAGAGGAGGGTGAATTAGCTATTTATGAAATTAGTGGCAATTTAAAAACTTTCTTAACTTTATTTTGAGATTAATTACAATATGATAAATCAATTTAAGTATGAGCAATTAATCAAACAATGAGCATAAGTAGTTAAGATAAAGAGTTTAAAGAAACCTTGTAAAATGAGGTTTTAACGTGATTTGACCTTGCCTACGTCCATGTTCGAGACGGTCCTTGAGAAACTTAATTATCTCCGGTTCATGAAGGAGGAATCAAAACCTTACAAATAATTATAAAACCTTGCAAAACTCAACTAACAAGGGAACTTTACCTGTCCTTGCCCAAGCGGTACACGCAAGAGCCCAAGGTCTTATCACGCTTTGACTCCCCGCAACTAAGGGGTTGAGTTTTAAGCTTTAGCTTAAATAGTTTTTGGTTGGATCTTTGCTTCAATGGAGTTTTTAGGGTTTAAAATTCACACTTTGGAAATGGGTCTAGGTTTCTCTCTCTAGAAACCTAAGACTTTGTCTTTGATTATTGACATAACTAGTATTTGGATTTTGAATCATGGCTCAAGAATCCTTTAGGGTTGGAACTTTGCTCGAATGGGTTTTGAGTTTTGAAGCTTTCTTTCAGTATCACCAAATATCAATGTTGCGGACCCTGACATGTCGCCGACAACCTGCTTGTTGTCCACTACTTAGAAAGATTCCATTTTATCCACACTTATCCACAAGTCACGTGCATCATGCACGTGATACTCACACTAACCACTATAAATAAAGGTCCACACTCCCTCATCTAGGGGAGACATGAAGGCAACGAAGCCTTACCAAATTCTCTCCTACATCTCTTTACACCTGAGAGCACACTTCGATCAATTACTCCGGTCTTCTGAGCCATACCTAGCCAGACTCTCTCTAGTCTACACTACTAGACTATAGCCTCTACTATACACAACTTGCATGTGATGCATTTCACCTATCTCTTGCCTCTTATATGCCTTTAAGGCCTTCCAAACTTATACTACTATATGTATATAACGACAATCAGGCTCTACAGTGGACATAAAATCATTTTCATGTCCGAACCACTCTAAATTTTGTGCTATCTCTTTTTTCCTCTATTTTCAATACTTTGACTGTTGTGTATAACTTTGACAGTATGATTTACTTTGGTAAATAATTTTTAGACAACAACATTTTGGTGTCGTATATGGGAACGATGTGTTCTAGCAAGTTTCCCTTAAATCGGGTCCATTGTGCCCTATTTCATCCACATCTCTGGATTTACATCTTATGGGTGAGATTTTGGTGGTTAGAGCCGTATTTTCATATAAACCCTTTGAGGGTATCTTTATCTTTTCAGATTTTTTTCCCAAGATGATCTTATGGGTTTTGGACACATGCATTATCTCCAATGATGTCTCCACGTCCAAATCTTACTAAAAAGCTTGACAGGTCATGACCTCATAAGGATTGGTAACTAAGGATGCACATATATTCATCTTTTTCTACACTTTTAGGCATTTTCTGCCATGTTATGACCTATATAATGCTAATTTGCTACTAAACTTATGTTATTTTGCACATAAAGATTTTTATGCCTTGGATCCATACCCTAAAGACTTTTTAGTCCAACTCTTAGGGTGTAAAATCACATTTGGACAAATTTAGGTTTGAACCTGCATGCTGTCCCTTACTCTCCACAACCTGACCATGTTGTCGTGCTACAGGCCGCAGCCTCCCGCTAACAGCTTAGGTCAGTTTTGCTATTTTTGGCATATTTAACATTTTTGATTAAAAAAACAATTTATTTTAAACCAAAGTTTCCACAAAATGCTTAAACTCCCTGTAACCTTTTTATTAATTTATGGGTCGAGTTAAATCGCATATGACGAGGTCCTGGGGTTAGAAACTGATTATTCGACGAGGCTATAGCTTTAAGGATCGATAAATCGCTCACGATTATTAGGATGCTTTTACGAACTTTTCAGTTACTTATCCATTCAATGAAATGTACCCGCTAATTGTTTGCCAGATAAAACTGTCCGAGGATAAAACCGTGTTCAATCATATCAACCGTAGTGGAAAAAATTCCTTGTAAAGGATAAAGGCAATAACCTCATCCCCTATTGGCCTAATAGGTTGCGTCCTCAAAGAGAAAGGCTACATACCATTATAAGTATCTGCTCAATGTTTGACTCTTCTTACTCCATGGCTTGAATTTCTCACTTTATTCAATTCACCCCAGAGAAAAGATTTTCTAAAGAACTAATGATATAAACAGATGAATCATAGAAGAAAGCTCAGGATTACGTACCCAGGAAACTCAAGATATAACCCATTTTATGAGATGCATCAATCATCTGTATGACGGTCAGGCCTATCTCTAGGGCCTGATTAACTTCCTCAGATAAATAATTCTGATGCTCGATTCCTCATCCTTCACCAACATGCTGGGGCCTAAGCCCCCAAGGTAAACACAATGTCCGCGGCTTCTGAGAGTAGATACAATGGAAAGGAAGAAAATGAAGAATGGCGACCGCTCAGATAAAAAACATATGAGGAGTTCACCCATCTAAAATGTAACTTGGAGGATATTTTAACCAACATCAAAGGAGAAAAAATCCTTAAATGGCCAGGGAAGCTGAAATTTTCAGCTAGTAAGAGAAATAAAAGAAAGTGGTGCGACTTCCACAAAGACATTAGTCACATGACCAGTAAGTGCCTATGTTTAAAGAATGAGGTCGAGAGGCTTGCCAGGCAAGGAATGCTGTAGCAATTCACAAAGATTGCAACTTTTAACTGAACAGAGATTAGCCGCAGCCCTTCGAAAGTCTTGAGGGAGAAATTTGTTTATTTTATACTTTTGCAATCACTTCTAAGCCACAACTTACATATTAACTTTATATGCCCTATATATATTAATGAAAAGTTTGCATTTTAGTGTAATGCCTTTGCAAATTCTTATTCAATAGGTTTAACGAGAAACCTAACAACAATCGCACTATAAGACAATGACTAAGGCAACGGTTTCGGACCATAAAAAGACTGTGGCCAGGGAGGCGGGAATTCTCAAGAACCTTATTAATGGACGTGGAGGCAGAGGTGCCCAAAAACCTGGGAGCAAGAAGACCACGACCAGGGATGCAGAAATGACCAATAACCCTATCAATGATAGCGGAGACAGAGGTGCCCATAAACCTAGGAGATAAAATACGAAGTCAGATTCAACTCCAATGACAAAACCTAAGTCAAGACGATGGAGGTTACCCGATTGGAGTGAGTCTTTTATCAAAGACTCGGGGTCAAATCTGAATGAGGCAATAGCCTTGAGTGGCTCCTAATACCCCAACATCCTTGTGTGGCTTCTAATACCTTAACAACCTTGGATGGATCCTAATACCCCAACAGCCTTGGGTGCCTTGGGTGGATCCTCATACCTCAAAAGATTAGAAGATTTGAAAAGCTTCAAGACCATAGAATTTAGAAGGCATCATCCTAACAATCGCAGCTACGAAAAAGCATCATGACCAAGGTCTTGAGGTGCCACTGTACCCCTCTGGTCTGTGGAGTTTTATATGAAGCCTTTGAATAAGATGGCATTACTAAGACTGCAACTATAATAAAAAATGAGCACTTGAAAAAGACCAATCAGGTCCGCGGAGTATATTCTAAAGACTCAAGAGAAGAAGTTCGTGGTGGTGGTATAGTGCCATATAAAATGCAGACAATAGTCAAGTCTGGCCATTATTCCTCTTAAGTTCGCAAAAGTACTGTCTACAAGCATTTTATTTTTAATACTCTGGCCACAATCAATCCAAGAAGTTAGAATTGAGTCTTGTTCAAGATATACGACTACAACTATAACCAAGTAAGTCTAGTGTAAAATAATAAGATCACAGAGGCTTAAAGATGAAATATGGAAAGCAATAAATCATTGAAGGCTACAGAATAAAATATTCGTTCAAATAAAATAGTGATACAAGCATTGTTCAACAATAAAGATTACAAAATCAAATAAATAAATAGACAGGCGTAGGACTTCGCATCCTCATCCTTATCACCACCATCATCCTCCAGGGCCGTCTCAGTTTGCTCAGCCTCAAGAGCTGTGATCGTGACCTCTTCCTTCTGCTTTCGTGCTAGATCATCCTCAACCTGTAGCTTTTTAACACACTATGTGTGCTCAGGGTCAGTGAACCTCCAAGCATAGATGTTCTCCTTAGACTTTGGATAGTTCTTGGAAATGTTATGCCTTATTTCTTTGCAACCACGGATATATGCTTTGTTCTAGCCAATGAAGTAGTACCCGGAGGTCTTGAAGTTGGCCACGATGTCCTCAACATCCTTCTTTAAAGCATGGGAATGATCTTCATCCATCTTTTTAACATCCACGGCCTGGCTTTGAATTAAGGCCTGCATCTCAGCATCAAGTTGTCCGGATCTCTGTTCACTGGCTATAGCTTGTCTCGCAGCCTCCAGGCACTTAGCCTCAAGAACCTTAAGAGCTTCCATAGCCTGCTTGAAATTATCTTCAACACCCTCTCTAGCTTGGTCCGCGACCTCCACCTGGAGTTTGGCGGCTTTAACAAAGGCCTTCACAAATGCCTTCCCAGATTCAAAAGAAGAGGCCTTGGCACTTTCCACCACAGCTTGGTGGGACCCCTTCGTGGAGCTTGGTTCAAATTTTGGACTTCCCCCTCCACGTCGTCTAACTGGGAAATGAACAAATCCATATCAATCTCCATCATTGAATGATCTTTCGTAGAAGTACCTATATAAAAATGGCAGTTATATATTGAAAATAGCAAATAGAAATACAGGCCGCGATTTTTGAAGTTAATTTGGTTACCTACTGCTGCTAGCCTCGCAGATGCCACGTAGGTAGTGTAATACCCAAGCTCGTCCAAATCCCTAAGGATTACTACTTCAACAAATTGTTTCTTTTTATCGAGAATCAAGACCACGGTCTCAATCCTCTTCCTCTGTCGCTCATTGGGAGTCAAACCTGCATGGAGTGCAAAAAATAATCAGGCAATAATATTTCAACTATGAAGTACAAATGCCACGAAGATGTCATTCCACCTTCCATAGGGGGACTTCCCCAGGACCTCGGAAGCCTATGATCTCTCTCTCTCTCTCTCTCTCTCTAACTCTTTGGCATGTACCTTCCAGTTGTCACTAGGAAAAAAATATATTTTCCTTTCCAATTTTTTGTATTAGAAGGACGTCCCCTAATTGATTATCTATTGCCATTCCGATGCCTCATGTAATAATACCATGGATTTTCAACAGAGTTTTCTTTTGGCTTATAAAAATCAAAGAACTACATGGCTGTTATATCTTTCCTAGATTTCTTATGCCAAATGACCAAGGATGCCAAGATACCACCCATTGGGATCGACTTGAGTTGGGGACAAATTCATCACATTTAAAATTTTCCTGATTGGTACTGGTACTGGAAGCCACAATCCCAGAAGGAAGGCATGTAAAGGGAAGCATACCCCATCGTTTGGGACCGCATAACATGAACGCTGGTCCGCGGAAGGAAGTTTGCAAACTATGTCCTCAGGAAACTTACATGCCTCATCTAGTTTTGCCAACCACTCCTCGTTAATGATACAAGGATGATTGAGGGCTTCAGGATCCCTTGTTGTATCAGTGTGGAGTTTAGAAGGCCCTGCTTCAGGATTCCTAACTTATGCATTAGGCATTTGTAATACCCCGAGATTTTTAAGCAGTAAAAATCTTTAATAAAATAAAAATTTTAGAAAAATAAATTTTTTGAATCTATTTAATTTTCGTATGTAAAAATGTTGGTTTTTATATATAAAAAGAAGGTTTTAAGTGAAATTTAAATTAGGATTAAAATTTGGAAATTATAACTTTTTGTACAAAAATCGGGGGAGGATCTGACCTAAGGAGAAAAAAAAAAAAAAAAAATATTCGATCGAGTTGAATTTTTTTTTGGCAGCTTCCTCCCGCCTTTTGCTACAACATATTAAAAGTTTAGCCAATTCTAACGGTCCGATCGCCCGTAGTGTTTTTTTAGTATTTGTGTTTGATTAGAACTCATTTTTTTTTTTGTACATAAACATAAAGTGACGAGTTTAGGACTTTTAAAACACATTTTAGCCTTCTCAAAAATCAGTAGCCTCCTCTATTTTCATCTTATTCCATCTACAAACCCTACCCCCAATTTTATCAAGATTTCAGTCCAAGATTTGAAGGTTTATTTGGTGTTTTCTCGAGTTTGGGCTAGAACGAGTTTTGATTATTTTCGCGAGAGGAACGCAGTAGTGTGATCAAAATTTTGAGGCAGAATCTTATGAGTTTCTTGTGATGATTTTAAGGTATGGGGTTTATGCAATATGCTTCTTGAATCTCTCGAGAGTAGTAATTTTGTTCCTCATTTATTTATACTCATATTATTGATATCATGATGTTTATTAGAATCTAAAATATTGATTCGATTTGAGATATTGTATTTGTTGATGGGGATGGTGTCATGAAATTTTTATATGGCACGGAGAATGGTCACCCGCCAATAGTCCAATAGCCAGGATGAGGCTTTACGAAGCTTAGGTGAGGTGAGGTGAGGTGAGGCCTGATGACCTATTGATGTGTTATTGAGAAATTAAATTGGTATAATACTCCGATGTCGCACTGAACTTGAATTCAGATTCGTATTGTTGCATTTTATTCATTGTTATTGTTTTGAGTATCTATTCTTCTCATATTGTGTACTTTATCGTATTTTTCTTTTAGTGGCAGGTTAACATGGATTTGGACGTTACGAATTTTGGAGGATTTTAGAGCTCAAAGTTTGGAGGATTTTATTTTATTTTTTGTTTAGATTGACAGTGTAACTATTTGGAGAGCTTAGCATTATTTTTAGAGGAATTAAATTGCAATTATTTTGGAGATGTAAATTTTTGATTGGACCTTATGTAATTTTAGATTTGTTATGTTTATTTTTGTGGAATATAGATGCTATATACTAATTGTTGAGGACTTAGTTTCGTTTTGATTGTAGTAGCGCCTCGTGTTTTGCACGAGGTGTTACAACAATTCCCCACTAGGAGCCGCGACACTCTTCTTAAGTGGAACTTTATTGTTTGTGGAGCAAGTATCTTCCTCCATTCCGTGGCTACCCTACGCAGCTTCCATGGGTACATACAGTTAGAAGACTCCGCAAAATCAGAGTCAATGATTACACAGGTGGGGCACTCTTTTAGTCTACACCCCGCTAGTTTTTAATTGCTTTACCTGTAACACCACGGGAGGTGGAAGGAAAAAATGCCTTTTCCAGAAATTCTCCAAGTACTCCTAAGTTTTCCAATGCTTTAGGCCGTGATAGGAACCTATAAAAGCAGAGGGAGATCCACATTTAAAGGATCGCAACCATTATGAGTAAAATACAGGAAGCACAAGTTACAAAGACCACATCCTCATGAATAAAGGCTGTGACATCAAATAAAAGATCCCAAGGAAGGTATATAAGAGGGTGGAAGCCATGGACTCCCATGTGTCTGTGACATGTACCACCTAATTCACAGACACTTCAAGTGCCTAAAGCAATTGTGTTGGTGCATCAGTGACAAAGTGTAACGTCGTAATCATTAGACAATGGCCACGACCAAAATAGACAAACATCTAGGGTCCAACTCATACGATCTTACTATATTAAAGAGTCAGAAACTAGGGTTTCGTCCAAGAATAACCACGAACAACAGTTCTTGTTCTTAGCCCAAAACTAACCTAAAAGCGCCCAAAATCAAATCGAAACTAGCCTAAATCTACTCGCCTAGATCAATCAACACTAATAAATCCTGTTAACCTAAAAATCCAACCCATAGCAAAAAATTCAATCGATTTTTGATAAAATCCTAAAAACCCAAGAGTCAACAAAATCCAGGTATCATATTTTTTTATTTATTTCAGTGATTCATTATGAGATTCAATGTGTAAAAGTGAAAACAAGTCTGATATCAAATGAATATAAAACAAAAGGGCAGAAAAGTTCAAGGAAAACTAACATAGAATGGAGAAATGGAGTCGCCAAAAATCGATCTGGAGTCGTCGAAAATCGCCTAAAGCCTTGCCAGAAATCGCCTCTGATTTGTTATCGAACAAGGTAATAAGGCCACGACTTTATCCCATTTATATAAAAGGATGTGGAAAGATGAACCATTAGAATTTGGAACTCCTGAATAAGTAGGTTGCGATGCACAACTACAACCGAATCAAACGTGGTCGCGACCCCGAAGGCAACACTTCACGGAGAAAAACAAAACCCCAATACTAATCCATTTACTCTTGGCACTGAGGCTTGGGGAGCTTCTATTGTACCCAAAATATATCCACCAATAGACATATGACTCGTGCATGGAAGACCACGTAAGCACAAATATCCTGTCGAGAAGACCATGACCTGTACCCAACCAGGCCGTGGAATGCACTCCTTAGCCCCTTTATACACTCAAGACCATGTCCTGGTGCATAAACAAGTCGCGGACACCATAGCGCACCTAAACAAAAGGGCTACAACCAGGCCTGTAATAGGCCGTGAGCCCTCAGCCTCCACATCACCAGATGTCCAGGTCGTGGACTTTGACACGTCATTGATAACTTGCTGACTGTCCACTATCTAGAAGGATTCCATATTATCCACACTTATCCATAAGTCACGTGCACCATGCACATGCCACTCACACTAACCCCTATAAATAAAGGTCCACACCTCCTTATCTAGGGGCAATATGAAGGCATCGAAGCCCTATGAAATTCTCTCTTAGATCTCTCTACACCTGATAGCACACTCTGGTCACTTACTCCGGTCATTTGATCCAGACCTTGCCGCGGCCTTTCTCCAGTCTACATTACCAGGCCGCAACCTACAGAACTTGCATGTAATGCATTTACCCTATCTATCTCTTATTATATGACTCTAAGGCCTTCCAAACTTGTATTACTACATGTATATAATGAGAGTCAGGCTCCAACATGGGCATATGATCATTTTCATGGATGAACCACTCTAAATCTCATGTTATATCTCTTTTACTCTATTTTCAGTACTTTGACTGTTGTGTATAACTTTAACGGTATGATTTACTTTGGTAAAGCTTTTTTAGACAACAACAATAATGTTTTTAGGAATACCTTATATTTATGGTTAAATATATTGTATATTATGTTGATCAGTTGGACTTACTAAGAATTTCGTGAGTTGGGTTTGACTTAATAATGGGAGATCAAAATTTTAGTTCTTGTATAATTGAATAGTTCACAATCTAGATATGGAGTTGACAGCCCATCGGTAAATCTGCGAGTGTAATCCTATAAGTTTATCTCAAACTGTGGGAACATGTCTCATGGTTAAAAAATTTGTCTGATAGTTCAAAGAGGATTGTGACTGGTACATTCGGGAATGTATTAAAAAGAATCATTGGTGAGATTCAAGCTTAGGTGCTGATTAGATTAGACTTAGGCAGTCTCACAAATTTTGTAAAGGATGCATATGTTCTTAGTCCTGAGTGTTTTGAGGATTGGAATGATTACACAATTGTTACTTCGACTGTTATGGGAAAGATTCAATCTTATTGGATCTCGATCTCCACAGGTTGGATAATCATTATGTGAGTAGATCTATGCTGACAAAGGCTAGTGGTGAAAACTATAGTTAGGGTGAGATGAAAGTGAGACAAATATAGATTTAGAAGGGTGGAAATTTAGCCACTAATAGTTCCGGTCTAATCCAATACTAGGTTTGTTTTAATTGCAAATTTTGATATTTTTTCTTTTTTAATATTTGGAAAAAATAGACTAGGGTTTATTTTTATTATTATAAATGATGTAATTCATGAATGTGAGGACCGATGGGTTAGACCGGAGCGACCCTATAAAAAATCGAACCGACTAGGGTCGGTTAATGGACATTATCGGTCCGGTCTCGGTCCATTTTTTTAGAGGACCGACCAAGTCGGTCCGGTAAAAAAAAAACCTCAAAGCCGAACCAGACCGGACCGCGAACACCCCTAGGTAAAACAAAGTTTTTAGACAAAACATTTTAATAATACATTTTTAAAACAAATTTTTTATAAAATTTTCTTAAAATTATTTTTAAAACAATTTTTATAATATATTCAAAACAGTTTTGAAAAATTTTTAAAATAATTTTTACAATATTTTAATAATACGGTTTTTAAAAAAAATTGTAAAACATTTTCTTAACAATTTTTTATAATACTAAAACAGTTTTCAAAACATTAAAAAACAGTTTTCTAAATATTGAAAACAATTTTTCTAAATATTTAAAACAGTTTTTATAATATATTCAAAACAATTTTTAAAAATGTTAAAAATAGTTTTTACAATATTTTTATAATACGGTTTTTAAAAAAATTTGTAAAACATTTTCTTAACAGTTTTTTATAATATTAAAAACAGTTTTTAAAACATTACAAAACAGTTTTTGAATATTCATAATAGTTTTTTTAATTATTTAACAGTTTTTAAAATTGTTTTTTAAAACAGTTTACATAATATATTCAAAACAATTTTTAAAATTGTTAAAAAGAAGTTTTTACAATATTTTTATTATATGTTTTCTAAAAAAATTGTAAAACATTTTCTTAATAATTTTTTATAATGTTAAAAACAGTTTTTAAAACATTACAAAACAATTTTTAAATATATATAACAGTTTTTTTAATTATTCGAAACAATTTTTAAAATTATTTTTAAAAATTGAAACAATTTTTATGATATATTCAAAACATTTTTTACAATATGTTTATAATGCGGTTTAAAAAAAATTTTGTATAACATTTTCTTAACAATTTATTATAAATATAAAAACAGTTTTTAAACATTACAAAACAATTTTTAAACATTCATAACAATTTTTTTTAATTATTTAGAACATTTTTTAATTTTCTTTAAAACTTTTTAAGAAGTTAGCAAATTTATTGATAAATATTTTTCACTTAAATCAGTAAGTAACGTTTGCTAATATTTGTACACTGATAAACAATACCACGGCAGATTATGCGTACCAAAAGAGTCAAAAAGTTACAATTTGTTATATTTGTCAATTTTTTTGTCATTTGGCACGGTACAAGATGGCAACCAAACGGAAAGTTGAGATTTTTTTTTAGCTTTTACCAATAGATATATATAATTTATAAACGAGTCTGATGCGGAACTGTACATCAGTAACATCACTATACCTGTGAGTTAACTGATCCATCCTCTTCTTGTTATATTTGGTATTTGAATTGGATGCTTTATACTAGAAAACAGTAGTTTGACTGGCCCATGTTTACTCACATTTGGTGTCATCTTTCATGTCGTATTAGGTATGGCCTAATTCCACCTCTGTAGTTTGTACGGTTGAGAGCGTTAATAATGAAACCTTTGATGTACACATTTGAAATTGGCTGGTGCGGATTTTCCGGTTGCATTTTTCTGGATGACGTTATGTCCCCAAATTATGAGAATGATGACAATGTCAGTGGGCGGCCTGTTTCTATCTAATAATCTGGCAATAGGTTGGCGCCCATACTATCATTTTCAAAATTTTGTTTTGCATAATTGTTACTGTGTAGTTCTGATTCATGCATTATTTTGCAAGGGAGAGTTGAGTGTACAACAGTGTGTTGTTTATGCCCAAGGCGGTCTTTACTGTCCCTAATAACTTCTTGAAACATGAACTCAGATGTTTTAGGTGTGACTAATAATTCTACCTAAGCCTACTATTGAGGTCAAACTATTGAATACATAATTTCTTGTAAAGTGAAAATGCCACTAGTTGAATAAAATTGATTTGGACTTAATCCCTAATAATAATACAATATCAAAGTTACCTTTATTTTCCTTGATCATTAGACTTGCGCCCGCACCCAACTGGGGCGAGGTAAGTTATGTCATTAATGGATTTTTGGCGATTTAATCTTTATTCCCTTATTATTGAGGGACAAGTCTAATGTTATGAGTAGTGCGGAGTATTATGTCAGTTTGTTAATTTTTTTAGGGCCAATTAAAAAATAAATCATATGGTATTATTTTTTAAACAATTAAATCAATTATATCATGCTTTTAACAAAAGCCCCTCATCTATCCCTTACTCCCCTATTTCGTTGGAGACTCATCGCTAAAGATGGTCGTCGACCGTCGGCAGTGGTGGTGATGTTAGCATGGATAATAGTTCATAAATGTCGTAGGTTTATGTGTTAAGGAATTTGTTGTTAAATGATAAAATTATTAGTTTAAACATTTAATGTGTATAATAATGAGAGACTAAACAATATTTTCCAATTTTTTATACAATTTTGTTTGTATATTTAAAATTGAAAATGTTACGAGTTCTAACTACGTTCCTATTACTATGCCACATGAGTTGGAGGATGTAGCTGAAAATCATTGCGTTACTCATTTCGAAATAATCCTTGTATGTTATCTCTGTCCCTGTTATGCTTGATGAAAATAAGTCATGACATGATGAGATTTATGTGAGTTGGTTGTAGACTAAGTAACAAACAAGTTTGTTCTGCAATTGTATGTGCTAGTGAAAGTGTTATGTTAGAGATAATGCATATGCTCATTTGAATAAGTCCTCATTAGTTACAACACACTACAAGAAAAAGTATCATTTATGTCAGTTTGAAATTTTTATTTCAATTTAAGTAAAATTAAAATAAAAAAATGAACCATTTATATCATATTTATATATAGATGACATATATATACCCCTTTGTAGTTTTAATTATTTTAAAGTTGAGTTAAAAACTGACACAAATGAAAAAAAAAGCGGGGTATTTTTTTTTCCATTTCTCGCTTCCATATTAAACTCATTCTCCCCCCCCCCCCCAAAGGCGATTCTTTCACATCTTATTTGCACGATCAAGTAGCTGCAAAAATCCCCTACCCGAACCCTCCAACCTTTTCCTGCTGCCGCCCCCTCCTACCCGCTGTGGCCCCCTCTCCCGCTGCCATTATCGGCTTCAACATCTTCGATTGTTGTAGGTACATCCTTCGATTCAAGCTTCTTTTTTTTTTCAATTATTTGTTGCATCTATGTTTAATGTATGTATGTGATTTAGGTTTAGGTTTGATTTGTTGCATCCTTTGATTTGTTCCATAGTAGATTCAAGTTTCAAATTGGGTTTCAAATCCGGTTTCAAATTAGGGTTTATCCCCCATTTTTGGGTGGTTTTAATTTATTTGTATTGTTTTGGCGTGGTATTTGTTCTAAATGGGGATTCGATTTCAGTTTTGAAATATGTACATAATAAATATTGTTCTTCTAATTATGGCATTTATAAACATGGTTCTTCTAATTATGCCCCCAAATTATGAGAATGATGATAATGTGTGCGGGCAGCTTGTTTCTATCTAATAATCTGGTAATAGGTTGGCGCCCATACTATCATTTTCAAAATTTTGTTTTTCATAATTGTTACTCTGTAGTTTTGATTCATGTATTATTTTGCAAGGGAGAGTAGAGTGTACAACCATGTGTTATTTATGCCCAAGGCAGTCTTTACTGTCCCTAATAACTTCTTGAAATATGAACTCAGATGTTTTAGGTGGGATTAATAATTCTACATAAACCCACTATTGAGGTCAAACTATTAAATACATAATTTCTTGGATAGTGAAAATGCGACTCGTTGAATAAAATTGATTTGAACTTTATCCCTACCAATAATACAATATCAAACCTTTAATTTCCTTAATCATTAGACTTGCGCCCGCGTCCAACTGGGGCGAGGAAAGTTATGTTATTAATGGATTTTTGGCGATTTAATCTTCATTCCCCTATTATTGAGGGACAAGTCTAATGCTATGAGTAGTGGGGAGTATTATGTCAGTTTGTCAATTTTTTAGGGCCAATTAAAAAATAAATCATATGGTATTATTTTTTAAACAATTAAATCAATTATATTATGCCTTTAACAAAAAGCCCCTCATCTATCCCTTACTCCCCTGTTTCGTTGGAAACTCGTCGCTAAAGATGGTTGTCGGCCATCGGCAGTGGTGGTGGTGGTGCTGTTAGCATGGATAATAGTTCATAAATGTCGTAGGTTTATGTGTTAAGGAATTTTTTGTTAAATGATAAAATGATTAGTTTAAACATTTAATGCGTATAATAATGAGAGACTAAAAAATATTTTCCTATTTTTATACAATTTTGTTTGTATATTTAAAAGTGAAATGTTACGAGTTCTAACTACGTTCCTATTACTATGCCACATGAGTTGGAGGATGTAGTTGAAAATCATAGTATTGCTCATTTAGAAATAATCCTTGTATGTTATCTCTGTCTCTGTTATGCTTGATGAAAACTAAGGCACGACATGATGATATTTATGTGAGTTGGTTCTAGACTAAGTAACGAACAAGTTTGTTGCGCAATTATATGTGCTAGTGAAAGTGTTCTGTTAGAGATATTGCATATGCTCATTTGAATAAGTCCTCATCAGTTACAACACGTGATAATCATGCCCATGCAAGTCATCCAAGTTTGAATAAATCTCCAATAGATATAGCTATTCTTTAGCTACTAATTGTTTTTAAAGTTTAAATCTTCCTTGTATTTCTGCACTCTAGATGTAACAGTTTTTGTATATATGTGATTAGTATCATCATCTCTAATTAGTGAGTGAATTACCACTAAGAACCCATAATTCTTGATTCTCTACATGGTATCAGAGCTTCAGAGTTCGATGGCAACCCAAACTTCTTCCACTATTTCTTCATCCACTTCATCTGGACTCTCCCTCTCAATGAGCTCACTTCACCAACTAATTTCTATCTCTAAAATCAAACTAAAACCACCAAACTATCTAATCTGGCGGACGCAAATGCTGCAGTAACGATTGGGTTTCGATCGGTAAATAGAGCATATAGATACCAAACAAACTTTGAAAGCATCAAATCAAAACTACAAGTTTTACCAGTAGGTATACTATCCCATAAACATAAACCACATCGCGCGGTAACTTGATAAAATTGCTTTTTGCAATAAAATCGATTTTTCAGAAAAAATGATAAATTTCAATAAATTTGTCTTTACGATAGTTTTGGTAGTACTCGGTAAATAATGTACCACTTACGTAAATATGTTTATATCCATATTTAAAAAAAAGTAATAAGAAAGTAATCTACATAATTGTCTCGTCTACATAACTACATATAAACAATAAATTCCAAAATAAACATCACAAATTGCAATTCAAGTTACACTATTGCCCAAATAACTCAAATAAATATCAATCCTGGTCATCATATTAAATTTCAAACCAAAATGAAAATGCTCAACATTCTTTGTTTCTTGCATTCCCCTCTTCTTCATCTAGAAAAAAAAATATGAATATCAACATATTGCCAAAACATACAGAGTAAAGTAAATAAAAAATAGAAAATAGAAAAACAAGACGAAAAAAAAACAAAAAAAAAACAAAAGCTTTGACATGGTGAGTGGAACATCGACTCCAAATTAACTTACTTGAGGATGAAAATTTTGGTGTATAGTTTAGACTCTAAGCAATCATGTAGCATCCTTGTATTTTTATTGGGTATATCATAATTCATAAAGGATTCGACTCAATTTCGTGTAGCATCCTTGAACAAATCAATCACTATTTCACTAGAGATAAGAAACTAAACAAAATACCATTATTTCTCTTTCTCCAAATAATAAGAAACCGATATTGTTCCCAAATAGTAAGATTTATACCAGATCTATACCATAAATAATCCATACATAATAAAAAAACGTGCGATCTGAAGTATTACCAGAATAGTGAGTCAATGCAAAGTTGAATTCACAAGACGGTGGGTTGACAGAGAGAGCCGAAGTCAGGAGTTTTGTGAGGGAGGATAGATGAGAGGGTATTGTTTTGTGAGATGAGAGAGAGCCGTAATTTATTATATTAAATCTGAATAATTTACCCTAATGTTATAAGTTGTGATGTGAATGATCCAAGGGTTGTAAAATCTTGTATTGATCTAAGGGTTACTAAAGGGTTTGGCCACATAAAATAAAAACAAAGAATATATAAAATATTTAAGAGCGTGGTTGTTTTTGGCTTTAGTCATGGGGTATTCTTGTTTTATTTAATTTGGTATTTTTAATATAATAAGTTTGGTAATATCATTTTGATATTTTCGGTACACTAATTTTGATATTTCATTTTGGTACGATACAGTTGGTAAATCGATTTTTAAAATATTAAAACCAAAACCAACCACAAAAAATTCGGTAATTTCAGTTTCGGTAGTTTCGATTTCGGTAAGTAAAAAATGTAAATCATTACCACTAATTTTCGTTACAAAATAATACGATACGGGATTTTACCGTACCATGAACAACCCTAGCAGCAGCTAATGCAGTCCATGAAAATCTCTCACCTCATCACTAATGATCCACTAATTCCCACTAGAAATGCAAATGAAGATGCAAGAATCAAATGTGACTGGGAGGAGAGAGATGTCTTGTTACGAAGCTGGATTGCTGACACTCTTACAAAGGAATGCACATACTTGGTTGTTGGCTGTCAAAATGCTAAAGATAGTTAGGATTAGTTAGAAGATAATTATTTGCAAGTAACTAAAGATAAATAATTTCAACTTAAGGATCATTTTCAAAACATATCAATAGAAATCAAAACAATGGACAACTACCTTAAAGAATTTAAGAAATTGTGTAATAGGTTAGCTGCCATTAGTAAATAGTTGATGAAGACACAAAGTTCATCACCCTTACAAAAGATCTTGGACTTATATGTGCTACCTTTAGAACAGTCATGTTAGAGAAGCCTCCCTACGTAAGATGACTCCGCTAATAAACTCTCTTCGGAGTTTTGATCTCAGAGAAGGCAAGCAATATAACACTCAACCTGTTGTGGATCATAACATGGCATTTGTTGCATAAAGAGGCTTCTAATAGAGGCCGAGGTAGATCATCTAAAGGTGGAAGGGGATATTTTAATTCTTCTATACACTTCAGCTCTCAAGGAGGAGTATTCAAATCATTCAGACAACAGGTGTACAACCACTCTCAAAAAGTTTAACTAAACTATTCTCAGCCCAACAACAATAATCAGTTTGGGGGAACAAACGAAGTTGACAAAAAGGATGAGGGTGGATGCCAGATCCTTTTAGTTGAAATAATCACGATGCAATGACTTATTACTATAGATGGGACTTTTCGTACCATCCAATAGGAGAATCCTCTGAATAAGGCATGATTGCAGGTATGCAATAAGGTAACAATGATGATACATTTTACCTGGATTTTGGAGCAACTACTCACATGATAAACTCATCAGGTAATTTTTCATCCCTCAAGCCTTACACCGGTATTGATAAAGTTTTAATAGGATATGGAAATAAACTTCACATAACATATACTGATGATAAGGACCTTAATCAAAACTTGAAGTTGAAGAATATGATTTTAGTGCCTAACTTGCATAAGAATTTAGTATAAGTAGGTAAACTTACAAGGGATAATAATTGTATCACTGAGTTTAGTAATGATGGTTTTGCTATTAATGATCAAAAGACAAGGCCGACTCTTGCAAAAGGCAGTAAGAAGGAGGGACTCTATGCTCTTGAGGAGATGGATTTATTAGCTCTCACAGCAGTAGAAATCGAAGAGTTGGACATCCCAGTTTAAAGTTTGTCCATCTTTTGAATAATTCAAATTGTTTGAATGTTAGTATTTGAAATAAGGTGCCACATGTGTGTATTAGTTGTCAACTTGGTAAAAGTTATATACTTCCTTTTAATTTGAATGACAAAATTTATGATGTTCCTTTTGAAGATATTCACAGTGATTTGTAGGGTCCTGCACCACTTTCTTCCTCACAACACATGAGATATCATGTATTGTTTGTAAATGATTGCATTAGATTTACTTGGATTTATCCCATTAAACAAAAATCTGAATTCTTTGTTGTGTTTGTTAAATTCCATAAAATTTGTGCAAAATCAGTTTTCCAAAACTATAAAAGTTTTTTAATGTAATGGAGGAGGTGAGTACAGTAAAGGAGAATTTATTTAATAGTCACTTGGTATTGGCAGGCATATTTTATGTCCAGGAACTCCTGAGAAAAATGGAGAATCTGAAAGGAAGCATAGGCATACAGTTGAAACTAGTTTGACATTCCTATTTCATGCTAAAGTTTCTTTATATCTTTGGGTAAAAGCCTTTCTTACTACAGTATACTTAATCAACAAATTTCCCTCAAGCGTACTTCAGAATCAACACCATTTTTTAAACTTTATGGTACTCATCCTAATTATGGGTCTCTAAGGGTGTTTGGCTGCAGATGCTTTCCATATTTAAGATGGAAAACTCAACATAAATTCCTCCTAAAGACTCAAGATTGTGTCTTTATTGGCTATAGTTCCTTGTATAAGGGATACAAGTGTTATAATACATCAACTAAATGAGTCTGTATATCTAGACATGTGGTATTACAAGAACATACTCTACCTTATGTAACACCGAATCTGTAATGACCCCACTTTTATATATAGTTTGTTTTTACACTATCGTGTTACTTATTATCTTATAGATGTTGTATTATTAGATATGTGGTATTATTGGCTATCAATATAACAAACCCCATTTTTAATTACGAAGAATCAACTGTAAATTGGATCAAATCGAAGTCTTATCACATATCTTAAGGTAAATAATAAGTTTTGGGGTAGAAAATATAATTTTATGAAAATTTAAGGATTAAATAAAAATATAAAATGGGCCATTTTGTAAATAAAATATTTTCAAGGACCTCTAAGAAATATTCAAAATAGATAGTGTGAAATTACCAAAATACCCTTCATGTGTTAAATGACCCTTATACCCCTATCACCTTTCCACCACGTGCTGGTAACCTCCACCATACACGTGTCGTCATTAGAGGAGAATCCAAAACACGTGTCGTCGTTAGAGGATAAGCTAAAATACGTGTCGCAGTCTAGTGAAATAAGACTGCAAGATACCTCCGTTACGCGACACGTCAACGCTGACTCCCATTGTAAAAGCTTGGTCATCATGGACACGTGTCAATGCCGTGATATCTTTGGAAAACTATAAATAGGGCCTTTGGGGATCATTTGAAACTCACACCAATTCCTTGAGAATTATAGTAAGAAAGAGTGATAGAAATCTTGGGAAATATCTTAAGAAGGAGTTATATAATTTCGAAGAAAGAATTCATTTCGTAGGTATGATTTTATTTAAATGTTATAATGTATTTTTATATTTTTAATTTTGTGTTTTATAGCTTTACTTAGTAGTTATGCTGGTAAAATACACTAAGGATTTCACTAATCAAAACTTAAAGTTTAGAAGAAATCCAAGTTGATTTTATTTTCATGTAAACTTGTTTGAAGTTGTATATACGCTTTTAAAAATGATTTTTTTTAAAAGTAATTGCTCGTTATTATGGAATCCCATTTAAGTAATTCCAAAGTCAGGCCCGGTGAAATTCTGTCTAGACGAGATGGTATTTAAGTGGTGCCCCTGTGACCCTCCATCTCTACTGGGAATGAATCCGAAAATGTTCTGTCTAGAGGAGATGGTATTTAAGCGGTGCCCCTGTGACCCTCCATCTCTACTGGGAACCGACTGATTAGTAAGAACTATGAATTGAATCCTTTAATTACGATCAATAAGTTTTAAAAGTTAAGAAAATGGTTTTTAGTAATCCTTTGAAACAAGTTACTATTAAAATACAATATGTAGACTGGACCTTATTTAGAACATATACTTAAACCTTTATCATATTTGTTAGATTAACGTGCGATCGAAGACTCGTTATCTATAATTTCGACCTCTATTTTAGGTGAGTACTCTATGCAATTTCTTGCGTATTTTGATTATATTATATTATGCAAACTATGTATATTTTGTTAAATGCTTTAATTCTCAAAATGCATCTGATATCGATAAATACCGTCGTTTGTTATGTGTTTATATTTCTCCATATAAACATCTGATTTGAATTCTGAAATTATTGATTCGGCCTATGGAAACTCTCTTACTATATTGGCCTTGACTACCGGGTGGAAATATTTGGGTGGTACCTTCCCAGCTGGTTTATCGTTGGTGTGCCCTAAACAAGGCGTTGTTCCAGAAATCATGATTATCTGTCTGTGATGTTATCGGGTGGAAACATTTGATAACACTATCTGTCTTGGTATTAGAGTGTACATGACCACTAAAACTGAATAATTGACACATGCTCAATTGTTTTATCTGTTCTGTTCTGAACTGTTTATTCTGAATATATATATATATATTGTCATTTACTTTATATATATTACTTGAAATTCCTATCTCTATGTATATACCTTTTGTTCTAAATTGAATAGGTATCTATTTTCTGAAAACCTTGGAATATTTGGAGATTGAATCTCATTCGGCTTTTAGCTGACGTTGTATAAATAACCATTTTTCAGGAAATAATTAAGTTCGTGGATGGAGCGAAAAAGTACTATGTTGAAGATTTAGCTTTTAAAGCTCTTTTTGTTACCTTAAGTAGAAGTTTGTTTAATTAGATAGAACATGTTTAGCTCTTTGCGTCAAGTTGTAACTCGTTGATATTTTAATACAAATGAAGTTCCCTTTAGAAAGCTCTGATGATGTAATTCCTTCACTTTCAGTATTTTACGATTCATAACCATGTGATTATACTTCCGCTACATATATTTTAAAACAAAAATTTTAAGGCCAGAATATTGGATGCCTTGGTGGCATGTCAAGACACCCGTTCCCTACTATTTTCGGGTCGGGGTCGTGACAGAGGTGGTATCAGAGCATAGGTTATGAACCCGTAGACTACTGAGCATAGGTTTCGAATGTTATAGATTTTATGTTTCCATCCTTAGGAGATAGTATTAAAAATCTAATTTATGTAATAACACTCCCTATGTGTTATATTATTTATAGTTGGTCTTTTAGTTTTCAATATTGATATAGTATAGTAGATCTTACGTTTGGCCATGACTGTACAAAATGACCAAGAGAAGATCATCAATGGGAACTAGTGATTTGAGTATAGAAGGACTGGAAGGTGCATACAAGGCCATTGAAAGTCTGGCAAAGATTATGGAGCAGCAGGTAAATAATGGAGTACCAAAGAATCTTGAACTAAGTAGATGTACTATTGAACAGTTCAAGAAGTTGAATCCTCCATCTTTTAAAGGTACTCCTAACCCCACCGAGGCAGAATGTTGGGTGATGCAGATGGAAAAGATACTCGATGTTCTTAAGTGTACCGATGAAGAAAGGGTGTCATTTGCAACATTTATGTTAGAAGGGGAGGCTGAACATTGGTGGTGAATGACTAAGAGAATACACGGGGAAAGGAATACTTACATAGGTTGGAATGATTTCTTAGTAATCTTTTATGAGAAATATTTTCCGAAAACGGTGAAAGACGAAATGGCAGCTGACTTCATGAGTCTGGTGCAAGGGAATATGGCGGTTAGTCAATATGAGGCAAAGTTTACTGAGTTATCCCGTTTCGCACGTCATGTTGTAGCAACTGATGTTTTAAAAGCGAAGAAGTTTGAGCGTGGGTTAAGGTTGAATATTCGTAGTCGAATTTCCATCCTGAAATTAACATCATATATTGATGTCGTGACTAGGGCTACAATAGCTGAGAGGGATGGTGAGGAGTACAATCGAATTAGAGATGGCAAGAGGAAGTTTGGGGAACAAAAAGTAAAGAACCCGAATAATAGAAATTTCTTTAAGAACACATCCAATGTTGGGGGATTTAGTGATAACAAACAGTATAATAACCAGACATGTCAGCAATGTGGAAAGAATCATGGAGGACGGCCATGTTATAAGGATTCAGGAGCTTGTTTTAGTTGTGGACAGAAAGGACATCAGATAAAAGACTGCCCAAATCCAGCAAGGATTCCGATAAAACCTTCAAGTGCAAAGAAGGATTAAGACAGACAAGGTAGAGTTTTCGGACTTTCTGATACCCAAGATTCTAATGCGGTAGTGTCAGGTACACTTTCTATATGTGCACAGCCTTTTAAAGCTTTGATAGATCCTGGTTCTACCCATTCGTTCATATCTATACATGTACTAAATCGCTTTCATAAATTTCCTGAACCCTTAAATCATAACTTACATGTTTCTACTCCTTCGGGTGAGTTATTGATGGGTAAATTAGTATACAAGGCTTTCCCCATAGATATTGATAGTCATAAAATATATGTTGATTTGATAGTTTTAGACATTAAAGATTTTGAAGTCATTTTGGGGATGGATTGGTTAGCATCACATCATGCTAAGGTAGACTGTTTTGAGAAGAGTGTTACTTTCCAAATTCCTCACCAACTAAAATTTAGTTTTGAAGGAACTGGCATCATATCTCCGATGTGTATTATTTATGCAATGCAAGCCTATAGTTTTCTTAAGAAGGGATGTCAAGGATTTCTTGCAACTGTTACCAGTTTGCCGACAATAGGGCCTAGATTAGAAGATATTCCTATCACTAAGAAATTTACGGATGTTTTTCCAGATGATTTACCAGGCCTACCTCCTAATAGAGACATAGAATTTACCATTGACCTTATTCCTGGAACTATACCAATCTCAAAACCACCATATCATATGGCACCTTTAGAATTAAGGGAGTTAAAAGTGCAATTAGAAGACCTTTTAAACAAGGGTTTTATCAGACCAAGTATATCGCCTTGGGGTGCTCCAGTGTTATTTGTGAAAAAGAAGGATGGGACAATGAGACTATGTATAGATTATCGTGAACTGAATAAGGTAACCATTAAGAATAAATACCCCTTACCTCGTATAGATGACTTGTTTGATCAATTAGAAGGTGCACAAGTATTCTCTAAGATTGACCTTAGGTCATCAATTGAAGATTAAGGATGATGATATTTCAAAATCAGCTTTTCGTACTAGATATGGTCACTATGAATTTCTTGTAATGCTATTTGGACTAACTAATGCACCAACCGCTTTTATGGATATGATGAATAGAGTCTTTAGGAAATATTTGGATCAATGTGTTGTTGTTTTTATCGATGACATTCTCATTTATTCTAAGAGTATTGAAGAACACGAGAAGCATTTAGAGACAATATTACAAATCCTTAGGAAAGAGAAATTATATGAAAAATTAAAGAAGTGTGAGTTTTGGATGCCTAGCGTTTCTTTTCTAGGACATGTCATATCCAAAGAGGGAGTGTTAGTTGACCCTCAAAAGATTGAGGCTATACTAAATTGTCCCAGACCAACTAATGTGAGTGAGATTCATAGTTTCCTTGGATTAGTAGGTTATTACCGAAGATTTGTTGAAGGATTTTCTGGCATTGCCAAACCTCTATCTAGGTTAACACAAAAGAAGGTACAATATGAATGGTATGAGAAAGCCGAGAAAAGTTTTCAAAAACTTAAGAATCGATTAGTAACTGCCCCAATTTTGACTATTCCTTCCGGGACAGGGGGATTTGTGATTTATAGTGATGCTTCAAAAAATGGTTTGGGATGTGTGCTAATGCTAAATGGAAAAGTAGTAGCTTATGCCTTAAGACAGTTGAAAACCCATGAGCAGAATTATCCAACCCATGACCTAGAATTAGCAGCTGTAATTTTTGCTCTTAAGATTTGGAGGCACTATTTGTATGGTGAGACTCGTGAGATTTATACCGATCAAAAGAGTTTGAAGTATATATTTACTCAGAAAGAGTTGAATATGAGACAAAGGAGGTGGTTAGAATTGATGAAGGATTATGATGTAAATATTCACTATCACCCGGGGAAAGCTAATGTAGTAGCCGATGCTTTAAGTAGGAAGTCTACACCAAATTTAGCATGTCTTATTACAAGCCAGGAAGCACTGTTAAGGGATTTGAGAAGTATGAAAATATATGTACGTATCTATAGAAAAGGAGGAATAATTGCAAACTTACAAGTACAACCCATGTTGATGGAGAGGATCAAAATTGCACAAGTAAATGACCCACAACTGAAGAAGATTAGAGAAGAAGTCATCGAGGGTAAGAGAACAGAATTTGCAGTGCGAGATGATATATTGAGGTTTGGAAATAGAGTGTGTGTGCCATGTGATGCCCAACTAAAGAGGCAAATTTTGGAGGAAAGTCATTACTCAAGATTCACATTTCATCCCGGATGTACAAAAATGTATAGTGATCTTCGAGAAGTATTTTGGTGGAATAACATGAAGAGGGAGATAGCAGAATTTATATCTCAGTGTTTGGTTTGTCAACAAGTAAAGGCAGAACATCAAAAACCATCAGGATTACTGCAACCCCTACCTATCCCTGAGTGGAAATGGGAACATATTACTATGGATTTTGTGACAGGTTTACCGAGGAGTTCAAATGGTAATGACTCTATTTGGGTAATTATTGATAGGTTAACTATATCTGCTCATTTTCTTGCCATTAAGATTACCCATTCTTTAGAGAAGTTAGCTAAGTTGTACGTGCGGGAAATTATTAGGCTTCATGGAACCCCAATTTCAATTGTTTCTGACCGTGACCCTAGATTTGTGTCTCACTTCTGGAAAAGCCTACAAGAAGCCATGGGAACAAAATTGAATTTTAGCACTGCTTTTCATCCTCAAACGGATGGATAATCAGAGAGAACTATTCAAACCTTGGAGGATATGCTTAGGGCATGTGCACTTGATTTAAAAGGAAATTGGGATGATCATTTACCGTTAGTGGAATTCGCATATAATAATAGCTATCAAGCAAGTATTCAAATGGCTCCGTATGAGGCACTCTATGGTAGAAGGTGTCGTTCCCCTACATGTTGGGTAGAAGTTGGGGAAAGAAAATTGTTGGGACCAGAATTGATTCAGATCACAACAGAGAAGGTGAAATTAATACAAGACCGACTTCGAACCGCTCAAAGCCGTCAAAAGAGTTATGTTGAAAATCGATACCGACAGTTAGAATTCCAAAGAGGAGATTATGTGTTCTTGCGAGTATCGCCTACAAAGGGAGTAATACGATTTAGGAAGAAAGGGAAATTGAGCCCAAGATACATAGGACCTTTTGAAATCCTTGAAATGATAGGAGCTGTTGCGTATAAAATAGCCTTACCACTGGAACTCTCTAGTGTACATAATGTGTTTCACGTATCAATGATAAAGAAATATATCCCAGATCCAAAACATATCTTAAGTCATGAGCCTCTTCAAGTTAGAGAAGATTTGTCGTACATTGAGCATCCAGTGGAAATTTTGGATCATAAAGATCAAATATTACGAACCAAGGTTATTTCAATAGTTAAAGTATTATGGCAGAATCATTCTGTTGAAGAAGCAACGTGGGAGCGGGAAGATGAGATAAAGGAGCGATATCCATACCTTTTTGAAAATTAATGCAAGTAAAGTTTGGGGACCAAACTTTTTATAAGGAGGGTAGGATGTAATGACCCCACTTTTATATATAGTTTGTTTTTACACTCTTGTGTTACTTATTATCTTATAGATGTTGTATTATTAGATATGTGGTATTATTGGCTATCAATATAACAAACCCCACTTTTAATTACGAAGAGTCAACTGTAAATTGGATCAAATCGAAGTCTTATCACATATCTTAAGGTAAATAATAAGTTTTGGGGTAGAAAATATAATTTTATGAAAATTTAAGGACTAAAATAAAAATATAAAATGGGCCATTTTGTAAATAAAATATTTTCAAGGACCTCTAAGAAATATTCAAAATAGATTGTGTGAAATTACCAAAATACCCTTCATGTGTTAAATGACCCTTATACCCCTATCACCTTTCCACCACGTGCTGGTCACCTCCACCATACACGTGTCATCATTAGAGGAGAAGCCAAAACACGTGTCGTCGTTAGAGGATAAGCTAAAACACGTGACACAGTCTAGTGAAATAAGACTGCAAGATACCTCTGTTACGCGACACGTCAACGCTGACTCCCATTGTAAAAGTTTGGTCATCATGGACACGTGTCAATGCCGTGATATCTTTGGAAAACTATATATAGGGCCTTTGGGGATCATTTGAAACTCACACCAATTCCTTGAGAATTATAGTAAGAAAGAGTGATAGAAATCTTGGGAAATATCTTAAGAAGGAGTTCTATAATTTCGAAGAAAGAATTCATTTCGTAGGTATGATTTTATTTAAATGTTATAATGTATTTTTATATTTTTAATTTTGTGTTTTATAGCTTTACTTAGTAGTTATGCTGGTAAAATACACTAAGGACTTCACTAATCAAAACTTAAAGTTTAGAAGAAATCCAAGTTGATTTTATTTTCATGTAAACTTGTTTGAAGTTGTATATACGCTTTTAAAAATGATTTTTTTTAAAAGTAATTGCTCGTTATTATGGAATCCCATTTAAGTAATTCCAAAGTCAGGCCCGGTGAAATTCTGTCTAGACGAGATGGTATTTAAGTGGTGCCCCTGTGACCCTCCATCTCTACTGGGAATGAATCCGAAAATGTTCTGTCTAGAGGAGATGGTATTTAAGCGGTGCCCCTGTGACCCTCCATCTCTACTGGGAACCGACTGATTAGTAAGAACTATGAATTGAATCCTTTAATTACGATCAATAAGTTTTAAAAGTTAAGAAAATGGTTTTTAGTAATCCTTTGAAACAAGTTACTATTAAAATACAATATGTAGACTGGACCTTATTTAGAACATATACTTAAACCTTTATCATATTTGTTAGATTAACGTGCGATCGAAGACTCGTTATCTATAATTTCGACCTCTATTTTAGGTGAGTACTCTATGCAATTTCTTGCGTATTTTGATTATATTATATTATGCAAACTATGTATATTTTGTTAAATGCTTTAATTCTCAAAATGCATCTGATATCGATAAATACCGTCGTTTGTTATGTGTTTATATTTCTCCATATAAACATCTGATTTGAATTCTGAAATTATTGATTCGGCCTATGGAAACTCTCTTACTATAGTGGCCTTGACTACCGGGTGGAAATATTTGGGTGGTACCTTCCCAGCTGGTTTATCGCTAGTGTGCCCTAAACAAGGCGTTGTTCCAGAAATCATGATTATCTGTCTGTGATGTTATCGGGTGGAAACATTTGATAACACTATCTGTCTGGGTATTAGAGTGTACATGGCCACTAAAACTGAATAATTGACACATGCTCAATTGTTTTATCTGTTCTGTTCTGAACTGTTTATTCTGAATATATATATTGTCATTTACTTTATATATATTACTTGAAATTTCTATCTCTATGTGTATACCTTATGTTCTAAATTTAATAGGTATCTATTTTCTGAAAACCTTGGAATATTTGGAGATTGAATCTCATTCGGCTTTTAGCTGATGTTGTATAAATAACCATTTTTCAGGAAATAATTAAGTTCGTGGATGGAACGAAAAAGGACTATGTTGAAGATTTAGCTTTTAAAGCTCTTTTTGTTACCTTAAGTAGAAGTTTGTTTAATTAGATAGAGCATGTTTAGCTCTTTATGTCAAGTTGTAACTCGTTGATATTTTAATACAAATGAAGTTCCCTTTAGAAAGCTCTGATGATGTAATTCCTTCACTTTCAGTATTTTACGATTAATAACCATGTGATTATACTTCCGCTACATATATTTTAAAACAAAAATTTTAAGGCCAGAATATTGGATGCCTTGGTGGCATGTCAAGACACCCGTTCCCTACTATTTTCGGGTCGGTGTCGTGACAGAATCACTACATGGGAATCCAAGACCAACCTACTGATTTCACCACCTGTAAGTTAGTATATAGTAAGTATATATATAAGTTAGTATATAAATGTAACTTATATATATAAGTTACAGTATAGTAAATATATATATATATAAGTTAGTATATAGTAAGTTACAGTTAGTAGGTTAGTAAGTTACAGGTAATATATATAAGTTATAGTTAGTAAGTTAAAGTTATATATAAGTTAGTATATAGTATAAGTTAGTATATATATATGTATATATATAGTAAGTTTAGTTACAGCTAATCGGGTTGGGTCTTCGGGTCCTTAACGGATTCGGGTCTGGATCCATTTTCTGAGACCCGACGGGTAATCGGGTAAGACCCGATCCGCTAAAAAATACCCGGATCGGATCTGGATATACCCTTACCCGATCTAGACCCGACTCGTTTACACCCCTAACACCAACCATGCTGTAACACCCCGTAATTTCGAGGACATGGAATTTAATTATTTTGGTGAAGTAGAATTTTATTAATTGGGAAGAGTTAGTTGAATTATTGAATTAAGATTTAATTAATTCGGGTTAATTTAGATTTCACATGTGTAATATCTTGAGGTCAAAATTGGGGAATTTTATAAAGTAACTCGAATGATAATTTCAAGTTCATGATTGATTTTGAATAGGTCGAGATAGTTGGAAAAGAGTACCCGGGGGTAGTAATTGGGTCTCAGAATATTTTTAGGCATAACCGGGCTCACACGAGGGTGTTTGAGCTACTTTAACTTGGTCCGTAAGCTTAATTTCAGGATTAACAATATAAAACCTACATTTTGGATTTTGTGGCAGACACAACTCAAAAAGAAAACCCTAATTTTGCAGAGGAAAAAATAGGGATAAATTGGGAGAGCTTTTGGGAGCCAAACCAAGAGAAAAAGGATTATGTGTGTTCTTCGTCAAATCTTCGTCTAGTAAAAGGAATCAGACACTACGAATAAATATAGGCAAGTGGTTGGGTGGTAAATAAAAATTCATTTTGGGGTGGGTTCTTGTATGAAAACAGGTTTTAGGAAAATCGAACATATTAGGTACATTACAGATGAAATTGATGTAGATATATGACTTGATGTTGATTAAATCTGAATAATATTATAACCCCTAAAATAGATGTTGATAAATTCGAATTGTGGGACTGAATTCGAGATAAACGAGGATATGAAACCCGTGAAGACAAATTTAGAAATTTATGAATGTTAGAGGGAATCGCTAATGTTGTGAAACCATTTTGAAGATTAAAATTGGTTTTAAGGATGAACATATGATGGTATAGATGAATTAAGGTTGGGATTTACAGATTTAAAAACCTTAAAGGTTGTTAATGGAAAAAATAGCAATGAGGAAGACGTAGTGGGCGGAAACTAGGGCGATCGCTCGAACGACATGGGGTGTCGTTCAAGCGACGTGTTTGAGCGACGGGGAGAGATGTTTGGTAGTTAGTTTCTTTTTTGATTTGTCCTAGGATTTTCCTTGTGGTTTAATTGTGGATTAAATGGATTTAATTACAGAAATAATATATTGGAGGTTAATACCTAGGAGGCCTAAGATTTCTTTGTGAAATAAAAAGAGATTAATTAGTGAAATAGTAAATGGAGGTAAATACCTAGGATGTGGGGAATGGGTATTAAGGAATAGTAAATTTGAAAAGTGTGTCAAACGTATTTACGGGAATTTGTGTGATAAATTCTAAAAGGTTAGGATACTGGCCAAGGGAGTGAGTCCGGGCATTTTAGTTGAGTGACACCATTTTTTATAAATCAATTAATGTGTAATTAATTAAATTAAGAGTTGGGAAAATTGACTCGGGTATTAAGGTCTAATGCCACGGGCACTAAGCACGGCTTAGCAGGTTCAATTAACCTATATATATGCCGTGATTGTGTAGTATATATATATATATATATATATATATATATATATATATATATATATATATATATATATTTGTGTGCTTTATAAATACTGGTGTGAATAATATTTATTGGAATACATACCCCTCTAGTGCTATCACAGGAGGTTGCGCGATGTGGGTGAATCCTCTGGCTAGAGAACGTAGGGTGAGTATAATCTCCAGGTCATAACATCCATTATTTTATATTGTGATTCTTTTCAGGGTGAGACGCTTTGGGTATGATTCACACTCACAATCGGAGAACTATAACCGCCTCCGCTATGCTTATTTTATTTTTTATGTTTCGGTGAGTTAACCGTCTCGGGGTATCCGGGTGGATTGAGTATACGTGGGGTGATAGCATTTTAGAAAAAAATATCCGGTGAGTCCTTACTCGGAAGGATGGATATATATTCGATATGTGTGTGAATGTTGTAGTGTAATGGTACGTATATAATGGAATTGATATTTATATACGGTTGGAATATATGAAGTGCAATTGTATTTAGTACATACGTATGTAATAGAGTAGGTATTTATGTATGGGTGAATTACATGAAGAAAAATGATATTACTTGTATATAACTAGTGAGACTCTTATATAGTTGTATTTAAATATGATTAATTAAGTTAATGCGATAAATAACTTATGAAGTACAAGTACGACTTACTTGGGCTAGAGTAGAGTGTCAGGAAGTTTTCAGAAGAAGGCTAGTTAGATGGGGTAGTATAACTAGGAGGGTTAGGAATAAAGCGTTAGGTGTGTTTTTTTTAGATGAGGGGTGAGTAGTATCTCAAGGGAGTGCGACACTAGCTTAAATGAAGAGCATTCATGCATTCTAATTGTTGCATTTTAAGGTCTTGCAAAATATTTTCAAAAGGATTTGGACTCTGACCCGTACTTGCAAAATATTTTGAAAACCTTTTAGGTGTCCAGACACAAGAATACCAAACTTGACGATCTATTCCCGAGATGTGTAGTTGCAGTACGTGTGGATACTTATAGGATTTGGACTTAGTCGCTTCGGTTATTTCATTCTTAGAGCAGGATGAAGTTCATTTATTTCATTTGGTCATGTCGCTCCTTAAGTTATTTATTTTATTCAGTGTATCATACTTTGTATTTGTGGACTTAGTTTGATTTCATTTGATGTTTAGTTGAATTTTATTTTGGGAACAAATAGTTTATTCGGGACTATTTATTACAGTTATTTATGGTTATTATTTCACTAGTTTTTGTTTAAATAAAAGATAAAAATTTGGCACCGACTTTTTTGAATACTAGGTGGTTAGTAAGCTTTAAAAAGTTTTCGACAGTGATGCTAAGAATGAACCAACAAAGAAACATCTTTTAATTTAATAAAGGACTGATCACCTGATATTTAATTGGGCAGGGTGTCACAGATGGTATGAGAGCATCTGGTTCTAGTATCTGTAGGATCTGTATGAATTTTTCATGTTTTAGTGTAGCGTTAATTGATATATAGCTTTATGATAGGATTATTGTATTCCTTTACGCACGTGCATTTACATCCTTTTGCCGATGATTTTGAATATGATAGTGAACTCATACAACTCATTATTATTATTTCAAATACCGCCTAGGGGAGGTAGATTGGCAAGAACAGCAACGAGAGATGAGGTGAGAGAGTCTCATCAGGAGCCAGAGGTGTAGCAACCGTAACTAACATTGAAATTTGTGGTGTCTGAATAGGTGGCAGAGATTGTGGCTCGGCAGTCAATGTATCCATGACTGCCATGGCTGTCCACTTTCCATGTAATTAGCCACAACCATTAGTGGCACCCGACGTTCCGGCCCACCCGGGGCCGTCTGATTGACAGACAACAAGGGAAGCATTTAAGAAGGGTCACCCGCTAGAGTTTCAGGGTAATTCAATTGTAGTAGTGGCCAGTGATTAAACATAAATATTTGATATTTATCCCCTTAATTTTGATCCTTTTATGATCCCGTGCATTACAATTGACTTGGTTTTATCTCATATTTATGATATTAACCCTTTTTGGTAAGTATTTCACGTTTTGTGCACCTCTTATGTATTTTTCTGGTATTTCATGCAAGATAGTGCGAGAGAGAACTCAAAATAGTGAAATAAACCAATAAACGGGAAGGTAAAGGGTATTTTTGTAATTTTTCATCCCTAGTTCGGAGGTGTAGCCAACGAAAAAGCGGAAGAGCTTGAAGTCACAAGAATACTGGAAAAAATGACACCTCAATCCGTATTACGGTGAAGAAGTTATGTGCATTCGAAGATAAGAAAAATCAATGAGGCAAAACTAAGGAAGGTAAAAAGAAGGACCGGTTTGCCCTTTAGTCACGCTCCAGAATCGTGACAAAATATTAGTCACTCTTTAAAACCGTTACAAATTGCCATAAGCGGGTTTTTTTATTTTGGCCCTATCTTTTAGTCTAAAGAGTTTTATGTTTTGGGTACTCTTCTAAATAACTTCTAACCTATATATTTAGCCATTAGGATTCCTTTAATTCAGATTTCATTCATGTAAAATCTCCTAATCAAGGAGGAACATCTAGTAGAACAATTTACAAGTTTTGCACCATTAATTCAAGAGCTTTTCTAGTTCTTCTTCATGCTTTGATTTCTTATTCCATGTTTATGTTCTTCAATCTTGGTAACCTTAAATTCCAACACTTTTATTATTATTTCATTATGTTTACATACAATGTAGAATTCATGTGTAGTCTTAAATTTTCCATGTCCGGCTAGATTTTTAACGGGTTGGGATACATGAACCAAACCTCGGTATTATGTATATATATAAAACATGATTGAATTAAATAAATAATTAGAGGCTTGATACTTTGTCGGTACGAGTATCGTAAGACTTTTAACTTCATTTACCGTAGTGTTTAAGGGTGCGATACGCGTGTCGATAATTTTGTCATTCACTTAAGATTTATTTTTGACTATTTATTGTGCAGAGTAAAATCCTCATATATATAGTGCTTAGATGAATTTAAGGTATTCTCTCAATTATATATTTGATTCTTGAAATTTTTATATTCCCCATAATTGCCTACGGTTTGGGGGAGTGTATTACAATCCCACTTTTCACGCATAGTTTAAAATCAAAAGTTTTCAGTCTTTGTATATTTTAGTTAATTCGCATTTATTAATCAGGTTACATTAGTTCATTAGAAATTTCCTTTAAACAATCATCATCTTTTCTTTTTCTTTTTGTGAGTCGATCGTTAGGATTAGTCATCGTTCTTAGTAGTCATTACGTTTCACGTCCTATTCCCTGAGTTCGATACCCGACTTGCTCGGATTATTACTTAAGCGATCGATTTACACTTGAAAGTGCCCAATATGTGAGTTTTAAACAAAATCATAATTTTTCCAAAAATTGTCCAACTTTTAATTTTCACCAAACCAAGTTGTGAAAAACCCAATTCTTTCTTTAAACCAATTTTATCTTGATTAATCCTAAACATGCATCTAGTGATTAAAGAAAGTAAAATAAAGTAAAGAATACTCACAACGCCGGGTGTATGAGAAAAAAACCCAAAAAAGAAAAACAACCTCGGACGGCCCAAGCCAGACAATCACTATGAATGTGAATTTACAATGAACAGACAAAGACTCACTCAACGACTCAATCCCCATGGGTATTGACGCTCTTCTGATCTTCAACCACTCCTCTTACAGTGCCCATGCAGAAAGTCCTTCTTCCACGATACCTATCCACAACACAAGCCTCCACGTATGTCTCGGTGTCCACCGATTTTCTTTGATTCGTTTACGATTTCGAACAAGAAGTCCTTCACTTTTCTTCACCACAAAACCCTTGATGTTCAATGGTAGAACAAACTTCTTGGTGCATCAAGATCACTTAAACATAAACTAATGATAACTCAGATCTTTGCAAACTCTAAGGATGTGTTTAAGCTTTTTAAACCTTATAAAACATGTACCAAACTTGTACTGAATTGTATACTATTTTTTCAGAATGCACACTACCGAAACTCTAATGAAACCACGCTTTAAATAACAATTTAGCGCAACCTCAAAAACCGTGTCTTTCGAACGACAATGCCACGTCGTTCGCGCGACATACATATCTCGTTTGAACGAGATTGGTTGTCGTTTGAGCGAACTGGCGTGTCACTTTGACTTTCTTTGACTTTTTGTTTAAAACATCTCTTTTAAAAGAGATCCAAATTATTCAAACTCTATTTCGAGTATATCAGAATAAAACGTAGTGTAAACACTTTTAAAAATATTTAAAAATATTTTTCTTTAAAAAAATACATCCTTATCTTTTATAAAAACAATTCCGAGCACCATTAATTATACGCATTCATACATGAGTGATCTCGAAATGCAATTAACTTGAAGACGAGTAAACTTGCACCACTTAAACTTTGGCATGATTATTTCTTTGAAGCTTTGACGCAACGTCTTTAATTTTCTTCAATACGTCATAGACCAAGTGGGATCATGACAAAATAAAAATCTCCCTATAACATATTACAAACACAGTTTTATTCTCGGAATTAAGTCAAAACAATACATGGACTCAATTAAAAATTTATGTCCTTACAAATCTCCCCCTTTTACTATTCCGGGACAAAACTAAACCAGTGAAATGCCTAAGCCGTACCGTCAATCCGTATGACACCTAAATCCCATCCCATAAACCCAAAATAAAAAATACAGGACACGGACTAGTATATGTTGCACCGGCGAGCATAAACTGTCTGAATGTGATGTAGACTTGAAATCTCGAATCGCTGAAGCATACCTACACACATGAAATAGACAAATAAATACCCAATGAAGTATAGAGGAACAAATGAAACCAATATATATATTCAAATGATACCAAACACCAATAGATACCAATATGAATAATCTCTGAAAAAAATCATTTGTTAAACAATTTAAGCAACATAAAGATACCATTGTGTACTATTGATATGAGATACCAATTTGTAAACATATGTAAACCAAAACATGCTTAAATCTCCCTCTACATCACATACATCTCTCCCCCTTTTTGTCTCGAATAGATAATCCGGTGAAAAGATAAACCAATCAAAGTATCTAGCATGAGAATATACCAATTTGAGAATGGAAAACACTAGATAACCATGAAACAACCAGCTAAATATGATCAATAGATGACAAATCAGAAGCTATTAAACCAATAAATCACACAAAGAATATAGCAATCTAATTAGGTGTGATAAACGAACTATATGCAAAAATCCAATTTAGAACCAATAAAACCTTAATATAAACCAGTTAATCCAAAAACACTTCCAGCAGTACCAAAAAAATACCAATTTTAACAAGAGGATTGCAAACCAATCAGAAGCCACAATTCAGCCTGTTGTTCGAATGAGCCAGGGACGTCGCTCAAACGAGTTGAGGGCATCGCTCGAACGAAGTACAACTGTCATTCGCGCGAGATGGATATGTCGTTTGAACGACTTCTTGCGACCTGCCAAAATTTCCCATATTCCCAGAAATATTATATAATATTGCCCAGTGAAAAAATTTCCACAAAAAAATTCCAGGAAGGGCCTGACACCAGGAAAATAGTGTTAAAACAGTAAGCTTTTAATACAAAACACAAAAACTCATAAAAACTAATAATATGAGTTACATGCAAACATAGTACCGATGTGCTCGAACATTGATATGGAATGAATGGACGTGAAACTACCAAAAATGAGTCATCATTCCAACACATCGAAACGTTCAAGAAGCTCTAATTGATAGCGATAAATCATCAAACTTTATCATAGCCATATGACAATAAAAGTGTGAGCTTAATGAACTAAATATACTACATGCACACAAATCCAGATTTTTGACGATTCTACAAGTAATAGCGTCAAATTGCAATGTTTCAACATTAGGATTAGTTGTGCAAACCCGTTAAAATTTTTAATCCATCCAAACTCCCTCAATGTTATCATATTTTCTTTGGAATGAACTAAACAAATTTGAACATTTTCTTAGCATATTGCATTTTCTTTTTGGGCTCTTTTAAACGGTGGAGTTCATGGCGAGTTAATTTTGAACTCTCGCAGCCCTTTCCCGTGAATCACTCATTATTTTTACCAATTTAAATCCTCACGGTAAACGATTCTTACATGCACACTTCTCCTTAAGTCTACTTATGCATAGATGACAAGATTGAGATAAGAACGCCTCACAAAATCAAATATGCAAGAGAAGTCAAACATCCGTATAAACTCATGCATGTGTGCAATATTGGCATATATACAAAGTCGAATCAAAATGTATATCAACATCGAAACAACCCCATATAATCAATGGTTAAGATCATTCTAAGCATCGATAATAATGACCAAATGTCCTAGCCACATGGATAATGAAATGATGGGGGGGGGGGGGGGGTCCAAGCACACCAATATGACACATCAAACATGTAAACTCAAAAATAAAAACCAAAAATCTTTTTGGCTTTTCATATTTTGACTCAAATAAAAGCAAAATCTTTTTGGGTTTTCAAAAGTTTTCTAAAAAAAAATCTTTTTGGATTTTTAAAAATTTTCTAAAAAATAAAACCTTTTTGTATTTTTCAATAAGACTCAAATAAATGAAAACTATAATACAAAATGATACACATGTCATAATACTAGTAATGAATATATCATGAAGCAAACTAGCATATGACAAACATGGCAACACTATCATCCTTTAGATTTAGCATGGGAAGAATCAAGTGCACCTAAACGAGAATCATGAAGTTTAATTCCTAAATAAACTAAATTCGATTTATTAACCCAAGTAGGTGTAAAACGACGCATGGGGGTTTAGGGAACCGGGGCAACTTTATTCCTAAACTTCCTAGAAGCTTGTCTAAGGTCGTAACAATAACGCCTAAGGTGACCTTTCCTACCATAAAACGTGCAAGTGTAGCGGTGGTGGGAATGATTACCTTTATGTGGACCTTTTCTAACCTTCCTAGTGTTTCTCACCCGTGCGGGGGGAATGGGAACAACTCTCTTATTAAAACCTATACCTCCCATATCTCCCTTAATTTGGACGGTGCCTAGGATATTATCTAACTTCTTCGACCTAGCCTCCAAATCAAACTTGACTTTAGACGAGTCTCTCAATCTCTCCTCCAACTCGTGAATCCTAGACTTGAGCAAACGCCTGGACTACTCAAATTCTAAAATCTCCTTTTTCAAGGACTCCATCAAACCACGACGATTATCTCTCTCTCTCTTTTCCATGAACTTTAGTTTCTCCCTAAAATTCTTTTCTCGTGCCCTAAGATTCTCAATCAAACTATCATTATTTTCTATGGCACACTCATTCAACTTAGCTTGCAATTTTGAGTTAACCTTTTTCACCTTCACCGTTTCGGCATGCAACTCATTAAACGCATTTTGCAGCTCTTTCACATCTACCTCCTCCTCGTCACTCTCTTCACCCTAACTAACATGGCATACACTCAAAACCTCCTCGAAAGTGTCATGCACATGAGAATCGTCGTTGCTCACATGACATGCCATAAACACAACAAAGTTACGATTAGTGGGGAAACTCTCTCCCTCTTCCGAATCATTATCATTTAAGGTTGTATTATAGAAAATGGGTTGCTTGCCCTCTTTCTTAAGTCTAGTGGGACACTCCTTAACTTTGTGATCATACCCCTTACACCCAAAACACTTATCCGACTCATCTCTGTTAGGCTTCTCAAACTTATCCCTAAAGGTGGGATCTACTTTGTTGTTCTTGAATTTTTCAAATTTCTTGGCATCTTTCGATTGCTTTTGAAACTTAATAAATTTTTTAAATTTCTTTGCCAACAAAGCAACATCCTCAAAATCGGAATCGAAATCGGAATTTGAAACTTTAATTTCCTCCTTTCGGGTTTTTAAATCAATACCATTTTCTTTCTTAGGCACTTGCTTGGAGGTAATCATGTCGATTTCATAGGTTTGTAAGTCACCTACAATCTCTTCTAGTTTCATCGACTCTAACCTACCCAAGGAGTTTAAAATGGTCACTTTCGCATCAAACCTACTAGGCAATGACCTAAGGATTTTCTTATTGACACGGTTGTCGGGAATTTTCTCACCTAGGTTAAACGACGAGTTGATAATATTGGACAACCTAGCATAAAACTCATCAAAAGTCTCACTCTCTAACATCCTAATGGTCTCAAACTGTGTAGTGAGATTTTGAAGCTTCGTCACCCTAACCGTGCTAGTGCCCTCGTGAGTGAGTGCCAAAATATCCCAAGCCTCTTTTGATGTTTCACAAGTCATAATTCTATTATATTCTGCCAGTGTGACATGTGAAGAAAGAACGTGCAGACCCTTAGAATTATATTGTGAAAGTCTATGTTCATTTTCGGTCCATGACTTGACAGGTTTTAAACTAGTGACCTCAGCTACAATAGTGACAGGGGGTGTCCAACCTTTCTCAACTGCTAACCACACACGCTCATTAATTGATTTTAAAGAACTTCTCACTCTTATCTTCCAATAAGTGTAATTGGTGCCATAAAAAATAGGAGTTCGAGAAAGTTCGTCCAAAATTTATCTTTGAAAACACACGGGATCACAAAATAAATAAAATATGTTTTCTAGCTCTCATACCAATTTGAAAGTGCCTAATATGAGTGTTTTAAACAAAACCAAATTTTTTCCAAAAATTGTCCAACTTTTAATTTGCACCAAACCAAGTTGTGAAAAACCTAATTCTTGATTTAAACCAATTTTATCTTGATTAATCCTAAACATGCATCTAGTGATTAAAGCAAGTAAAATAAAGTAAAAAAATACTCACAACGCCGGATGTACGAGGAAAAAACTCAAAACGGGAAAACAACCTCAGATGACCCAAACCCGACAATCACTATGATTGTGGATTTACAATGAACAGACAAAAACTCACTCAACGACTCGATCCCCACGTTTCTTGACGCTTTTCTGATCTTCAACCACTCCTCTCACAGTGCCCATGCAGAAAGTCCTTCTTCCACGATACTTGTCCACAACACACGCGCCCACGTATGTCTCGGTGTCCACCAATTAGCTTTGATTCGTCTATGATGTCGAAAAAAAGTCCTTCTCCTTTCTTCACGCAAAACCCTTGATGTTCAATGGTAGAACAAACTTCTTGGTGCAACAAGATCACTTAAACATAAACTAATGATAACTCAGATCTTTGCAAACTCTAAGGATGTGTTTAAGCTTTTTAAACCTTAGAAAACATGTGCCAAACTCGTACTGGATGGTATACTATTTTTCCAGAATGCACACTATCGAAACTCTGATAAAACCACGCTTTAAATAACAATTTAGCACCGCCTCAAAACCGTGTCGTTCGAACGACATGCCACGTCATTTGTGCGACATACCTATCTCGTTTGAACGAGATTGGTTGTTGTTTGAGCGAGCTGGCGTGTCAGTTTGACTTTCTTTGACTTTTTGTTTAAAATGTCTCTGTTAAAAGAGATCCAAATTAGTCAAACTCTATTCCGAGTATATCAGAATAAAACATGGTGTAAATACTTTTAAAAACATTTTAAAATATTTTTCTTTAAAAAAATACATCCTTATCTTTTATAAAAACAATTCCGAGCACCATTAATTATACGCATTCATACCTGAGTGATCTCGGAATACAATTTACTTGAAGACGAGTAAACTTAAACCAAGTAAACTTCGACATGATTATTTCTTTGAAGCTTTACCACAATGTCTTCAATTTTGTTCAATATGTCATAGACCAAGTGGGATCATGACAAAATAAAAATCTCCCTATAACATATTACAAACACAGTTTTGTTCATGGAATTAAGTTAAAACAATACATGGACTCATTTGAAAATTTATGTCTTTACAACACTTCAACTGTATTTACACACACTAGAGACACTTTTTGAGCCGCGTTAAGTTTTTGACACCATTGTCGGGGACTGATAGACTTTTAGGTTAGGTAGATTTAATCCAATATTTTACTCTAATTCTTAAAAAAGCCAAAAAAAATCATAAAATCAAAAATTAAAAAAAAAATTCAGAAAAATAAAAAACAATAAAAAAATTTCAGAAAAAATATTAGTCTTGAAAGCACCCCTCGGGATCGTGGCACAATCGAATTACCTTTAGATATAAGTCTTGAAAATTTTGGGAAAGAATTTGGCTCGGTGGATGAGGACCTCACTCTTGAAGTCCAATCGTTTTTGGACTCATTTAATCTCCTAGATGAGAGCGACTTGAATGAAAGGATATAAAAATTCCTTCTTTATGAACGTGCACTCGAGCCATTCAAAAGTATGCTGAAATGTGAGGTTTTATCTATTAGTGATGAGATTGAGAAAATAATTCTAGCGTTTTCACCCCGTGACGCATGGTTTGTCATACAGCATTGTCACTTTCCATCACGTTCGCCCGTGCCATTTCAGTTCTTGGATGAGATCGAGGACATAACTAGAGTATCATCATATTTAAAGCCTAGTTTATCCATTCTCGAAGAGAAATATAGGCTTAACGTGTCAGTCAGAATTTTTGCATGATAAAATCTTCAAGTGTGACAATTTATAATATGACGTGGTAGTACATGTCGATATCACTCACTGCATTCATTATGTGCCTCAATATGTATACTTGTTCTATTGAGTTTACTTCCAATTGTTTAGAATTTGAATTTTTGATTTGGGGGACTTCGTATACGGGGTTGAGTAAGTTTTAGGAGAGAGGTCGTTGAACCCCCGACGCGTGTGGGATGATTTTTTTTTATATTTTTGCATCGTGTGTTGGTGTTATATAGTGTCTTATTGCATTTTAATATTTGTTCGTTTTATTTTCGCACTTATTCTTTTTCTTCTTTAGACTTTAGTCTTTTTGATTGAGTACAATGTAAAAGTCTAAGTTAGGGGGGTGACAAGTGCGTCTTTTAAAAACTTTACAAATTTTTAAAGTGGCAAAAAAAAATTTAAAATGCCCCTTAAAAAAATCAAAAGTTTCCAGAAAAGTTGAAAATTTTGAAAAAGCCAAAAATATTTTTCTTCAAAATAAATAAAAATTGGAATTTAAAAGCTTCAAAAATGTCACAAAATTTTGTTTGAAGTCTCAAATTGTCAAAATTCAAAATGCACTAGTCGAAATTGACCAAAGATGGAAATTGAAAGAAAATTGACGACTTAATGAATAAGTGTGGAGATTACTTAACCTGGTGAGATTTCGAGCCTTTCATTTTTTACGAGTAATTAAAGAAATATGAGTTAATGGTTAACTCAAAGTTCTTTTCAACGTTTAAAAGAGTCATTGATGATCTCTATTTTCTTATTTTGATTAGTTATCGGAAACATGTGAGATGTTGTCTTGTAAAATGTGCTAAAATATCTGAAAACTCAAATAATCTCGAGATGTATGTGTTAATATAGTTAGTAATTAAGACTATGAAGTAGGCACTCGTTTGTGTACCCCAAAAATATTAGCCATAAAAAGTTGTGGAAAATTATCCCTTTACAACCCTAATTTGAGCCTAATAAAATGTTTACATTTCGTTTGATAACCCAAAAAACCCAATTGGCCCTGAGTTGTCAAAAGTGAAAATTCTTTAATAACATCCAAAAAGTGCAATAAAAAGGGGTAAGAAAAAAGAATAAAACAAAAATGCTCAACACAAATAGCAAGAAAAGAAAAATGTGAAAAATAGAAAAAAATGAAAAAAAGAGAAAAATGAGCAAAAGCCCGAAAAGCACTATTGGACATCATAAGAAAATTTTCCAATTCTAAATTTTCCAACCATTCTCTTTTTATCCAATACACTTTGAAATCCGAGAAAGTCCTAACCAAGTCCGAATAGCGAAATTAATTACCACGTGGAGATCTAAGACACAAAAAGATAATAAGAGAGATTAATTGGTGTGGATAAATGGCGATGTTTCCCATTTTTCAATGAACGTAATCCAATGATGAGATCTTTTCATCTCAAAAAAATTCCATCTTTCAAATTTGTGTGCGTGAGCTTGTGTACATCATATTTACTCTTAAACATCATGCATACCGAGAGAAACTATCTACATTCCGAGTTATTCATTTGCGAGTGCATCCGTGAGAAATTGAATCAAAATGAATTTTTAGAAAGTAACATAATGATCAATCGGTAAAAATTAGCGGTTTAAATTTCGGCTTCACATACACACTACGAATTGAGACTCTTGAATATAAATTTACGGTGACCATTTTTGGAGAATTTAAATGTACAATTTTGAAGTATTTTGATTTTTATTTGAGTTGAAAAATAAATTGTGGGTATATTCACTGCAAACCCTCACGAGACACCACTCGTCCTAGTAGGGTAACCTAGGGGTTTAACGACTTGTTGCATACACTAAATGCAATTTCTTACCGACGAAAAAGGTATTCTATCTCAATAAAGTTTTTGAAGGGTCCTTAACCCATACTCTTATTCGCTTACATTGCTCAGAACGCGCAAAGTTCTAAGTTAGGGGGATTTGATGTAATACCCTATATTTTTACTATGTTAAATAACTGTGGGATTAATTATTATTGTTGGATTAATTAAATTAAAAATGTGAGCAAAATAATTATTAATTAATCCAGATTCAAAAATAAATATTAACTAGTGTGCCAATGGTTAATACTTATTGTTGAGAATTATGAAATATTACTATGTGAATACGTAATATGGAATTATGATTTTTTTTTATAAATTGTCGAGAGTGGGAAATATGACAGCTTGGTACATTAAGTCAGGATGCGCGTGTGAGTCGTGTCGGGGCTAATTTAATGGGTTAAAGAAGTAAATTATTTTCAAGTAACTCGTATAGTAATTTCGAGCGCGCCATTGAGTCCAGAAGAGTCGAGATAGTCAGAAAACTCTACTCGAGTATTTGATTTGGAATCTGAAATGTTTTTAGGCCTAACCGGCACCCCTTAGGGGTATTTTTGTCCTTTGAATTTTTGGGGAAATATTATGGACGAAAATTAGGAAATTAAATATAGAGGAACGTGGGTTAGAGAGGAGTTATCAGTTCTAAACCTACGAGAGAGAAAAGAAAAAGGCACAGAGGAAGAAAGAAGAAGCCATAGGAGTTCTTGGTGCATAACTCAAGAACACACACCATAAATCCCACCAAAGTGTAGATCGTGAGAAGAGGAACACACCTCACGAGGAGATAATACCTTTGAAATTGAGGCAAGTGTTTAATCCTTGCAAAATTGTAGCAACAATCATGTTCGTATTAGTATAGATATGTAATACTCAATTATGGTTCATAAATCACTACACCAAATCTGCCTAATTGTCACGGTCATTGACCTTGACAAGTTCAACTTGTCAAGGTCAATGACCGTGACAATTCGGGGTGAGACAAATTTTTTTGTCACGGACGTGTCATGGTCATTGATCGTGACAAGTTCGTTAGAATTGTCACGGTTGTGTCACGGTCCATGACCGTGACAAGTTTAGTCACGGTTAATAACCGTGACAAAGCCTTAACCCTTTTAAAAAAAATTATCACGATCATTGACCGTGACACGTTCGTGATAACTTTATTTGTCAAGGACTTGTCACGTTCATTGACAGTGACAATTCTGGGCAGAATTTAAAAAAAATTTGCTGGGCAGTATGGCCACTGCCACTTCCCAGCAGTATATTTGTACTTGTTATAGCAACGTTGTACCCGTTCAAACATCATATATCCAAACAAACTAAAGATAATGCAAATATATATTCAAAATAGAAACAATATACATGATGATATAATCCAAATATAATTCAAATGTACCAACTTAAAAATAATGTCACTACATGTCTGGGGTAAATGTGAGGAGGTGAGTAGGCCACACGATATATGAATTGACAAACCCACTAATATACATCGTGCCGCATTGTTCGCGCAACCACAATAGGGAGTTCTCCTTCCCGGGTATCACACGCGTGACGAGCACTTTGGACTCGATCTCTTGAAGCGCACGTCCATGAACTATTCCACCCTAGACGATATTCGGGTCCCTCAACCCCCGCCCTATCCGCTCGCTATCAAATACGTCCAATATGAACACGTTCGTCCAACCAATTGTCGACATCGGTCTGGGGAAGGGAGCCAAATAAGGAAGTGGATCATCGAAGTACGTACGTGTCGGTGATGAAGCAGCGAGGTCCACATCCTTGTCATCTTGCACCTCGTTCTCCCGCACATCCTCCTCCTCCTCCATCGCCTTCTCCTTCCCTTTCCCCTTACGGTCTCCGCCCAACGTACGCTTCATGAATGAGTACATATCTTGGGCCATCGCCTCCAAACGGGACAGCTTCGCATCATGTGAATCCACGGTTCGAGCCAACCCGGTGTCGCTCGTCTCCAATCCGATGATCCTAGATTTGGCCACCCGCGAGCTCACCCCCCTTGCCCTCCCCTTGTGATCAGAGCCAAGCACTTAGCTGAGTGCGTCTGTGGACAAAGACGCCTTGTCGGCATCAGACTGCGACTCATGCACTTCCTTAAGCTTAGCCTGAAACGACAAAAAGCACATGATTAGTAAAATAAGTAAACTAAAAAATTATAATGTAATTAACAAAAATTAAACTATCGGATTACTTACAATCGTGGGCGCGATTCTCGGGGACACCTCCTTGTCCTTCCCCTTCTTCGTCCGAAGAGCCACATAAGTATTGAGCCTATGTGGCTTACCCCCTAGGCCACTCCTTACCCCCTGAAATAAAATAAAGTAAAATTAGTATCGGCCCCGCAAAGTAAAATAATGAAGAATAATATATTTCTGTAGTTATAGAAAAATTAAATCTTACCTTCATCCTATGCTCCACTTCGGCGTAAGACGTCCGTCCGGAGTAGTGCACGTCCGTCTTTTTTGCCCGATTTTCCCTCCCCGATTGGCGAGATGCCAATTGCCAATCCTCGATCTCATTGTCAATGAACTTTTGCCATTTTACCAATGAGAACGGCTCCTTGGGCGGGACGGATCCACGCCATTGGATAATGGACTCTCGTGTTTTCCCAAAGTACCGTGTCCGCATATTTTTCTTCCAGGTCTTGTGTTTCTCCCTCAACTGCTCCAAGACGGAATCGCGTAGCTTTGGATCCAAGTTGAATTGTTCCTGTCCAACAAATACAATGTTAGTTGCGAATAAATATAAATATAAAATGAAATTGAAATCGAAATTGAAATTGAAATATTCATATAAATATAAATATATTACCTGTAGTGCCGCCCAAACAACTAACTTGAGCTCATATGGCACCTCCTTCCAACTCATAAACCCCGAGCCGATGACCGTCTTTAGCAGCTCGAGGGATCTCGCTAATAGCTCCGACTTGTTCTCGATGGTAATTCCAAATTTGCCATATTTGGGGAGCCTAGGGGCCGATGAGCCCTCGTCGTCTCCGCTACCACCGAGCCCAGACAACATCATCATAACCAGCATCATCCTCGCCTTAATACCTGAAGGAGACGTTTGCTGTAAAAAAATGTTATTAGTACAGATAAAGAAAAAATGTTATTAGTACACATAGACACACACGCAGCCCCCCACCCCCTCCCCCCCCTCACCCCACCCCCACCACACACGCGCACACGTACACCACAACAACAATGTCTACAATGTATATTCAAATTCAATTATTAATAATTATATGTAGTATGTCTTATTTATATTCAAATTCAATTATTAATAATTATATATATTAATTTACTAATTTACAATAAGGGGCAATCATATATTAATTTACTAAAAAAATTAATAATCAATCAATTTTTTACAAGGGACACTACGCGCACACACACATAGACACACACGCAGCCCTCCACCCCTACCCCACACCACCCCCATCCCTGCCACCCCCCCCCCCCCCCACGCCCACCACACTTCATGCACACGTACACGTACACCCCCCAACCCACCACCCTCCCCCCACCACACACACAATAATCCAATAATGATTAATAATTATATATACTATGTTTCATTTTATTATGTCTTATTTATATTCAAATTAAATTATTAATAATTATATACAGTATGTTTCATTTAATTATGTCTTATTTATATTCAAATTTAATTATTCAAAAGTTGAAAAATCCCACCCCCATATGGACAATAATCCAGTGGTCATGCCACTTTTAAAACTAATCAACCCAACATTTACTAAACAAAATAATCCAACAACAATGTCTACAACAAATGTGTATATTCAAATTCAATTATTAATAATTATATGTAGTATGTCTTATTTAATTATGTCTTATTTATATTCAAATTCAATTATTAATAATTATATATAGTATGTTTAATTTAATTATGTCTTATTTATCTTCAAATTTAATTATTCAAAAGTTGAAAAATCCCACCCCCATATGGACAATAATCCAGTGGTCATGCCACTTTTAAAACTAACCAACCCAACATTTACTAGACAAAATAATCTAACAACAATGTCTACAACAAATGTGTATATTCAAATTCAATTATTAATAATTATATGTAGTATGTCTTATTTAATTATGTCTTATTTATATTCAAATTCAATTATTAAAAATTATATATATTAATTTACTAATTTACAATAAGGGGCAATCATATATTAATTTACTAAAAAAATTAATAATCAATCAATTTTTTACAAGGGACACTACGCGTACACACACATAGACACACACGCAGCCCCCCCCCCCCCCCCCATCCCTGCCACCACCCCCACCCCCTCCCCCCCTCATCCCACCCCCACCACACACATGCACACGTAAACGTACACCCCCCACCCCACCCCCACCACACCACACACCACCACACACATATATACACACACATACACACACATATACACATACACACACATATATATATACACACATATATACACATACACACACACATATACATATACATATACACACATATATATACACACATACATATACACACATATATATACACACATACACACACATAGAAATGAAAGAGAAAGAGCGGGAATTTTTTTATCTTAGAGAGAGAGAGAGAGAGAGCGCTGAAATTATTTGTAGAGTGAGAGAAAGAGGGAAACCAAAATGGTGGGAAAAAAAGAGTCTAAGGCTTTTTTACTGAAGATGTTGTCACGGTCGTATCAAGGTCCTTGACCGTGACACAAAATGCGAGATTCTTGTCACGGTCAATGACCGTGACAAGGGTGGCCGGCTGAAAGGTGACATTTTGGCCATTTTGGTGTAGTGAATTTTGATGAAGAGAACTAAGGACATTAATTAAAATCTGATATCAATTAGGAAGAATCCTTCATGTAAATAGGTTGAAAATCATGAATTGATGAATTATTTATGATGGACGAATCTGATTTTGAGTTCTTATATAGAAATTTGAAAAACTAGGGTTTGTTTGAATAATTTTGGGGATTTTCAGAATTTATTAAGGTTTATGCATGATTAAATGATTATAGTTTTTTAGACATTATCCTAACATGTTTAATTATTGATTGGAAGTAATTTCTGCGAGTTTGGGACAAATATGTAGAGGTTTTAAGTTGAGAAAGATTGGGAAAACGCAGCAGGTAGCAGAATGGAGACGACAACGTCTCGTTCGAACGAGATGCATAGTCGTTCAAAGGACATGCTAATTCGTTCGAACGAAACCAATTCTGGTTCGAATGTCAGCCCCAGAAAAATTTTAGAAATCTCTATTTTTCCCTAAATCGTGTTACACAGTTAGTTGAGTGAGGTAAACTTCCATTTACTGATATTAGCTTAGTGCAGAATTATTTAGGAAGCATTCTTAAGATGATACCTTAAGGCTTGGATAGGTGAATTAACTTTGAAAATTTCGAGAGAGTGGATAATCGAATAAACTACATTATAAGTAGTAATGAGAAGTATACTACGTGTAGAAATGTATATACAGGTTGGGCGAATGCCCGAACTTTAATAGAACATGAGAGTATCTATTATTTTATTACTATTGTTATTGTGTGTATAACATACCTACGCTACTTGCTATCGGGAGGAGGTTATCGCGCAGTGGACAGTCTTATCTTGGGTGACCCAATGGGTGATATTTGACTTGTACTTAGAGCATATGAACTTGAATATGTGCTATCTAAGACGTAGGAAAGTTTCGACGACTGAATGGGAGCGTAGGTATGTGCATGACCCATTTGGCTGGTGAGTATACTCGCCTATAATATTTTTGTTATGAAATTTATGGTTCTTGAGAGATGCCAAACCAATTGCCCTTTACGGAGTGAGTGATGCATCAGGACACAATAACAAAGTATGCATTACACCAGGTGGTCCAAACCAAGGGGCGCAGGATTTGTATATATATATATATATATATATATATGATGTAGCTATATGTATATATGTATATAAATATACTTGTGAATGATTCTAATGTCGAAAATTAGCAAACTTATAAATGTTGATAAGCAAAGTGTTTTTAGTGGGTAAAAGAATTACTATCAAAACAGTGAATGTAAAAGACGGTTAATTGGAATAAATGATCTTATTAGCGTATTGTATGGGCAATACGGGTTACTCCTTTGAGATAAATTTAGAAGTATAAGTCTATGATCTAGTTGGGAACATTATGAATAAGTAGGTTAGGATAGACGTACGTTAAGCATGCACAAAATAGTGGAGAGGTAAGAATTTCATGTGAGAGTTCGAAACTAACATGCACATAATAATTGCATCTTTGCAGTTTTAAATACTTGCTAAAATAAATATTTTTACAAATTGAGTTCTCACCCGTTTCTTGCTATTCTTTTCTCATTTTCTATATACATTATATCAGGTGCCCAGCCACAGGGTTACCACCAGACTTAGACGCGTGGATCATTTAGTGAGCTGCAGCAGTGGTGAGAATTGCAGGCCTTTGCACTTAGACGCTTCTTTCAGTTCTTTCCACTATATTCAGACATTTCATTTAGGGCATGCTACTCCCCTTTTCCTGTCATTTAGTAGAGATTGTACTCAGTTCATTCTAGTATTTTATTTCTATTATACTTGAGGATATTATGGTTTGTTGGTTTGTGACATTGAACTGGAAATATTTTATCCAGACCGATTTATGTGAGTATTTGATTCATGTATAATGTTTATTTTATTCTTGTGGAATATGAGTAGCTTATATTTTAAAGTATGGAAATTTACTGATGGATTAATTGGGTATAATTAAATGGGAAAATGTTTTGACACTTATCTTAATTATTTATTAGGTGATTAATAATAAAAAATATTTTTCAACGGTGATGCTAAGAATGAACCAACCGGACACTTTGATTTAATTTAATAAAGGACTGATAACCCGGTATTTAATTAGGCGGGTATCACATTTGATTAGAAATAAATATTTAATATTTATCCCCTTAATTTCGATCTTTTTATGATTCCGTGCATCGTAATTGACTTGGTTTTATCTCATATTTATGCTACTAACCCTTTTTGGCAAGTATTTCATATTTTGTGTATCTCTTATGTATTTTACAGGTATTTCATACAAGATAGTGCGAGAGAGAACTCAAAATAGTGAAATAAACCAAGAAGCAGGAAGGTGAAGGGTATCTTCATAATTTTTTAGCCTTAGTCCGGAGGTGGGGCCAACTAGAAAGCTGAAGAGCTTAAATTCACAAGAATACTGGAAAAAATGGCACCTGATTTCGAGTTACGGTGAAGAAGTTATAAGCATTTGAAGATGAGAAGAATCAATGAGGCAAAATTAAGGAAGGCAGACAGAAGGACCGGTTCGCCCCAGAGCCCGGACCGGTTCACCCTTTAGTCTCGCTCCAAAATCGTGACAAAATATTAGTCACTCTTTAAAATCGTTATGAATTGCCAGAAGCGGGATTTTTATTTTGGCCCTATTTTTTTTAGCCTAGAGAGTTTTATATTTTGGGGACTCTTCTAAACGACTTCTAACCAATATATTTAGCCATTAGGATTCTTTTAATTCATGTAAAATCTCCTAATCAAGGAGGAACATCTAGTAGAACAATTTACAAGTTTTGCACCTTTAATTCAAAAGTTTTTCGAGTTCTTCTTCAAGCTTTGATGTTTTATTCCATGTTTATGTTCTTCAATCTTGGTAACCTTAATTTCCAGCACTTTTATTGTTGTTTCATTATGTTTACATGCAACGTATAATTCATGTGTAGTGTTACATTTTCCATGTTCGGTTAGGTTTTTAGAGTGTTGGGATACATGAACCCAACCTAGGTATTATGGATAGATATAAAACGTGATTGAATTAAATAAATAATTACAGGCTTGATACTTTGTTGGTATGAGTATTGTAAGCCTTTTAACTTCGTTTCACGTAGGTAACCGTAGTGTTTAAGGGTGCGATACGCGCCTCAACAATTTTGTCATTCACTTTAGATTTGTTTTTGACTATTTATTGTGCGGAGTAAAATCTTCATATATATAGTGCTTAGATGAATTTAAGGTATTCTCTAAATTATATATTTGACCCATAATTGCTTATGGTTCGGGGGAATGTATTCCAATCCCACTTTTCTCGCATAGTTTAAAATCAAAAGTTTTCAGTCTTTGCATATTTTAGTTAATTCGCATTTATTAATTAGGTTGCATTAGTTCATTAGAGATTTCCTTTAAATAACCATCGTCTTTTCTTTTTCTTTTTGTGAATCGATCGTTAATATTAGTAATCTTTCTTAGTAGTCGTTACGTTTCACGTCTTAGTCCCTGAGTACGATACCTGACTTGCTCGGATTATTACTTAAGCGATCGGTTTACACTTGAAGAGTATTTACACGTACTAGAGACACTTTTGGGGTCGTGTCAAGTTTTTGGCGCCGTTGTCTGGGAGTGATAGACTTTTAGGTTAGGTCGATTTAATCCAAAATTTGACTCTAATTCTTAAAAAAGCCAAAAAAATCATAAAATCAAAAATTGAGAAAAAAAAAAAATTGAAAAAATATGAGTCTTAAAAGCACCTCACGGGATAGTGGCACAACCGAATTACCTTTAGATATAAGTCTTGAAAATTTTGAGAAAGAATTCGGCCCGATGGATTAGTACCTCACTCTTGAAGTCCAATCATTTTTTGACTCATTTAGTCACTTAGATGAGAGCTACTTCAATGACAGGATAAACAAATTCCTTCTTTATGAACGTGCATCCGATACTTCAAAAGTATGCTGAAACGTGAGGTTTTATCTATTAGTGATGAGATTGAGAAAATAATTCTATCATTTTCACCCCGTGAAGCATGGTTTGTCATACCGCATTATCACTTTCCATCACGTTCGCCCGTGCCATTTGAGTTCTTGGATGAGATCGATGACATAACTAGAGTATCATCATATTTGAAGCCCGATTTATCCATTCTCGAGTTAGAGAGAAATCTAGGCTTAACGTGTCAGTCTGAATTTCAGCATGATAGAGTCTTCAAGTGTGACCATTTATATTATGACGTGGTAGTGCACGTCGATTTCACTTATCGCATTCATTATGTGCGTCCATACGTATACTTGTTCTATTGGGTTGACTTCCAACTGTTCAGAATTTTTATTTATGATTTGGGGGACTTATTATATGGGGTTGAGTAAGTTTTAGGAGAGAGGTCGCCGCACCCCCGACGCGTATTGAGTCATGTGTTGGTGTTATATAGTGTCGTATTGAATTTTAATATTTTTTTATTTTATTTTTGCACTTTTTCTTTTTCTTCTTTAGATTTTAGTCCTTTTTATTGATGATAATGCAAAAGTATAAGTTGGGGGGTGGGGGTGGTGACAAGTGTGTCTTTTAAAAACTTCACAAATTTTTAAAATGCCAATTTTTTTTAAAAAATGTCTCCCTTAAAAAATTCAAAAATTTCCACAAAAATTGGAAATTTTGAAAAAGCCAAAAATATTTTCCTTCAAAATAAATAAAAATTGGAATTTGAAAGCTTCGAAAATATCACAAAAAATTGTTTAAAGTCTCAAATTGTCAAAATTCAAAATACACTATGCCAAAACTGACCAAAGATGGAAATTGAAAGAAAATTGACGACTTAAAGAATAAGTGTGGAGATTACTTAACCTGGTGAGATTTCGAGCTTTTCATTTTTTTACGAGTAATTAAATCAATCCGAGTTAATGGTTAACTCAAAGTTGATTTCAACGTTTAAAAAAGTCGTTGATGATATCTAATTTGTTATTTTGATCAATTATGAAAAACGTGCAAGATGTTGTCTTGAAAAATGCGCTAAAATATCTCTAAACTAAATGAATCTTAAGACGCATATGGTAATATAATTAGTAATTCATACAATGAAGTAGGTCCTTGTTTGTGTAACCCAAAAATATTAGCCATAAAAAAATGTGAAAAATTATCCATTTGCAACCCAATTTGAGCCTAATAAAATGTTTCCTTTTCGTTTGATAACTCGATAGGCCCAATTTGCCCGAAGTTGTGAAAAGTGAAAATTCTTTAATTACATCCAAAAAATGAAATAAAAAGGGGCAAGAAAAAAAGAATTAAAGAAAAATGCTCAACAAAAATAATAAGAAAAGAAAAATGTGAAAAATAGAAAAAAATGAAAAAGAAGAGAAAAATGAGCAAAAGCCCAAAAAAGCACCGTTGGACATCATAAGAAAAATTTTCCAATTCCGAATTTTCCAACCATTCTCTTTTTACGCAATACTCCTTAAAACCCGAGAAAGTCCTAACCGAGTTTGAATACCGAAATTAATTACCGCGTGGAGAGCTAAGACATGAAAAGATAATAAGAGAGATTGATTGGTGCGGATAAAAGGTGACGTTTCCCATTTTCCAATGACCATAATCTAATGATGAGATCTTTTCACCTCAAGAAAATTTCGTCTTTCAAATTTGTATGCGTGACCTTGTGTTCATTATATTTTCTCTTAAAAATCACGCATGCTGAGAGAAACTAGCCGCATTCTGAGTGATTCGTTTGTGAGTACATTCGTGAAAAATTGAATTAAAACGAATTTTCAGAAAGTAACGTAATGATCAATCGGTGGAAATTAGCGGTTTAAATTTCGGCTTCGCATACACACACACACACTACGAATTAAGACTCTTGAATATAAATTTACAGTGACCATTTTGGGAGAATTTAAAATTTTCAATTTTTAATTATTAAGTATTTTGATTTTTATTTGAGTTTAAAAATGAATTTTGTGGATATATTCACTGCAAATCCTCACGAGACACCACTCGTCCTACTAGTGTAACCTAGGGATTTAACGGCTTGTTGCATATGCTAAATGCAATCGCTTGCCCGCGAGAAAGGTATTCTATCCCAATAAATTTTTTGAAGGGTCCTTAACTCATACTCTTATTCTTTGACATTGCTCAGGATGTGCAAAGTTCTAAGTTAGGGAGAATTGATTAGACATAAGTATTTAATATTTATCCCCTTAATTTTGGTCTTTTTATGATCCCGTCCACCGTAATTGAATTGGTGTTATCTCATATTTATGCTACTAACCCTTTTTGGCAAGTATTTCGTATTTTGTGTACATCTTATGCATTTTACAGGTATTTCATGCAAGATAGTGCGGGAGAGATCTCAAAATAGTGAAAGAAACCAAGAAATGAGAAGTTTAAGGTATTTTCATAAATTTTCAGTCTTATTCCGGAGGTGGGGCCAACTGGAAAGTTGAAGATCTTGAAGTCACAAGAATACTAGAAAAAGGCACCTCAATCTGAGTTACGGTGAAAAAGTTATCCGCATTCGAAGTTGAAAAGAGTCATTGAGGCAAAACTAACGAAGGCAAAAAGGAGGACCGGTTCGCCCTAGAACTCGGACTGGTTCGCCCTTTCGTAACCGTGACTAACGATTAGTCACTCTTTAAAACCGTTACAAATTGTTAGAAGCGAGATTTTTATTTTGGCCCTATTTTTTAACCCAAAGAGTTTTATATTTCGGAGACTCTTTTAAACGACTTCTAACCTATATATTTAACCATTAGGGTTATTTTAATTCAGATTTCATTCTTGTAAAAGATCCTAATCAAGGAGGAACATCTAGTAAAATAATTTACAAGTTTTTCACCTTTAATTCAAGAGCTTTTCCAATTCTTCATCGAGCTTTGATTTCTTATTCCATATTTTTGTTCTTCAATCTTGGTAACCTTAAATTCCACAAATTTTATTATTTTTTCATTATGTTTACATGCAACGTAGAATTCACGTGTATTGTTAAATTTTCCATGTCCGGCTAGGTTTTCAGGGGGTTGGGATACATGAACTCAACCTAGGTATTATGGATAGATATAAAACATGATTGAATTAAATAAATAATTAGATACTTGATACTTTGTCGGTACGAGTATTGCAAGACTTTTAACTTCGTTTGCCATAGGTAACCGTAGTGTTTAAGGGTGCGATACGCGTGTCGAGAATTTTGTCATTCTTTTTAGATTTATTTTTTACTATTATTATGCGGACTAAAATCCTCATATATATAGTGCTTAGATAAATTTAAGGTATTCTCTCAATTATATATTTGATTGTTGAAATTTTTATATCCCCCATAATTTCCTACGGTTCGGGGGAGTGTGTTCCAATCCCACTTTTCTCGCATAGTTCAAAATAAAAAAATTTCAGTCTTTGCATATTTTAGTTAATTTGGATTTATTAATTAGGTTGCATTAGTTCATTATAAATTTCCTTCAAATAATCATCATCTTTTCTTTTCCTTTTTGTGAGTCGATCGTTAGGATTAGTCATCTTTCTTAGTAATCGTTACGTTTCACGTCTTAGTCCATGAGGGCTCAAATTATTACTTACATGACCGATTTATACTTGAACTTTATTTACACACATTAGAGACACTTTTTGTGTCGCGTCAGCCCGTTAGTGGACGAAGGACATGCAGTGCCACTAGTGTATGATTGAGTGCAGTGACACTCAGAAACAGTTCTTGGTGACTTTCAAGCTAGTGGGCACAGCTCTACAGTGGTGAAAGTTTGTGACCACTGCAGAGGAGAGAGATGTGATGATAATTGTAGAGTTCTGGACGCGGTTTGACCATAAGTATTTTTCGTCTTCTGTTCAGACAAAGATGCGATGAAAGTTTATCAATGTTTAGCAAGGAGATAGGACCATTGCAGAATATGAGGAAGAATTTACTCGGTTAGCAAACTTCATGAAAGATGAGGTAAACACTTAAGATAAGAGAATGCGTAAGTTCAAGGATGGACTTGCCTAGAGGATCCGACGACACCTGTTGGGAAATTCTGTATTGGAAACATACACAGAGGTTGTCAATGCAGCGCTGCTTTATTGCTAGGATCAACGCTTGCACATGAGGTATAGAAAAAGGATGAGTGGATGCAGTCAGGCTGAAAAGGTCGATGGGAACAATGCCAGTGAGGCACAACAACAGCAGGAGCGAGACTTTCAACAAGGGAATCCAGTAAAGAGATTTAAATTTGGAGGTTATCGATTAGAGATTGGTGCATCCAAGCAGGGTTAGCAGGGTCCTCAGCTGCTACAATAATATTTCATTCCTCAGGGCCTCCAGGTCCAATGGAATGGTGGGGGAGGCCATCAGGGACATGATTAGTGTCATGGAGGGTTTTCTAGGAAATGTTTCTTTTTTGGAGAGACAGGCCACAACAAGAGCGATTGCCCTAACCGAAGAAGAGTGAAACTACAAGACGAGGTTCTGGATGTACAACCACTACAGCAGTTCATGGGCCAGTTCGAACGAGAGGATTTAAACCCGGAACTCATTGACCAGGCAAAGCAGTTAGAGTATGGAGGTAAATTATCTTTATTATCCTATGAGGTATGGGGGAGATTTTTATGACATGTGGGTGTCACAAGTAAGATGATGGTCACTACGTGAGTGAGTCGGATTTAGTGGGTTCATAGGTCGTAATAGCCTTATTATGTAAATGTAATTACCATGGGGGTAAAAGGGCTCTTTAGTGTCGCCTAGAGAGAGTGGGTGTGTACACTAAGAGGATGTTGGAATTACATGTGAGTTTAATACTTTTGAGAATTTTGAGAATCGAGTGGACTATGTTTCAAGTTTTGGATGGTTAGCGATGGTTTGGGGCTATAGTGGATAGTTATATTAAGGCTCTCTGTTCGCTGTACCAGAGTATGAATTATTTTTGCTAGGTATCACCTGAAATAGGGTCTAACCTATATATACGTGTATATATGTTATAATGTATTGTATAATAGACTTATAATAATATGTTTTTATTGTTATTCATAATCCCGTGGAGTAGGAACGTTTACTGACGTGATTCAGGGTGTATGGGTTTATTATCGAGTGGAGAGATATAACTCGTGATTTATTCGTGCTAAGAAACCAGTGATAGTAAGAGCGCTACGGTATATGTTGTATTTTATAGAATAAGAGTGGGCGAGTATAATTTATGTTAGGAGATGGGAATTTGGGGGTACGTGCCATGGACTGAGGGCCTAACGGATCTCAACGACCGACAATGTTAGGTAGTAATGTATCAGAGGGTTCCTTGTTTGGATTTCTCTTTGCGAGACATCCCACGTATGAAACTTAGCACAACGTTGGAAGTGGGAGATGTTTGGTCATTAGGACATGGATTTAGTACCTTGGTGATTATACTTATATGTAGTTATAACGGTGAGCTGAAAGTTATATAAACATTTAAGGCTAGTAGAGCGGGGTAACTTTTGTGCAGATAAGCACGGGTATAGGGTGTATGGACGCCCTGGTTAATTAATTTAATTTTAAAATAATTCAGAATTAGAAGTGGTATAGATATGTGTAGCGATCTTAGGGGTATGTGATTAGGGAGAAATTCGAGGCTTAGAGTACTAGACATAGCTTAATTTTGAGGACAAAATTCCATTGTTAGGGGGGGAGGGAGTATGTAACAACCCATAATTTCAAGGACATGGAATTTAATTATTTTGGTGAAATATAATTTTATTAATTTGGAAGAGTTAATTAATTTGGTGAATTCAGATTTAATTAATTGGGGTTAATTTTTAGATTTCGCATGTGTAATATCTTGAGGTTGAAATTGGAGAATTTTATAGTGTAACTTGAATAACTATTTTGAGTACATTGTTGACTCCGGGTAGGTCGAGATAGTTGTAAAAGAGTACCCCAGGGTAGTAGTTGGGTCTAGGAACATTTTTTAGGCATATGAGCTCAAGTGGGGGTGTTTGGGCCATTTTAACTTGGCCCATAAGCTTAATTTCGGGATTAACAATATAAAACCTACATTTAGGAGTTTGTGGCAGACACAACTCAAAAAGAAAACCCTATTTTTGCAGAGAAGAAAAGAGGGATAAATTGGGAGAGCTTTTGGGAGCCAAACCAAGAGAAAAGGATTAAGTGTGTTATTCATCAAATCTCCGTCTACCTAAAGGAATCAGACACTACTAATCAATACAGGCAAGTGGTTAATTTGTTTCAATGTAAATATGTGATAATCGATTCATATCATGGTGGGTGGTAAATCAAAATTCGTTTTGGGGTGGTTTCTCGTATGAAAACGGGTTTTGAAAAAATCAAACATATTGGGTACATTACAGATGAATTGATGTAGATATATGATTTGATGTTGCTTAAATCTGAATAATATAACAACCCCAATAACTGATGTTGATAAATTCAAATTGTGGGATTGAATTCGGGAGAAATGAGGATATGAAACTCGTGAAGACAAATTTAGAAATTGATGACTGTTAGCGGGAATAGTTAATGTTGTGAAACCATTTCGAAGATTAAAATTGAATTTAAGGATGAACATATGATGGAATAGATGAATAAATGTAGGGATTTACATATTTAAAAACCTTAAAGGTTGTTAATGACGAAAAATAACAATGAGGAAGACAGTGGGCGAAAGCCAAGGCGATTGCTCGAACGACCTGGGGCGTCGTTCGAGCGACGGGTTCGAGCAACATGGAGAGATGTTTGGCAGTTTGTTTCTTTTTTGATTTGGCCTGGGATTTTCCTGGTGGTTTAATTGTGGATTAAAGGGATTTAATTAAGGAAAGAAAATATTGGAGGTTAATATCTAGGTGACCTGAGATTTCTTTGTGAAATAAAATGGGATTAATTATTGAAATAGTAAATGGAAATAAATACCTAGGATGTGGGGAATGGGTATTAAGGAATATTAAATTTGAAAAGTGTGTCAAACTTATTTACGGGAATTTGTGTGATAAATTCTAATAGGTTAGGATACGGGCCAAGGGAGTGAGTCCGGGCAATTTGGTTGAGTGACACCATATTTTATAAATTAATTAATGTATAATTAATTAAGAGTCGGGGAAATTGACTCGGGTATTAAAGGCTAGTGACAAGGGGGCTCACTACACCAAATCTGCCATATTATCACGATCATTGACCGTGACAATTCGGGGTGAGACAACTTTTTTTGTCACGGACGTGTCACGGTCATTGACCTTGACAAGTTCGTTAGAATTATCACGATAGTGTCACGGGCAATGACCGTGACATGTTTTGTCATGGTTATTAACCGTGATAAAGTCTTGTCACCTTTTAAAAAAATTGTCACGATCATTGACCGTGACAAGTCCGTGACAACCTTTGTCACGGGCTTGTCACCGTCAATGACCGTGACAATTCTGGGAAGAATTTAAAAAAAATCTGCTGGTCAGTATGGCCACTGCCACTGCCCAGCAGTATATTTGTACCTTTTATAGCAACGTTATACCTGTTCAAACATCATATATCCAAACAAACTAAAGATAATGCAAGTATATATTCAAAATAGAAACTATTTAAGAAAAAACAACATCACCATCAATTATCTCAAACTATTTAGCTGAAAAAGAGATTTTGTACCGCGACGCTCGAGGACACATCCTTATCCTTCCCTTCTCGTCCGAATAGCCACATAACTATCGAGCATATGTGGCCTACCCTCAGGGCCACTCCGTGTCCTCTGAATTGAAATAAAGTAAAATTAGTATCCGTCCCGTAAATATAGATCGAAATTGAAATCGAAATCGAAATTGACATATAAATATAAATACATTACCTGTAGTGTCACCCAAACAGCTAACTTGAGCTCATATGGCACCTCCTTCCAACTAATGTACCCCGGGCAATCGTGTCAAATATAATTCTCTTCATATCTAAACACTAAGAAATGCCATAATCCTATGGAGTTATGCGCTGCAAATTCCTTCCAACCGTTGTGTAGCAAAAAATCAGCAGTTGAAGTTGTCAATTCCACCTTTCAATGGTCTCCCATGTTTTGCTAGAGGTTCCAAGTGGTGGGGTATGGAAAGTGGAATTGACAACTTCAACCGGTGATGTTTGGCTACATAACGGTTGGGAGGAATTTGCAGAACATACTCTATAGGATTATGGCATTTCTTAGTGTTTGGATAGACGAAGAGATTCAGTCTCCTCTCTACAAATAGGACACCCCAAATAACTATGTACTAATCACATATTAAAGGTAAGAAGCTTATATCCGTGGATTAGTATAAATAAAACTTAGATGTGGTTGGAATATTTATGTATTAATCTCCTCTCCACACACGCACACCACACAAGAGTGAAAACGATAAAGTGCAAATCAATTAAAAGCATTAAAAATGGATGTTTCAGTACAAATTGAAATATTTATTACAAATTGAAAAATTATTTCAAATTCGGGTTATCATAAAAAATGGATTGATATTCGGTAGGAGCAGCCAAGTCATCCACACTACTATTTAGACGCCTTGGAGCGTATTGGACAATTGACCATGGCTCGTTGTTGATATACTCCGAATAAAACACTTTCTTAACCTTTTGAAATGCACAAACAAACGGCTCATCGCTCACGTGGTCGTTGTTCTTCAATTTGGACAAGTTAACCATGATCAAATTGGTGGCAGGATCAACTTTATAAGCATTTTTATCCTCAACTCTTACCCAGTCACAGTAAAATACAACCTCTTTGAAGCTTATATAATCCAATTCAAATATATTTTGGATTACACCATAGTAAGTCATTTCAGCTTCAACGAGGTTTTTATCTTTTGCGCTCGCTCGAAAGATAGTAAGAGCTTTGTATGAAATTCTCGACATCTGTACATCTGTACTTTCCTCGTACACTTTAGCCCCAAAAATGTAACCGTTGAATCGATACTTTTTGTACTCTTGTACCACGAACAAGGGTCCAATGGCTAGACAAGCAAGCCTTGATGTCGCATCATCCGTCTTTAGGAGTTGAGAATATAGATAAATTAATTATATTAGTGGTAAAATTTGAGTGTAATGTAGAAGTCAATTTGATTGCACGCCCTCTTCCCACAACTCATTTAATTCTTCTACCAAAGGAGCTAGGTAGACGTCAATGTCATCACTTGGTGCCTTTGGACCAGGTATCAACAAAGCCATCATCAAAAATTCAGGTCTCATACACTGTGAAGGAGGGAGGTTGAGTGGGGCTAGGATCAATGGCCATACACTCTTATTGGTGCTTAGATTTCTAAATGGATTGAAACCATCTCTTGATATAGCCAAATGAATGTTGCGTTGTTCTCGAGCAAAACCGGGATACTCAAAATTCATCCTCCGCCAGGCATTAAAATCAATAGGATGACGCATGATTTTCTGCCCTAGCATGCCACGTCATCGCCTCTGCAATCCATGGTACTGTGAAAAATCACTTTAATCTAGTCCCAACGAGAAAATATTTCAATACTTTTTGAGGCACTTTTGAGCTTGTGCCTTCCTTACTAGTAGATTGGACATATCTAGGTTCATAGCATACCAGACAACGATCGAGATTTTCATACTCCTTTCGGTATAGTATGCAGTCATACACACAAGCATGAATCGATATATACTTCATTCCCAAACCTTACAAACTGTTCTTCATAACAGGATAGCTATTTGGAAGTGTATTCACCTTGGGTAATAAGCCCTTAACCCATTTCAGAATTCCCGTCACGCTATTACCAGACAAACCGTACTGCGTCTTCAAATTGTGCAAACCAACCATGGCATGTAAAGTTGTTTGATCTTTCTCACAGCTAGAGTATAACGGTTGGGTCGCCTTAAATTTTAAACTTTGGTAGTCGTCATCAAGTTTTATCGTGTTATCTTCACGAGCACTTAAATCTTCTACATCATCAGTAACCTCATTCTCCTCTGCTTCATAACCTCCGTACGCATCATCAACTAAATCCTCTAACATATTATGATCTACGTCGTCCCCTTCTACATCTATTCTACTTGTTGAAGGTTGTTGTGAAGGTTGGTCGGGGACAAAAGGAACTTTCAATTCACCGTGAAAACTCCAAAATCGATAACTATCTTGCATACCTGATCTTAACAAATGTAGTTCAACTGTTTTCCACTCAAACACCTTACCATTCTTACACCTAGCAGACGGACATGAAAACTCTTCATCATTATGACATCTCTTTGCATATTTCACAAATTCGTTAGCACCTCTGCGAAACACATCCCCCATTCTATTAGTCTCACCCATCCACTCTTTGTATTTCGGATATCCCATCACAGCTACCACAACTAAACACCTATTAAAGGTAAACAAAACTTAGATTTATAGTATGTTTTATTTAATTATCCCATCATTTAATTATCCTATTAAAGGGTGAGTGGTCCTATCCCATTCAAGACTGCATTTTTCTGTAATATACTTAACAGCTCATGCACATTATTACGATTTGAAAAAAATTCGACAGCATATCCACGTAGTTCTCCAAGTACACGACGTAGAATGGCAGGTGTGAGTATTATTTCAATTGATCAATTGAAATAACAGTCACACTTGTCAATCTAGTATGTACCTAGAGAACATTAAGATACGACTGCAGAATTTCCTCCAAAAGTAACAACTGTAAGCCAATAAGAATATTATATAAAAATTATACAGTCTCAAATAGTCCAAACGGGACAATTCGAGAGATCTCATTACAAGGGTAATGACTCTCGAACGGGTCTAAGTGCTATCCAATGCATACACATAAGAACTAGAAGGCTAGTATCTATGCGCACTATATTTAATTTCAAGTATGTTTCATTTAATTATCATACTATATATATATATATATATATATATATATATATATATATATATATATATATATATATATATATTGTTCGAGATACAGAGTAATTTTAAAAAAAAGTTGAAAATTCCCACCACCATATGTACAATAATCCAGTGGTCATGCCACTTTTAAAACTAACCAACCAAACATTTACTATACAAAATAATCTAACAACAATGTCAACAACAAATGTGTATCCCGTATTCCTTCTAATTCATCTACTCAATTAATTCATTTCATCAATTAAATTAACAATTAACGTATAGAATTATTAATTTACTAATTTACACTGAGGGGCAATCCTACTTTCATATGGTACTTGCACGATATTAAGAGAATTACAGTAGTACCTTGACTTACCCCGCCTCCCCACCCCCACCCCACCCCCCCACAAACAAATTGACAAATTCATGGGTTAATTCACGGGTTAATTCAAATACAAAAATAAATTTATGGGTTAATTCAAATACAAAAATAAATTCATGGGTTAATTCAAATACAAAAATACAAATTCATGGGTTAATTCAATACACCCCCACTCACCACATACACACACACCCCACCTCCACCCTGCCCCACCCCCCAAATACAGCCCCCTGCCCCCACCCCCACACACGCACACACACACACATGCACACACACACACGCACATATATATACACACACATATATATATATATATATACACAAACATATATATATATACACACATACACCCCCCCCCCCCACCCTCACCCCCCAAATACAGCCCCCTGCCCACCCTGCCCCACACCCCACACACGCACACACACACACACACATACACGCACATATATATACACACACATATATATACACACACATATATTTACACACAAACATATATATAAATGGAAGAGAGAGAGAAATAAACTTGAAAGTAGAGAGAGAGAGAGAGAGCAGCGTAGAGAGAGAGAGGGAGGGAACGACGCGAGGGAAAAAAACAAGGGGTAAGGGTTTTTGCTGAGGAAGTTGTCACGACCGTGTCAAGGTCATTGACCGTGACAATTATTTAAAGAATTGTCACGGTCATTGACCGTGACACGACCGTGACAAGTCAATTTGTCACGGACTTGTCACGACTAATGAACGTGACAATTCTTTATCACGGACGTGTCAAGGTCATTGACCGTGACACAAAACGCGAGATTTGTGTCACGGTCAATGACCTTGACAAATGTGGCCAGCTGAAAGGTGACAATTTTGTCATTTTGGTGTAGTGGCTAGGCACGAGTTATCCTATATATATATATATATACACACACACACACACATTTGTGTGCTTTATGAATATTGGTGTGAATAATATTTTTAGGAATACATACCCCTCCAGTGCTATCGCAGGAGGTTGCGCAATATGGGTGAATCCCGTTGTTAGAAAATGCAGGGTGAGTATAATCCTAAGGTCATAGTGTCCATTATTTTATATTATGATTCTTTTCGGCATGAGACGCTTTGGGTATGATTTGATCTCACAATTGGGGAACTATAACCACCCTCGCTACGCTTATTTTATTTTTTCTGAATTGGTGAGTTAACCGTCTCAGTGTATCCGGGTGGATCGAGTATACCTGGGGTGATAGCATTTTAGAGAAAACATCCAGTGAGTCCTTACTCGGGAGGATGGATATATATACGACATGTGTGTGAATATTGTAGCATAATGGTACATATATAATGGTGTAGATATTTATATACAAGTGGAGTACATGAAGTGCAATTGTATTTATTACATACGTATGTAATAGAGTAGGTATTTTTATACGGGTGAATTACATGAAGAAAAATGGTATTACTTGTATATAACTAGTGAGACTAGTATATAGTCGTATTTAAAAATGATTAATTAAGTTAATGCGATAAATAACTTATGAAGTAAAAGTACGACTTACTAGGGCTAGAGTAGTGTGTCAGGAAGTTTTCTAAACAAGGCTAGTTAGATGGGGTAGTATAACTAGGAGGGTTAGGAAGAAAGTGTTAGGTGTGCACTTTAAATCAGGGGTGAGTAGTATCTCAAGGGAGTGTGACACTAGCTTAAATATGAAGATCATTCATGCATTCTAATTGTTGCATTTTAATCACTTGCAAAATATTTTTAAAAGGATTTAGGCTCTGATCCGTACTTGGAAAATATTTTCAAAACCTTTTAGGTATCCAACCACAGGGACGCCAAACTTAACGATCTGTTCCAGGGATGCGTAGCTGCAACACGTGTGGATTCTTGCAGGATTTAGACTTAGTCGCTTCAGTTATTTCATTCTTAGAGTAGAATGCAGTTCATCTATTTCATTTGGGCTTGTCACCCCTTCAGTTATTTATTTTATTCAGTTTATCAGACTTTGTATTTGTGGACTCAGTTTGATTTCATTGGATGTTTAGTTGAATTTTATTTTGGGAACCGATAGTTTATTCGGTACAATTTTATTACAGTCATTAATTTGGTGTTTAGTTCAGATTATTTTTACTGATTGGTTGATTTCGTTATCGTTATTATTGCACTTTTTGTTTTTGTTTAAAAATATAAAAATTCGGCACCGGATTTTTTTAGTACTAGGTGGTTAGAAGGTTTAAAATTTTTTCTACAGTGATACTAAGAATGAACCGAATGAGAAACCACTTTTAATTTAATAAAGTACCACTACACCAAAATGGACAAATTGTCACCTTTCAGCCGGCCAGCCTTGTCAAGGTCATTGACCGTGACAAAAAAACACGCGTTTTATGTCACGGTCATTGACCTTGACACGACCGTGACAAGTCCGTGATAAATTTAATTATCACGGTCTTGTCACGGTCAATGACCTTGACACGACCGTGACAACTTTTTCAGCAAAAACCCTTTCCCCCTTCTTTTTTCCCTCCCACCGTTCCCTCCCTCTCTCTCTCTCTCTCTCTCTCTCTCGACTCGACGTTGCTCTCTCTCTCTCTCTCTCTCTCTTCCATTTATATATATATTTGTCTCTATATTTATGTGTGTATGTGTATATATATGTGTGTGTATGTGTGTGCGTGTGGGGGGGTGGGCCGAGATGGGGCAGTGTGGGGGAGGGGGTGGTGGAGGGGGGCAGGGGGTGGGGCGGGGTGGGGCAGGGTGGGGGAGGGGGTGGTGGAGGGGGGCAGGGGGTGGGGTAGGGTGGGGTGTGTGTGTGCTGGTGTGTGGTGGGGGAGGGGGTGGTGGAGGGGGGCAGGGGGTGGGGTGGGGTGGGGTGTGTGTGTGTGTGTGTGTGTGTGTGGTGGTGTGTGGTGGGGGAGGGGGTGGGGGAGGGGGGCAGGGGGTGGGGTGGGGTGCAGTGGCGGACCCAGGATTTTTAGTAAGGGGGTGCGAAATTTTTCGAGCAATGTAGGGGTTCAGGGGCGGTAGCCCCAAAGGCAATTTTTTTAGGATTAACATTGAAATTATAAGGAAATTATACTTCAATATTGAAAATTAACTGAAAAAATAACACTGAAATTTGAAAATTCTCCTAAATATTTCTAACATTGCCCCTAAATACGATACCCCTAAATATTGAACACAAAAATACAATACCCCTAATTTCTAACATACCACTAAATATTTCTAACATTTAAAGATTTGAGAAAAAAATACTCCTAACATTGAATAGTGTTAGTTTCCTAAATATTTACAAATGAACACAAAAATACTCCTAACATTGAATGATTTAAACCTTTGAAGGAATACAAAAATACTTTTTAACATTTAATTTAAAAAAATTAAACATTTGAATAAAAAAGTTTTATATACTTAACAAATAACTTACCTGAAAAACATTCTCTTCCTGATACTTCTACTCTTCTGTTTAGGGTTTTGGTAAAATGTTTCTTCCGTGTTTTTCTATTTAAGTATAATAAATTACATACTCTGCCCATTAGCTTTAAAACACTAACAAACAGATACACCTTCCGATCCTAGAGTTTACACATAGGCCCCAATATTATTTTTTTTGCGCATACCTGTACAGAAATTTCCGAAAACAAGGGGTGGGCGGCCGCCCACTCTCGGGACCACCTAGGTCCGCCCTTGGTGGGGTGGGGTGTGTGTGTGCGTGTGAATAGGTATAATTTTTTTCACTCCCTCTCTAACCCTCCACAATTGATTCTTATGCTAAAATCCTCGCTTACACAATATATATAGGTATAATTCACGGGCTTTATCTAAACTAGGGTTTTATAGAGTTTCGCTCCTACTACTTGGGCAATGACTATACTAGGGACCAAAGATAAATAAATAAACTGGATTCAAAGTAAATACTAGGAAATCCCAATTTATAACCGTCTAATTTATATCATTTATTTATTTAATCACGATTCATTCCACTAAATAATCATGATTGCACTCAAATTTAATTATTTATAAATCACTCGAAAGAATGTGTTTTTATCATTAAAGTTGATTACGGTATATTATGATTCCCCACGTTATGTTTTCGATACCCTCTTGGTTAAATAAATTTTCTACTAACCGATTTTAATGAATATCTGATCAATTCCTTGCTTCTAAAACTTAATTCTAGAATCAATGGCAAAAGTTCATTGACACAATGGCACAATGGCAAAAGTTCATTGACAATGAGATCGAGGATCGACAATTGGCATCTCGCCAATCGGGGAGGGAAAATCGGGCTAAAAAGACGGACGTGCACTACTCCGGCCGGACCTCTTACGCTGAGGTGGAGCATAGGATGCAGGTAAGATTTAATTTATCTATAACTACAGAAATATATTATTGGATATTATTTTACTTTACGGGGCCGATACTAATTTTACTTTACTCTATTTTATTTCAGGGGGTAAGGAGTGGGCCAGGGGGTAAGCCACATAGGCTCGATACTTATGTGGCTCTTCGGACGAAGAAGGGGAAGGACAAGGAGGTGTCCCCGAGCGTCGCGGCCACGATTGTAAGTAATCCGAAAGTTTAATTATTGTTAATTACGTTATAATTTTTTAGTTTACTTATTTTACTAATCATGTGCTTTTTGTCGTTTCAGGCAAAGATTAAGGAAGTGCATGAGTCGCAGTCTGATGCCGACAAGGCATCTTTGTCCATAGACGCACTCAGCCAAGTGCTTGGCTCTGATCGCAAAGGGAGGACAAGGGGAGTGAGATCGCGGGTGGCCAAATCTAGGATCATCGAATTGGAGACGAGCGACACCGGGTTGTCTCGAACGGTGGATTCACACGACGCGAAGCTGTCCCGTTTGGAGGCGACGGTCCAAGATATGTACGCATTCATGAAGCGTACGTTGGGTGGAGACCGTAAAGGGAAAGGGAAAGGGAAGGAGAAGGCGGTGGAGGAGGAGGTGCGGGAGGACGAGGCGCAGGATGACGAGGATGTGGACCTCGCTGCTTCATCACCGACACGTTTGTACTTCGACGATCCACTTCCCTATTTGACGCCCTCCAACAGACCATTGTCGAAAATTGGTTGGCCGAGCGTGTTCATATTGGACGTATTTGATGGCCAGCGGATAGGGCGGGGGCTGAGGGACCCGAATATCGTCGAGGGTGGAATAGTCCATAGACGTGTGCTTCAAGAGATGGAGTCCAGGGTGCTCTTCACGCACGCCATACCCGGGAAGGAGAACTCCCTATTGTGGTTGCGCGAACAATGCGGCACGACGTATATTAGTGGGTGCGTCAATTCGTATGTCGTGTGGCCTACTCACCTCCTCAGTGAAATCCAAAACATGTAGTAACATTATTTTAAAGTTTGTCCATTTTAATTAAATTTGGATTATATCGTCATGTATATTGTTTTTACTTTGAATATTTGGATTATATCGTCATGAATATATATTTGCATTATCTTTAGTTTGTGTTGGATATATGATGTTTGGAACAGGTACAACGTTGCTATAACAGGTACAAATATACTGCTGGGCAGTAGCGGTGGCCATACTGCCCAGAAGATTTTTTTTAAATTCTGCCCAGAATTGTCACGGTCATTGACCATGACAAGTCCGTGACAAAGATGTCACGGACGTGTCACGATCATTGACCGTGACAATTGGGGTCACAGTTATGTCACGGTCATTGACCTTGACATGACCGTGACACAAAACGCGAGTTTTTTGTCAAGGTCAATGACCGTGACACGACCGTGACAAAAAAAGTTGTCTCGCCTCGAAATGTCACGTTCATTGACCTTGACAAGGTGAATTTATCAAGGTCAATGACCTTGACAAATGGGCAGATTTGGTGTAGTGTACTGATCACCCGATATTCAATTGGATGGGGTATCACACATGCCTATTCTCATTATTGACTGGGATCCCCAGGCCTCATCAACATCTGCTGTTGCTTCACCCAATCACCCCATGCAAGCTCTAATTACCGACTCTTCTCCAAACTCCCCATAAAGCCCTCATTCATCCCATGATTCACCACCTCCCTCCACATCTAATCCCACTGTTTCTAACCCCATTGGCATTCAGTTGATAGTTGATTTACCTATTTCTTCACAACCACAACCTCCCTCAAGCACACCTCCACAACCTCATATTATGAGAACTCGATCAAAAGACAAATTGTTTCCTTCCCAACAACTTCTTTTAGCCTCTCATACTCATTTGTCCGAACCTCAGAATGTTAGCAATGCTCTTACTTAAACTCATTGGGTTTCACCTATTAATGGAGAACTCGCAGCCTTAGCTCACAATCAAACATGGAACTTAGTTCCCTATAAACCCAGTTTTCATCTCATTGGATCCAAGTGGGTCTTTAAAACTAAGCTCAAAGCAAATGGGACACTTTAAGGATACAAAGTAAGGTTAGTGGCACAAGGCTATAGACAAATTGAGGATTTTGATTTTGTAAATAACTTTAGTCCAAGAATCAAATATGCTACCATCAGAACTATCCTCTCTCTAAAGTTACATCTCATTGGGACATTAGACAAATGGATGTCAAAAATGCATTTCTGCATAGAGATCTTGAAGAACTTGTATACATGAAGTAACCACCTAGTTTTTTTGATCCATAATTTCCTTCTCATGTGTGAAAGATGAAGAAAGCCATATATGGTCTTAGGCAAACTCCTAGAGTTTGGTTTCACGAACTGAGTTCTCATTTAATTTCTATTGGTTTTCATTATAGTAGAGTAGATTCGTCATTATTCACTCTTCACTCTACCACTACCAAATGCATTCTTCTAGTCTATGTTGATGATATTCTCATTACCAGCTCAAGTGCCTCCTTTCTTGACCAAGTCATTCAATAATTAAGATCAACCTTTACTATTAAAGATCTAGGGAACATTTCAGTTGTAAAAAATAGGTAAATCAAACTGTTACAACTAAAGTGCAAAATACAAGGAACATTTCTCAATCAAAGTCATCATGCCACTCAATTATTGAAAAAAATTTCACATGCTCACTTTTAAAGTAGCTATTATACCTACTGTTAACAAGTCCGAGTAACCCTTGTCCCCTAGTGCTTCCTGCCCTCATATGGACTCGTTTGAGTTTAGGTCAATTATTGGGATTCTTTAATATTTAACCCTCACTCGATCAGATCTCACACATGTTGTCAATAGTGTCTGTCAATTTATGCATGACCTAACTCTTGTCCATTTTCAAGTTGTGAAGAGATTGTTGTGATATGTTAAAGGCACCTCTCATATTGGAATTCATATTTTAGCCCAATCTTCTCACACTCTCTATAGTTTTTCAGGATGTCCTCTTACACGTCGATCTACATCAGGCTATTGTATTTTTTCTGGGTGCCAATTGTATTTAATGGGCATCTAAGAAGCAAACTATGGTTGTTCACTGTAGTTGTGAGGTTTAATATCGATCTCTAGCCACTGACTCTGCTAAGCTACTATGGCTCTCTAATCTGACTTGGGCATTATACTCTCTATGCCCCCTCCTCTCCTATGTGATAACCTCAGTTCCCATTATATGACTATTAACTCGATTTTACATGACAGAACGAAACATGTAGAGTTAGACCATTACTTTCTTCGAGAGAAAGTTGCTCAAGGTAAGTTGGTTACCTCGTTTGTTCCCTCCTCCTCTCAGCTTGCAGATATCCTAACAAAACCATTTCCCTCCGCTCAACTCCTCTCTTTACCTACCAAGCATAGACTCATGTCTCCTGACATGCCCAGCTTGCGAGGGGATGTTAGAGATATTGTATATGCTCATTTGAATAAGTCCTCATCAGTTACAACATATGATAATCATGCCCACGCAAGTCATGCAAGTTTGAATAAATCTCCATCAAATATAGCTATTCTTTAGCTAACAATTGTTTTTAAAGTTTAAATGTTCCTTGTATTTTGCACTTCAGTTGTAACAGTCTGTATATATATGTGATCAATATCATCAACTCTGATCAGTGAGTGAATTACCACTGAAAACCCATAATTCTTTATTCTCTACATGCTCAAGAGTAGTGGTACTGGAAATATTTAATACTAAAGAGTTAGGACTAGGGCACAATTGAGAGCGATGTACGAATGCATTGCATATACGTCGCTAATAAGATTGTTACAATAATTGTGATAATGAATATTAATTTTTCTCACACTATTAAGTTTAACTAAATTTGAGTGAGATAATAAGGTTACACACACTTCATAATGTCAATATAAGAGGGTTTAAAAACTTTTAAGTGTAGAGTTACTCTTTGGAAATGTAAGTGGTGGCAACTGAAAAAGCTATACCCCCACCTTAGACGACCATGGTTGATACATCTCTAAGGACGTGAGAGCTGAGGATTGAACATTAACGATAACTAGGGGTGCAACCGGTACGGTATGGTCGGTAACGACCCCTTACCAATACCAGAACCACACTCTAAATGGTAAAACCGTTTTGTACCAATTTACCGACCGGTACATCAAAACAAAAACCAAAACCAAACCGACCGTTTTTTCGGTATTTTTGGTTTCGGTAATTTCGGTTTCAATTCGTTTTTTTTCGATAAATACCAAAATTTCAAATCGATTTATGCATTCGGTAAATCTGCTATATACCATTGTTGGTTACAACCTAAAATTAAAAAAAAGACTATAAAACCAAATTGTATAAAAGAATTTATATGGGGAGTAACTATCAAAAGCTAATTTCAAATATGAAATTAATATGTTGTATGGTACAATACAACAATCAAACTCTAAAAGCTAATTTCAAATAAATTGTATGACACAACAATCAAAATCAAAATTTCAAATATACTAAAAGCTAATTACAATTTTACAAATTTACAAGGCTCAAGGAAGGTGTATTGAAGGGAATGTATTTGACAAAGAGGTTTTAAAATCTGTTTGAGGCAAAAACATATTTTCATAGCAGGTATATGTTTTCTTCTATATTTGTATGTGAATGAACCCATCGAGCAATATCGTGTATTCCGACCAGGTGGAATACACGACTTGGAAGGATCTAAAATTTTGGCCAGGTGATTTGGAAAAAACGCAACACGCGATTTGGTAAAAAAGCATAGGTGGTATTTAATTTTTCCCAAATACACACATCATTTTTTTTGGCTTTGGTGTTGATTTGGGAAAAACACAATACAGATATGCGACAGGGAAAAAAACACAACAGGAATATCGCAACTCGAACAAGCTTGCATAAGGGAAAAAAAGATATATATATATATATATATATAGTTTGTTATACTGATTTGAGAAAAAGAAGAAGAGTTACCTTGTGCTTTTGAAGAGAGAGATTCTTGGTTTGCGGTGTGTGGTGTGCGGCTGATTTGTTGTGATTTGTTGTGTTAAAATTTTAGGGTTTCGTGGCTTTTATAGTAAGGAAAATAAATGGATGAGATGAGTTTAAAAAATGAAGGGTCTTAATAATTGAGTATATATATTTTTTGAGATATAATTTTTATTTGGTAATTGTTATGGTAATATGCGATAAGTTTGGTACGATATTTCGGTATGGTAATTCGATAATTTTGGTATGGTAAATACGGTAAATCGGTTTTTTTATATCTAAAAAACAAAACCAACCAAATATTTTACGGTATTTTCGATTTCGGTAAAATCGATTTTCGGTATTTCATAATATGAAATCAAAACCATTTTTCATCGGACCAAAACAGTACGGTACGGTAAAAACCCGTACCGGTTGCACCCCTAACGATAACTAAAATGCCTAAACAACATGAATATAAAGGCTCTTAGGGGGTTTGTTTCATTTGTATTAATTAAAAATTGTGGTATGTAATTTGGGACCGAGTCAGAAATTCTCAAAAGTGAGGGCTAATTTAATGGTGATTTTTGAGAGTTGTGGGGGGGGGGGGGGGGGGGGAACAGGAGCCCATGAGCCGAATTTGTTGAAGTTATTTTTGAGTATTTATAAAAAAATAACGTAATTCATTTAATTTAATGGGAAGAGAAATATATTGATTGATTAGAGATTTTCAAGCACAAATAAAAAAGTCAGTTTATAATTTAAACCAACAATACCTAAAATTAATTCTAACATCAACCCCTAAAGTTAACGCTTACAAACGTTAGTTCTAAAATTAACCCCAAATATTGAGCATCAATATAAACAAAACATAGCTTTTAAAAAAATATTTCTCTATGAATTAATTATTTTAACAACAAATAGAATTTCATCATCTCAAATTTAAATTAACATTTCAATACCAAATTTAAATCAATAATATCTCTAATTATCCCCTAAAATTAAAATCAACAATAACAGTAAAATAAACTCTAATCAAATGATCCTAAAATAAACTTCAAATTTAATATCAATATTTGTCAGCTATAGTGCTGGACCGGTCATTTAATGAATCAAATCACATTTAATATTATAGTTCTGATTTATTTATGGCGTCTTGATTGCAAACCTATATCCGTATGATATTGAATGCAAATTTTCCATTGGAATGATACGTCAAAATGCATGAGGGGCTATATTTGGGCTCCTGTGCTGATTAAACGATTCAATTCTCTGGCATTTGATTTGAGATTGATGGCTTGCTATAAAGAAATGAAAACAAGGACATTCATACCTTTTTGGTGTCTCCCCTTATATAGTTTTTTGTTTTTCAAATTATGTTATTACACAGTATTGTTAATTATTAGGGGTTGTAAAACAAATCATACTATTCCATTTCGTCTCGTGTTCGTGTGTACAAAAGCTTTTTTAAGTCAAATGAAAGAAGCTTAAACATATTTTAAAGCTCTATACTTTATCGAGCTTGGTTTAAATTCACATCGATGATCAAAATTGTGTTGAAGCAGAGTAGAAAAATTAAGAGACATATATTAAATAGTTTTTCGGATATTTTTTAATATCTATTTAGTCTAAATTTTTTTATTTTGTCTCAAAAAGTCATTTGTCACATATTTTGGAGAGAAAGTACCGCTGGCACGGACCTCTAAAAATAAGAGGATATTGAGTGCTTGAGGGACTAAATGGGTTAAACTAAAAATATGTGTCCTTTTTAAAAATATATATTTATAGTAGAGACTATTTAATAATTGACCCAAAAATTAAACTATTTCATCTTGACTCGTGCACGTGTTTGTTCAGTTGTTCAAGCTTAACTCGCAAAATAAATGCATCAAACTCGAATAAATATTTAAACTCATAAAAACTTTTCAAACCATACTTAAACATATTGTCTACGAGCTTTTAAATTATACAAATAAGATTGCATATTTTTTATTATAGAACCTGTAGCAGAAATTAGGGGATATTTAAGATAAGAAGACATGACAAGTTCCGATGGCAAGTTGCGGATTTGACATTTCCTAACATGGTGTCACGGGTTTTTGAACTTTAATTTAATTATTATCTTATTTCCTTTTGACAGCAGGAGATTATCAGCACTTTGTAATTATTTTTCCCTGATTTCCATCAAGGTGGAATTGGATATATTTATACGACCCAGTCCAGTGGGGTAAAAAGAAAAATATAAAAAATTAAGAAAAAAAAATCATTTCTAGATAGTGACAGCTAGGGCTGTATTTCAATCGGATCGGATCGAAAAATGACCTTTTGAAAAAAAATTCAATTTTTTCGGAAATAAAATATTTGTTCCAATTTCCTATCCAATTTTTTCGGAAAATCAAAAAAGTTTCCAAATTCGGAAAAATCGAAAAAGCAAAAAAATTAAAAAATTAAAAAAAATACTAAAAATTCAGAAATTTTGAAAATTCCAAAATTTCAAAAATATTAATATAGGATTTTCGATTATTCGAAATTCTCATTTTAAAGAAATCGAAAAAAAGATTTAACCCAACATGTAAATATGTAAGGATTTAACCATTTTTTTCATTTGTGTAGAGGATAGATGGATATTCTCTTTTTATAGATGACTTTTTTGAGTCTCTCTTCTTTTCCTAGCCGATGTGGGACACATGAGAATGTTTAAAAAAAATTAGAAAAATTGAAAATTGAAAAATATTTCGAAAAGAATTCGGAAAAATCGAATCGGCATAGTTTTTCGAATCCGAAAAATTGGAAAATCCGAAATTCAGAATTATTTCCAAGTTCCGATCCGATTTTTTTCAGAAAAATCGGAAATCGGAAGCCTTATATACGTTCCAAAATCGGAAAATATCGAAAAGATCGGAATGTTCGGAAAAAAAAACACAGCCCTAGCGACAGCAGTGAAGCCTGAGTATTGGAATCATTGTTGACCTCATTTACAGTTATTCCGCATAATTTTAAATCACATCTACGAGAAAATTAAAAGCCGATTTGGTTAAGAGTTAAATTCGATTTAAACAATATTTTTAAATTTAGTTTTGTCTTTATAAATGTTAATGTGTATATAGTAATTTTTTTTTAATTTAATTTTCTCAAAATATTGATAAAACTAGTAAACTTGTGTGCATATATATATAAAGATATTATATATATATAAAACTAGTAAACTTTGAAATTATATATACATATGAATTGATAATATATTTATTTGGGCTGCTCTCCACTTTCATAATCATTTTTGGCTCCCATTCCGTCTTGCTTTTGTTTTGTAAAAAGTCCTAATTTAATGGTTATGCAAAGCACAATTGTTAGATTGTGGGGAGAGGTGGGTTAACATTAGGGGTGTGCAAAAAAACCGACCAAACCGACAAACCGACAAAACCGAGCCGAACCGAAAATTTTCGGGCCGGGTTTTTTTGAGGGTCGGTTCGGTTCGGTTTAATCAGGTATAAAACCGACAGGGTCGGTTCGGTTTTCGGTTTTGGCATAAAAAAACCGATTTTGAACCGAACCGAACCGAATTAATTTTTATATTTTTTAATTTTTAATTTTATATTATATTTATATTAGTGTTGACATATTATATTATATTTTTTAATTTTATATTTATATTAGGTATTAAAAAAATATATTTTTTTATTAAAATAAAGGAAAAAACCGAACCGGCCCTGTATAAAACCGGCCCTGTCAAAAACCGATGGGAAAACCGAACCGGCCCTGTCAAAAACCGACCCGATTCGGTTCGGTTCGGTTCGGTTTTTCAGCATTTTCGGTTCGGTTCGGTTCTCCTCCTCCAAAAACCGACATGGTCGGTTCGGCCCAAAAAACCCGGTCAAAACCGAACCGACCGACCCGTGAACACCCCTAGTTAACATGCCTTTATTTTTGGAATCTTTTTTATTCAAAGTTAGACTTCTAACTGAAAATAAATTTGTTGGGATTGCTTCCTAATAAAAGTTGTCAGATAGGACTAAATGCCTTTAAGCACTTGATAATATTATTTAGAGTGATTCTAGGGAGATCCTTAAATTGTACACAAAATAAAAATCTGGTGATGTGTCAAACATGTATCGATTAACGCCATTGACGCGAATCTACAAACACAAAAATACCAAGCAATACCCGTGTGACACATCACCGAATTTGAGTTTTGTATACAATTTGGAGGGTTTTCCTAGAATATACTCTTATTTAATACATATTATTTATATGTAATTTTTGTATTATTAAATACATATATAAACTATATATAAATATCATGTATGTATTGATAATTTTATTTACCATATAAATCTTTGTATATGATATGATTTAATAATACATACATATACGTAATTTTGTATACATGTATATTTTAATTTATTATAACTATACAATTATAGATTAAGGTATAAATGCATAAAAATATAGAGAATGAACAATTTTGAGTGAAAAATAGAAAACAAAATTTAGAATAGACCATTTTGTTGTTTTATAGAAGATATGATCATAACACATAAATGTTATAATTCAGAATTTAAAAAGTAAATTTGTCTAAATTGTATTTTAACAGAGAAAACATAATTATAATTCATAACTAAAGAAACCTTAAATGACGGATATTAAATTATTGAAATAGAGAGCAGGTTACCGTTAATCCGAATAAGCTAACCGTGGGCAAGTCAATTTAGTTATATATTGACTTTTTAAAATGTTTCTTCTAAAAATCATTAACAGTGTGTTTGTGTTTTGGAAATATAAATAAATGTCAAATTAAACTCTCGAGATATTAAGGGTTTCTAGAAATCCAAGTATTGAAACTGGAATTAAAGTTTTATCAATTTAAACATCTTGAAATGAAAACATTTCAATTTCAATTCTAAAACGCAAAATTAGGCTTCTGCGACACGCTTTCGTACCCCCTCCCAAGCGAGAGAAGGCGGAGAAAGATGACATGAACGAAGAGGAGAGAGATATCAAAAGTGGAGAGTCACTAAGGCCATCTCCAGTGGGTTGAAGCCAAAAGATGTAAATCTACATTTTCTTCCTTACATTGTTTCGATAGTTTACACAGTGGGGCAATGGAGATGCAACCTTGGACAGATGAGTTTAAGCCGTCCAGGGAGTGGGTCCCCCCATTTTCCAATATTCCCCCCATTTTCTAGCCATTTGGAGAATATATTTTTTTATTTGTTTAAATCATGGCTTAGGTGGACGCGATTCTGCTGTCCACAGACTGGACGTGCTACACTCTTAGTGCCCCAATTCGCTGGGTAAGGTCTTCGCCCCCGCCCTCAATTCGCGAATTGGAGAGTTTGTTGCTAATTCGGGGGTAAGTCGCGCACTGAATTTTTCAAATTCGCGCATCTTCTAGTCAACGGACGAACTCAACAGGTGAGATGGAATTAACACACAAAGAACTTGGTCTAATTTTGTGTTTTTATAGTTCAGATTGTTTTGGCTTTGGCGATGGTGATCTCAGTTAAGCTAGGTCTTTTCTCTTTCTTGGTTGATGGCTGTGTTTTTTTCCTGTGGACAGTTTTGTTGTTCGGTGGGGATGTTTTTTGTTTTACTATTATGGTAGGCTACGTGTAGGTTGATGATGTATTGGCTATACACGTAGCGTTTGTTAGTGTCTCTGTTGAACATATGTAAATCTTTTTTCACTCCAATAAGTCTAGTGTCTCTGCACCAGCTATAATTATATATTAAAAATACATAATTATATGTATTTTATATAAACGCACTGGTGCCGCTCTTAAATGTCAATAATTTGGAAATCTACGTATTGGCGAACTCGCATTCGCACCCGCATTGGCTCTCGCTCCCGCATTAGGGCACTAAGGCTACACTTAGTCGCCTAGTAGCTGTGGATCCCATATTTACAAATTGTGTAGCGAAGATGTTGTTTTATGTTCTCTCTACATTTTCTCTCTCTTGAATGTGCATTTTTTGATACCCATTATAAAACAAACAAAATGTAAACATGCACATCTCCATCCCCCATTGGAGATGGTCTAAGGATACATCTATATGCACTACACTAAATGCATATCAAACGTGGCATATTGTGTTGAATCACAATGTGAGTCCTAGTATAGTAGGACACCTTAAAAACATTGTCGGTTCACACATGGTGATTGTTGTTAATAGATGTATTACCACTTGGATATTAAAGGGAGGGAGCTCATGTCTAACGAACAAAAGGGCAAGTTGGCGTGGATGAGGCGTCACCTCACCTACATTTTAATTTGGAGGAAAGTTCGGAGAGTATTGAGAGGGAGAAGAGAGGGTGTTTATGTTGTGTTGTGATTTGTATTTGAGAAAGATAGGTTTAAATTATTAATGTTTATTGCAATTTTTATTGAAATTTCTAAAGTAATAATACTCTACATCTACAAACTTTTAACAAACTAACATGACAATCAAATACTAAAAAACAATAGATGAAACATATTAAAACTTAAACTTATTTATAGCATTTATACATTTTTCTTTTATATAAAACACATCATTTTCTTTTCTTTAACTCAATCACAGCTTCACATTATAACTCCTTTCCAACGATAGTGATGGGTGAAACCCACCAAATTTTGAAACCATGGTATAAGTGTAATTTCACGTCAAACTGTTCCTAAAACCTGCAACACAAAATGAGAAAATTAAATGAACCCAACTTTCATGATGGATCATAAGAACTATCCTCTCAGTTTGAGGTATGGTAAGGTGTTTACTCCGAATTGATAGGTTGTAAAGAGTTGTTGCATGCATGGTCCCCTCTTTAAATAACCCCGTACGTTGTTTTCAAAACCCCAAAGCACAAAACTGAAAAATCTTTGCACCATCTCAGTTTACAAAACCGTGCATGGAATTAAAACAGAAGCTATCAACATTTACCCCAAACAGCTACAACATCATTAAATGGTACAATGAACGCTTCCCATCATCGTTTGACTATGACCAACTTATTTAGTTTATCCTCACAAATTCACAATGTCCCGAATTTATTACGCGTTTCATCTGGAGCATTTGATTTGTGGCTTAATACATATATCTATAGTTGAGATATTTTTATTAGAATCCTAGAAATATTATTTATTGTTTGTATGAGATATGTAGTTAATAAAATAAAGAATTGGGAGGGTCAGATCAGATAAGATCATAATGCCGCCGGCCAGTGCGCTCAGTTTTGTTCGCTCTGGTAAAGAGTCTGACAACACACTGCCGCTCCTCTCAAGATTCAATGCATGCCATTATGTGACAAGTCTGTCAATATATATAAATACACAACTCGTCTTGTGCGGATAAATCTGTATTTTAAGAGTGCACAATAATTATGTCTCACATGACGATAAATTTAAAAAAGAGAGAGAAAATAGTACGTCTATAATTTAGCAAAGAGAAAGAGAGTGTGCCTAAAAGAGAGAGGAGAGAGGCCTATAATTTAACAAAGAGAGAGAGTGTCCCTATAATTTAACCGATAATTTCTAGAGTCACCACCAGGTGACACATGTTCGGTCCGCACTCTTAAAGTGCGCATAATGTAACGAATAATTTCTAGGGTCACCAGCAGGTGATATATGTCCGGTCCACACTCTTAAAATGAGGACTGATCCGCACAAGAACATTATTTTATATATATCTCTGTTCTAAAAGCCCCGCCTAGGCCCTCCTAGGCTTGAGGCTTGAGAGAAACGCATCGCCTACGCCTTATTACCCCCTATTCTTAGTAAAAGGCTTAAGGCACACTTTTTTTAAACAAAACAAAGGCATGAATGTGAGAAAGATGGCTACCAAACATATGGATATATTTTCAAAATCCAAGGTATGTACTATTTTATTATATTACTAGTCTTGGAATAATTAAAATAATAAAAAAAGGACAAACGCCTTTTTACGCCTAGGCTTCGCCTAGGCGCGCCTAGGCTCCTAAGGCTTGAGGCTTGACCTCTACGCCTCGACCACGCCTCGCGGCTTTTAGAACCTTGATATATATATACATACATATACATATACATACATATACATATATATATATATACATATATATATATATAGAGAGAGAGAGAGAGACTCCTGTTTGCACAATGCTGACGCACACCAATTTTTTTAAAGCACTAAAAAAAATATTTTTGAGTTGATTTTTTTTATGTGATATTTAAACATTTCAATGGACCCATGTAAAAAAATCAGCTCAAAACTGTTTTTTTTTTACTATTTTTAAAAAATCGGTCAAACTTTCGCAACTTTTAAAGTGCGTAAAAACAACGAAAGTTTGATCGATTTTTAAAAATAGCAATTTTCTTTAGCTAATATTTTTTACATGTGTCCGTTGAAATGTTTAAATATTACAAAAAAAAATCAACTAAAAAATATTTTTTTTACTATTTTAAAAAAATGATATGCAAACTTAGTGTGTACATGACCCTGACTCTCTCTCTCTCTCTCTCTCTCTCTCTCTATATATATATATATATATACAGTCCTGCTCTTGTGCGGAGTAGTCCGCATTTTAAAAATGCGGACCGAACATGTGTCACCTGACGATGAACCCAGAAAAGAGAGAGAGTGTGCGTATAATTTAGGCGGTAATTTCTAGGGGCCCTTTAAGCGACACATGTCCGGTCCGCATTCTTAAAATGCGGACTAGTTCGCACATGAGCATTATTATATATATATATATATATATATATATATCAAGGTTATAAAAAACGCGAGGCGTGATCGAGACCTGGAGGTCAAGCCTTAAGCCTTAGAAGCCTAGGCGGGGCCTTAGGGGTGAAAATGCGTGAAAAGACGTTTAGGCCTTTTTAATACATTTTAATATTTTTTAACCTTAACAAGGCTATTTAAATACTAAAATTGTACATATCATAAAAATATCTCTAAATATTTGTAAATTAAAATACTATTTGATTATTTTGGATGAGATAATGGTCCGGTTTGTAAAAAAATCTTTAAAAGGCGATATCATTTCACTAAAGCATTGTTGTTTTAAGAGAAAAAGTGCGCCTTAAGGGTTTTACCAAGCATAAGGCGTCAAAATCTTAAGGCGAGGCGTTTCTCCCAAGCCTCAAGCCTAGGCGTGCCTCGGCGGGTTGTTTAGAGCAGTGATATATATACTGCTCTTGTGCGGATTTGTCCACATTTTAAGAGTCTTGTGCGGATTTGTCCACATTTTACGAGTGCAGACCAGACATGTGTCACCTGAGGGTGGGACTAGAACTTATCCGCTAAATTATAGGCACATTCTCTCTTTTTTCTAGGTCACCGCCAATTACACATGTTCGATCCGCACTTTTAAAATGGGGACTAATCCACACAAGAGCAGGACTGTATATATATATATATATATATATATTTTTTTTTTTTTTCTTCTATATTATTTCTTTTTTTTAAAGAAATTGATTGGGTGGCAAACAATGTAGTGCCCAAAACTCTTTGGCGATTAACATTTTCCCGGCCACCACTGTGGGGCGTAATTACCCAATGTGTATTGAGAATACAAAATTGCATCCGGATTTTAATAAAATAATAGATAAGATTTTACACTTTATAAACATTTTTTTATATAAAAAATAATTTTTTTAATGAAAGTAGAAAATTTTGTTTTTAATAAAATGTATTTGTTTTAGTTGGAAGTGAAAAAATTGGACATTTACATTTTATAAACCTAAGGGCACAATTGTTCTTTACTATTCAAAAGGTGTGGGGAAAGACAAAGAATGTGTGAATAGCTATTCCATCTCTCTCTCTCTCTCTCTCTCTCTCTCTCTCTCTCTATATATATATATATATATATATATAGTCAGACTTTTCTACATATTTTATTAAACATATTTATAAACATACCTATTTTTTTAAAATAGTAAAAAAAAAAAATTTTAGTTGATATATTTTATATGGGTTCATGATATGTCAGTTTTAAAAAATAGGTAAAAAACTGACAGTTTTATAGGTATAAACTATCATTTTTTTGACCTATTTTTAGAACAAAAAATATTATTTTCAATTGATTTCTTTATAGGGGTATACTGAAATATCATGAACCCATATAACAAATATCATCTCAAAATTATTTTTTTTACTATTTTTAAAAAATGAGTATGTTCATAGGTATGTTGCTAGAAGGTATGTTAGAGCGTCTGACTATATATAAGGGGGTGGGAGAAAGAAAGGGATCAAATTGGCAAATTAAAAGAGTCGGAAATCGGTGGAAAAAGTAAAAGAGGCAAAAATATGAAAGGTGAGTTGTTTGTTTCTCTCTCCCTTTGTCCTATTTTTCCTTTAGTAAAATATATATAAACTAGCGGATACCCGTGCCGAGGGTACGACGATAAATTTGCTCCTGTGATAAAACCCAGACCGTAAAAAAGAAAAAAAAAACAAATTGTTATTAAAAAAAAAGAAAAAAGAAAAAAAACTACTTTTAACATGACATTTCATGCATGGGCATGAAATGTCAAAAATATCATACATGCATTTTTGCCATCCCCATATGGCTCCATATTATATATATATATATATATATATATATATATATATATATATATATATATATATTCCCTTATCTTCTGATAGTGACGCGGGTGAAGCATATGAATCCTATATGCATGCAAAAACATGACATAAAAGTGCAATAAAATTCATGTGTTGCATCTCCATATATTTTTAGTGAAATTCAGATATGAGTCAATAAGCGTGTGACACATTAATTATATCACACTTTTATATCTAATTTTTGTAACGATCCAAGATTTTCCATATGTAATATAATATCAGTAGGGTTAAGATTTCGGAGTTGTTGTAGCAATAACATATTTGTTATATGGTTTATTCTTTATCAATATTTTCCATTTTTGTGTTCAGTTCCAAAAGAGACAGATTTGGAGGATGGATGACGATCATTTTACATAAAACAGTAAAACAATGGCTTTATTAATGAAATAACATGTAACCTGTGCGATGTGCGCATTATAGATTTCTTAAAAATACATCGACTCGTTTGTAAACTAATCTAATAAAGAAACAACTATCAAAACGTTGTAAACCTTGGGGGTGAATAATTTATAAATTAAATCCATAGTGAACAATTTTAAATAATGTACGGAAAATTTCAAACGAATATAATAAATAAAATAAATTGTATACTTTATAAAGTTAGTTGTATATTTATACCATGGATGAAGGGAGGAATGGCACGAAAAAGTTGGCACAATACTCTTGAGGTTAAAGCACATTATATCGAAAATAAATTTCAACAAACAATCACATCCACCTCCGCTCACCTCTCATTCTATGTTTGTTTTGCTATCAAAAGTGTTTGTGAGTTTCAAACCCACCATTAGCAACTGAATCACGTGCGTTAAATTGATCACTACCACGCTCCTATCAGAAATCTCCCCACACTACACCAAAATGGGCAAATTGTCACCTTTCAGCCGGCCAGCCTTGTCAAGGTTATTGACCGTGACAAAAAAACACGCGTTTTATGTCACGGTCATTGACCTTGACACGACTGTGACAACGAATTGTCACGGTCAATGACCGTGACAAGCCCGTGACAAATTTACTTGTCACGGACTTGTCACGGTCATTGACCGTGACAATTATTTAAATTCTTGTCACGGTCAAAGACCTTGACACGACCGTGACAATCTTCACAGCAAAAACCCTATCCCCCTTCTTTTTTCCCTCCCGCGCCGTTCCCTCCATTTCTCTCTCTTTCTCTCTCTCTCTCTCTCTCTCTCTCTCGACGCTGCTCTCTCTCTCTCTCTCTCTCTCTCTCTCTCTCTCTCTCTCTCTCTCTCTCTCTCATTTATATATATATTTGTGTGTATGTGTATATATATATGTGTGTATGTGTGTGCGTGGAGGGAGGCAGGGGGTGGGGCGGGGTGGGGCAGGGTGGGGGAGGGGGTGGGGGTGGTGGAGGGGGGCAGGGGGTGGGGCAGGGTGGGGGAGGGGGTGGTGGAGGGTGGGGTGGGGTGTGTGTGTGTGTGTGTGTGGTGTGTGGTGGGGGAGGGGGTGGGGTGGGGGGTGTGTGTGTGTGTGTGGTGGTGTGTGGTGGGGGAGGGGGTGGTGGAGGGGTGGGGCAGGGGGTGGTTAGGGGTGGGGTGTGTGTGTGTGTGTGTGTGTGGTGGTGTGTGGTGGTGGAGGGGGGCAGGGGTGGGGTGGGGTGGGGTGGGGTGTGTGTGTGTGTGGTGGTGTGTGGTGGGGGAGGGGGTGGTGGAGGGGTGGGAATTAGGGGTGGCAATTTTTGACACGACACGATAACCCGACACGAAGTTAGCGGGTTATGGAGAATATATTACATAATTTATATATCTTGATAGGTATTCTATAAAATTCATGGAGAATCGGATGATAAATTATTTATGTGTTGCAAGAATTTGAAATTAATTAAATTAAGTTATTGTAGCCCTATGAGTGCTATGATTGGTTAAGAGAGAAGAAAAAAATTATTTTATATTTTACTTAATGGGTTATGCGGGTCAACCCGAACACGACACGATAATAAATAGGTCGGGTTAGTGTTTGCTCATCTGACACGATTAGTTAAATGGGTCGGGTTAGGGTTGACTAATACTTAACACGAACCCGACATGACACGACCTGAACACGACACGACGCACACGAATTGCCACCCCTAGTGGGAATTGATATCCAAGACATGTATTTGAATTGATATCTATTTATTTGAATTGATAGAATTGTTTCTAGGATAATAATCCTACTATAAGATAATTGCTCAAAATAAATATTAAATAATAATTACTAAGATATCAATTCAAATAAAGTCTTAATAACCTAACCAAAAGAAATAAAATAAAATATCAAATAAATTATCATCCACCTCATAGACATTCCCTACCAATCATTTTAAGATAATTTTATCCTTATAAAGATAATAGATTATGTAATTTTAGGACTTAAAATAATATAGATTATGGATATAGGACAACAAACATTTTGTTTCCATTTTTAGTCCCTATTTTCAAATTAAAGGGACACGTGGCAAAGCATGCACTTGTATTATTATTATACAACATGTATTATTTCGACGTGTAATTTGGAAATGCTTGTTTTTCTTTCTAGAGACCCGTGTCGTCAAAACTTGGTAGTGTTCGAGTGTGTTTTTATCACTAAATTATTATTTCACTAACAAATACTCCTTATATCCTAGATTAAGAGTCCATATTTAGTTTTTGTACTTACTAATAATACACTTAATCAATGGCTAGGATTAACCCTTATTCACTATTATGAAATTTGGTTAATTGATTATTTAAAAAAAAAAAGCAAAAGTAGACTAAATATATACACAACACTAAAAGTAGACATCAATTTTATAAATAATTGATATTTTCATTCAAAATATGTGTGTGTGCATGTGTGTGTGTGTGTGCGTGTGGCGGGGGTGGTATTGACGGAACTTACACATACGTTATAATATAGACGAAACATTTTTTTATCTGTACTAATAACATTTTTTTTATCTGTACTAATAACATTTTTTTTACAGCAAAAATGTCTCCTTCAGATGTTAGGGCGAAGATGATGATGCTGTTTATGATGATGTCGTCATCTGGGTTCGGTGGTAGCGGAGGCGACGAGGGCTCCTCCGCCCCTAGGCTCCCCAAATATGGAAAATTTGGGATTACCGTCGAAAACAAGTCGGAGCTTTTAGCGAGATCCCTCGAGCTGCTAAAGACGGTCATCGGCCCGGGGTTTATGAGTTGGAAGGAGGTGCCGTATGAGCTCAAGTTAGCTGTCTGGGCGGCACTACAGGTAATATTTATATGAATATTTCAATTTCAATTTCAATTTATATTTATATTTATATTTATATTTATATTTATATTTATATTTATATTTATTCGCAACTAACATTGTATTTGTTGGACAGGAACAATTCAACTTGGATCCAAAGCTACGCGATTCCGTCTTCGAGCAGTTGAGGGAGAAACACAAGACGTGGAAAAAAAATATGCGGACACGGTACTTTGGAAAAACACGAGAGACCATTTTACAATGGCGCAGATCCGTCCCGCCCAAGGAGCCGATCTCATTGGCACAATGGCAAAAGTTCATTGACAATGAGATCGAGGATCGACAATTGGCATCTCGCCAATCGGGGAGGGAAAATCGGGCTAAAAAGACGGACGTGCACTACTCCGGCCGGACCTCTTACGCTGAGGTGGAGCATAGGATGAAGGTAATATTTAATTTATCTATAACTACAGAAATATATTATTGGATATTATTTTACTTTGCGGGGCCGATACTAATTTTACTTTACTTTATTTTATTTCAGGGGGTAGGGAGTGGGCCAGGGGGTAAGCCACATAGGCTCGATACTTATGTGGCTCTTCGGACGAAGAAGGGGAAGGACAAGGAGGTGTCCCCGAGCGTCGCGGCCACGATTGTAAGTAATCCGACAGTTTAATTATTGTTAATTACGTTATAATTTTTTAGTTTACTTATTTTACTAATCATGTGCTTTTTGTCGTTTCAGGCAAAGCTTACGGAAGTGCATGAGTCGCAGTCTGATGCCGACAAGGCATCTTTGTCCACAGACGCACTCAGCCAAGTGCTTGGCTCTGATCGCAAGGGGAGGACAAGGGGAGTGAGATCGCGGGTGGCCAAATCTAGGATCATCGGATTGGAGACGAGCGACACCGGGTTGGCTCGAACGGTGGATTCACACGCCGCGAAGCTGTCCCGTTTGGAGGCGACGGTCCAAGATATGTACGCATTCATGAAGCGTACGTTGGGTGGAGACCGTAAAGAGAAAGGTAAAGGGAAAGGGAAGGAGAAGGCGGTGGAGGAGGAGGTGCGGGAGGACGAGGAGGTGCGGGAGAACGAGGCGCAGGATGACGAGGATGTGGACCTCGCTGCTTCATCACCGATACGATCGTACTTCGACGATCCACTTCCCTATTTGACGCCCTCCAACAGACCATTATCGACGATTGGTTGGCCGAGCGTGTTCATATTGGACATATTTGATGGCCAGCGGATAGGGCGGGGGTTGAGGGACCCGGATATCATCGAGGGTGGAATAGTCCATGGACGTGTGCTTCAAGGGATGGAGTCCAGGGTGCTCGTCACGCATGTCATACCCGGGAAGGAGAACTCCCTACTGTGGTTGCGTGAACAATGCGGCACGACATATATTAGTGGGTGCGTCAATTCGTATGTCGTGTGGCCTACTCACCTCCTCACATTTACCCAAGACATGTAGTAACATTATTTTTAAGTTTGTCCATTTTAATTATATTTGGATTATATCGTCATGTATATTATTTTTACTTTGAAAATTTGGATTATACTGTCATGAATATATATTTGCATTATCTTTAGTTTGTGTTGGATATAAGATGTTTGGAACAGGTACAACGTTGTTATAACAGGTACAAATATACTGCTGGGCAGTGGCGGTGGCCATACTGCCCAGCAGATTTTTTTTAAATTCTGCCCAGAATTGTCACGGTCATTGACCGTGACAAGTCCTTGACAACATTTGTCACGGGCTTGTCACGGTCAATGACAGTGACAATTTTTTTAAAAAGGGCGCGGCTTAGTCACGGTTTTAAACCGTGACAAACGTGTCAAGGTCAATGACCGTGACACAAAACGCGAGTTTTGTGTCAAGGTCAATGACCGTGACACGACCGTGACAAAAAAAGTTGTCTCGCCTCGAAATGTCACGGTCATTGACCTTGACAAGGTGAATTTGTCAAGGTCAATGACCTTGACAAATGGGCAGATTTGGTGTAGTGCCAGTTGGCTCTTGAACTCCTCCGCCGAAGGGGTAACCGGCGTAAAGATCTAGGGAGATCATTATTTAGATTTTTCTTTAATGACTCATGCCCAAATCCAACACCCATTCGTTGAATATTACATCTCTTCGTCTATAAAGTGCCGCTCTGTTTGGCACTTTATGATGTTTGAAGAGAAACGTTATTTGGCACTTTAATGGTTCGTTTACCCTCCTTCCAACAATCTTCTAATACTCTCAAATGATCATTGAGTATTAAATGTTATTAAAACCTCTAATACTATTGTATTAAAGGTATAATATAGATCACAATAGGATATATTGATGAGTCAAGATAAAAACCTCTTCAAAGCAAAAAGTGGACAGACTTTTGGTTTAAAAAATAAAAGGAAAAAAATTGGGAGAGTTTTTTAACGAAGGAAACTCTTTTCCCCCTAATTTTGTAGGTTAGGAAGGAAGAAAGCAATGGAGAAAAGTAACTATTCTTACTTGTAAAAAATAAAATTTATTTGTTTTGCCAATTATAGTTCTAGATTAAAATAATTGAATTAAGTTTAAATGTTATAAAAATGATATATTAGTAATTAATGTCTATATGAATATTAAATGTTCCTATTTTTTTTCTTTTCTTTCATTTTTACTCTCATTTTTTGACGAAACAATTTGGTGGATTATGAAGAAAAAATGAATTCTTTGATTTTTTCTTCCTTCCACTTTTCCTCCTAAACCAAAGAAAATAATTTCTTTCCTTTTACTTCTTTATCCTTCATTTTCATTCATTTCACTTTTTTACGCTACCAAAAGGGTCCTTAGTATAAAACATTAAAGAAAATAAAATTTGATAAATTTGAATCTATTTTGCTATTGGATTAACGGAATTACGTGTGATACTCGAGACCCTCACGCAACATTTGGATTACTGCGCAAAACCTTTTTCTATTAATTTTGTTCGTTTATTTTTCACAGTTGGTGAGATGTTTAGATTGCCACAAATTTTTATTTATTATCATTATTATTATTATTATTATTATTATTATTATTATTATTATTATTATTATTATTATTCTTATTATTATTATTATCCATCCAAAGGCTCTAGAGCAAACCCTAGTTCTTGTGTGACAAATTAATATTTGTTCATTTTAATAAAATGCTCAAAAACTTTGTAGATGATATAAGAGTTTGAAAAATATTAGAATTAGTAATACGAGGTTCATTAGACATTAGTTTCTCGAATAAACTTTATACATAGTTTTACTTCATATAACAATTGATGCATATTTATCCTTTAGTGGTTTGACAAATCAGTAATTGAAAATACAAGCATTTAAACAATGAAAAATACCCTCTGATAATGCGCTTAACAAATTTCATCAACTCTTCAATTTGTTATATAATGTAAAGTCTCTTAAATGGATTAAAATTGCAAGCTAATTTATTGAAATGGTAAATAAAATTTTCGATCAAACTTAGTTGAGATGATCTTTATAGTGGAATGTCATTTACAAAAAAAGTGAATTCAAAAGTGAGTGAAATTTTTGGGCCATTAAAACTTGACAATTATTCCACCAACTTTTGGGTTGAAATTTTTTATAATTATTTTTTTGTATTTGAACTACGGAAATCATCTACACTAAGTTTGAAAAAAATAATGCCACTTAAGTTGTTTAAAAGGTTTAAGACAATTGAAATGGCTCCGAACAGTTGGTTTGAGAAATTCTTTTTTTTTTTTTACAAAACAAGAACTAACACAAGATGTATATAAAACCTATGAATTATATATTTTAGTTATTAAGTATCCAAGTTTTGAAAAATAAAACTAAATAATTTATAAATAAGCATACAAGTAGAAGGTGATGAGAGGAAGATGAAACATGCAAGAACACAAGATTTTAGTGTGGTAAAACCCCACCCAATTGGGGAAACATCCACGGAGGTCTCTACACCTCAAAACAAAAATTCGCTAAAAAAGAATATAGGTTACAAGCTATATAACAAACTAAACACACAATCAAACGTATTATAAGTCAAGAATTTTTACCAACTCCATTAGGTAATTCTGGCTTCTCTGAAGGCTCTCATATTGAAGTTGTTCTCCCAGCTTTGTTCCTCTTCTCCTTTTTTAGTTTTCAGTCGACTCTAAACTCAATGATCTCTCTACCAACACTTCTTTAGTATTGTAGTGTGAATGGTGTAAGTGGTGAAGTGTCTAAACACATGCACGCAACACACACACACACACACACACACACACACACACACACACACACACACACACACACACACACACACACACACACACTTATACAGATAATATACCTATCAAATTACAGATTTCATTCTAAAATGCAGATATGATTTCTGCATCTCAGTTTGTTTGAAAATCTCAGACTTCTGATCTTTATTTATATCCACAAATCTCGAGGGAACCTTGCTATCAAAAGGATCCAAGATCCTAAACACTTTCTTTATTTTATTTACACAGTTATTTCACAAATTGTGAAATATAAGTATGAAAGTGTAAAACCCAATTCAAGATCTTAACTAGATCTAAGTCTAGTTTTTCACAGAAACTGGAAACTGAAAAAGATTTGTTGGTTCTGGTTTTAAAATAAACATTTAAGAGTAAAACAACAAACAAATGAAGATTTCTTGAAGAAAGAAATCAAACTAAGTACGTAGACGTGTTTTGTATCACACATCTATAAAGAGAAAATGAAATCCAAACTTCTTGATATAGTTGGACAAGAGATTAAAGACCAGAGAGGATGGATCTTCACACGATCGAACACACTCAAACTCATAAGGGTTTTTTCTCAGGAAAAATTGCAAGAGTTTGATTTAGGGTTTGTTTTCTCTCTCTTTTTCTTTCCCCCCCCCCCCCCCCCCCCCTCTCTCTCTCTCTCTCTCTCTCTTATTTTCTCATAAAACACAACTGATCCAAAGATTGTAAATGAATAACACCAGGTCTGTATTTATACAGCCAAGAGAAAGATCTCGAAGGGTTGGTTGAAGCCAACATATGAGATTGATTTTCACTTAACTGATGTAAATCTAAGGGCCAAGGGCGCACAACTTTTAAACGAGCTCTCATTGGTTATCTCAGTCAACACAAGGATTGATCCAATTTACATGCAGGCCAATGATTGACAATGATCGAACGAACATGATTGAATACTAAGGTTGTGAGTAACCAAACACAGATCTAATGGGTAACTAGCTAACACGTGTAAGGTAGGGATCAAACCAAAGACGCGTGAGTTTTAAAAAGTTTCATTTTGTACCACACAATTCTCTGTCGCTTTCGGATTCTACCCAGCCATAGTTTTTAGGAACTTATTGATATTACAAATAAATCCACAACATTTTAAAACCAAATTTTGATTGTTTTTAAAAATGTTTATAAATTCCTAAAAAATATTAAAAATTATTAGAAAAAATATTTTAATGGGAATTAATACTCAATCACTTAATATGATATGAATACAACATAGAATGAAATCCTAGGTGCGGTGTTGGAATTATTCCTTTGAGACGAATAGAGGAAAAATAATGTAGAGTCTGATGTTCTTTGGTAGACTAGGGTTTGAGTCAAATTTTGTTACTATTTCCAAACTAGACAAGCACCTATATAATGTAGACTCAAATGAGTCAAAGATATAAGGTGCTTCAAAGTTTGATTAAAAAAAATCAAATTTAATCAAATCGTTCCGTTTTTAGATCTAGTTTTTGGAGTCCGTCTAAGATACTTCTAGGTTATATATATTTTGACACACCACATCTAGTATTTATATCTCATCTGAATTGGAATAAAACATGTAAGAGGAAAAAAAATGGCAAGACACCATCCAAATTCGACGAGGTACCGCCCCCAAAGTGGCGAGATACTTCCTAAAAAATAAAACACCAAAAGGGATATCGATAAGTTATCTCGATATGCTCCAAAAATCAACAAAAAAATTAGTGCAAAAAAATTAATCAGTGAAAAACAGACGAGATACTGCCATGATACCTTGGAAGCCTAAGGAAAAAATTGGCAAGCTACATAACAACTCGAGAGGAACTCAATACCTACGTAAAAAAAATCAAACTATATATATATAAGTATTTAGTCCCATATACTATATATATAAGTGTATGAGACAAGTGTCATTCTCTACGGAAATGAAGATAAACGATTAAAAGGCGGTTGTTGGCAATTGTGAGTGATTATGAGACCTAATACAATTTAAAAATACATGGGAGCAGAACCTAACAAAACTTTAGAAATGGGACTAAACCCAAAAAGATATATATAATATGAACCGAAGAATAAGCCCAATGATATTTGAGGCATTTTTTTAGTGATTGCAATGAATATTAAACTGAGCATGAAAAATATACAATTTTAGTGGTCATGTGTCCTTGAGGTTAAGGCCATAATTAAGACTGAAGAGGAGGACACAAATTTGACTTGCCATTAAATTTTTACAAGCCCAATTCATGATTTTTCTAGGGCAATTTTTAGGGTAATAATTAATACTAGAGCCTAACTCAATGATATTTTGCAAAATCCATTTTGAGTTTAAAAATTCGAGATGATTTTCAGGGGAACATTTTTAAAGAAGGAAAAATTAATTTTGAGCCTCATATTTTTGATATAAATTACTTTGTGCATGAAGAGGAATATCATAAATCTTGTCATAAATTACAATCTATTGATTACTTTTTGGAAGCTGGTTATGAAGGAGTGATTCTCTTTCCTAATTGTAAATGGAATTAAGAAAGAGAAAATAATTTTTTTTAGCTATAAGAATTCTGAACTTTTAATTGGACAATTAAAGATATAATAAACCATTGTCTGACCATAAAGTCCATTTGGATAACTATTGAGCATTTTTTAAGCATTGTGAAAAAACACCCTGCAGAAAATGTGGAGATCAAAGTCTAAAGAGATGAGAGTAAGAATATCTTATAAAGAAAATAGGAGAAGTGGGAGGAGGAAGGCGTAATTACTGAAGAAGGCATAAATGAGTGCTCATGTTTTAAGTAAGAACTCACTCTACCACCACCAATATTAACCCCACTATAACTACCTTACTCAACAAATGATATTTTAATTAAACTCACATCGATAAAATGCTAGTAGGTTTGAACCCTAACATGTGGTATCACCATCCATATGCCTTACCAGATGACATAAAAATATATAAGAGTGAGAACAATGAAAATAATTATATATATCGACCATTGCACATACAAATGATGTACGATGTAACTCTCTAGATATAAAACCAACCATGATATCATACTGTTAAAATACATCCACTTAGGGAGCCCAACGTTCTTATTATGATGCAATCAGACACCACCCAATATGTTGGCATATTTGCTTTGATTGGTGATAAGCACTCAAAAGTGTCTGTTTTATACCCCGAATAGATGCATTTTAGTCGCTCGTTTTAATTAAAATTGGTCTTATGTTTGTATTTTATCATTTTGCAGGTCAATATGGAGTCGCAGTGTCAAATAATGCTAAATCCAGTCAATTGCGATGCATAAGCGGTCAAAAGCGTGCATCAAAGAAATCCAAAGAGACCGTGAAGCGAGAAGTCCTATTTGAGCATGCCGAGAAGAGTCTCGATGTCCCGAACCAAATCTAAACCTAGACCGAGACCAGACCATTCCCCGAGCCCGTGTGTGTTGAGTTTGTACCTTTATTATTTTTTTTAGATTTGTATTTTGAGTCGTTTTATTTTTAGAAATTATTTTAGATTTAATTAGAATTTTTTAGGATTTATTTTCTATTTTTCTATTTCTTTATTTTGATTCTTGATTTTTATTAGTTTTCAATTTTTAATCTTTATTTTATTTTATTAGGATTAATTTTTTAGTTTTATTTTACTAGGATTATATTTATTTTATTTCTTTTTATTTTCACTTTTTTTAGTTTCAGATGTTAGTTTTTTAAGTTTTATTAGATTTTATGTTTTAGTTTTATTTAGTTTTAGTTTTATTTTTTAGTTTGCGTTAATTTTAGGAGTACAAATTAAACACACACACCCCAATTACACACACACCCTACTTCTATACACCACACATACACACATATACCACCTCACCCTCACCTAAATACCTTCACCTTCACCCTCACACACAAAACCCATTCCCATCATCTTCTCCCCACCATCTCTCACTCTCTCTCATCACCCCATAACCAACCAAACACACCCCTTACCCGATCCCCATTCCAGCCCTCACCACATGGCAGCCACAACCCGGATCCCCCCCCAGCCTTGATCCCGAGCACTGCTACCCCCTCTGGCTGAACCCTAAACCCGAAGACCAGCCCCTGTCGGTGCCGACGACCACCAGTCCGGCGGCAGTCCAAACCTCGTCAACCCGTACCTCCGTTGGACATGCCCCTCATTAGACCCAACCACCTACCCACCTGATTCGACCTCTATAACCCGTTCTCGCGAGCCCAGCCAAATCGAGACCCGACCGCGACCAACCCAAACGCGTTTAACCCGCTGCCAAACCGCGACCCACTACCCGATCGAGTCCATCACTTGCCAAACAAACATAACCCAAAATCCCACCAAAATTGGATTCTCACATCATTGACTAAGCCATCTCCAAATCCCACAAAAATCTCTCAAGGAGAAAACCAAAACGTGGATTATAAAAGAGGGATGCAACTCAAATAAAAGGGACTCTCTCAGCATCAAAAAGAGAACATAGATACAGAGAGAGAACGGAGAGATAGAAAAAGAAAAAAAGAGGGTAGAAAAGATAGTCAGAAAACAAATATAGTTTTAGGTCTAGAAAAATTTGCAGGTTCATTTTTTATTTTTAGTTTTTGTAATCAAGTCAGATTTTGTGACAAGTTTGGGACGCGTGTTCATGCACACAGTTGACACAAGAAATATTGCGTATCGTATTTCTTTCTCTTTCTCTTTAGTTTCATGTTCGTTGATTGTGCCTGTGCTAAAATTTTAATCATGTCAAACGTGTATGTTGAGTTGTTTTATTTGAATAATTGTTCGTTGATTCGTTCTAGGCTAATTAAATTGGGAAAAATCACACATTAATTTATGTAACGAGAGTTAATAAATTAATGGTGCAAATTAATATTTGATTTTTGAATTTCACTTAGAGATAAGTATTATTCTTAAATTTAAATATTAATTTTGTGTATGCAATTCAAAGATTCGTACAAATTTTAATAAATTAATCTTAGCTGATATTTTATTGAAATGAGTATAAATCTTAATTTTTTATGTTGTGACTATTCCTGATTTAACTGTTGAAAAAGATAAAATTGAATTTAGGATTATAACCAGAGTTAAATTTTAAATTCAATATTATTTTGAACTATTCAATTGAATAATTAGGATTTTAAATTGATTTGACTACGCGGTGTAATCCCGCCTCTTGTTTCTTCTCATAAATTCTAAACTAGATTACTTTCTAAATTTTCATAGTCATTTGAGTTGCATAAATTTTCGTTCCTCCCTTGAAAAATTGTTTTTAAAATATAAAAAAAAAATAAGTAAAAATTTTAAAAACACAGAAAGATTTTTAATAAAAATTGGAATTGCAAGTTTTCACGATTACAGTTTCAACGCTAGAAATTGGATTGATACCCGAATTTGCCATGATACTGATATTTTTAACAAGTTTTGTAGGTAATTCCAGGAATTTTGATACTCAAAGTTTGACCGCAGCGACATTCCAAATCCATATCCCAAGGAATAAACAAACAAAAAGAGAGATATCAAATGGCGCCGTTGTCGATTTTTGAAGATTGAAGCCCGTGAAGATTTGTAATTTCAATTTTTTTAGTGTAGTTATTCCTTCCTCTCCCTCCCTAGACTGGTTGTTTAGGCTTATTGAGGCCTTGTAATTAATTTGGGTGCATTTTGACACCAATTTATTTTTGTAATATTTATTCCAAAAAAAAGAGAGCGAAAAGGGAAACCGGACAAGGTAGAGAGAGGGCGTCCAAAGGCGTGGATTTAGAAGCCTCTCTACTTTGGGTCAGTAGGACTCCCGGGGACGACTGAAGTAGGCTTACTTTCCCCCGATCGACTCAACTCGGTCTTCACCCCACGTGTGTAAAAACCGTGGGAGGTAAACTCTTTATCACTCGCGAATCTCCTGCCAACGAGTCAATTTTTGTGTGCTACTTGCTCCTATATGCTTTTTCTTTCTGTATCGCACTTAAATTGGATGGTTTGATGAATAAATTTACCTAAGACCTATACCCGGTCATTGCAACGAGTTGGGATTTCATCACTCACTTAATCACATCTCCATTTGCTTGTTACCTGTGCTCTCACTTAAAGTAAAATCAATCAACTAGCAAGCCAAGTAGGAACGTTGTTCATTAGGACCCTTTCGAAACGAGACCCTCGTAGGATACTCTAGTGAGTCCTTTCCTCACCTGCAAATCTTCATTCAACTATCTTAAGCCTTTTGTCTAGGGAAACTGGGTTTTAAGTGAGGTCGCCCAGTAAAACGGGTTTGTGCTTTCCCCAACGTGGTACCATATAGTTGTGTGTTATAGTAGCTAGAGTGGTGAGCCTTAACTAGTAAGCCTCTTGTCTCTCGGGAAGAAAGTAGGAGCACACTTTTACCGGCGAGGCCTAAGCTTCCGTGATTTTCTCGCCCATGGACTAAATAAAATTGACTACCCAATCACTTAACGTGCAATTAATAATTTGGCTATGTGATCTTTCAGACTTGTTCCATTTGTGTACGTGTCTAAATTGTTCCTTTAGGTAGTCCAGTTTTTGCTCCAACTGTCAGTTTTTCCACAGTTAGTCCATCGCCCCTTTTCCCCTTTTTCTGCATTTTTTTAACAAAACCCAAAACTACAAAAATATTTTCCTTTTTTTCGCCTCATTTTTTCTCACAAAAAACTCCAAAAATATTTTTCATTTTTCCTTCCTTATTTTCCAAAAAATCCAAAAAGATTTTCTTCTTTTTCAAACAACCAAAAATACTTTTTCCTTGCTTTTATGCCACAATGGCAACGCATTGATCCTCGATTAACACGTTCCCCTAGTGCTCCATCTCTAAATTCCCTCTATGGTGATCGTGTTCCTATTGTTGCTCCTCATTTTTCTTATATGTGTTCTTATTCTACGGAGACGCCTAGTTCTCCCACTTCCCCTGGTTCTTTTACCCCACCCATCATGGCCGACGAACGCGCTTTAAGGGACTACTTTACCCCGATTATGGCCACTCCGCCTTCCTGTATCGTTCTTCCGCCCACTCCGGCCGTGCAATTTGAAATTCGCCCCACGACTATTTCTATGTTGCCCAGTTTTCATGGCCTTGAACGCGAGTCTCCTTATACTCACTTGCGAAAATTTCTCACTGTGTACGCTACTTTTAAAAATCATAACTTAGACGAAGAGAATTTTCATCTTCGGTTGTTTCCCTTTTCTCTTCATGACAATGCATTCATGTGGATCCATTCCTTGCCCCCGGATTCTATCCAAACTTGGGAACAACTTGTTAAGAAGTTCATGTATAAATTCTATCCCATGAGCAAAACAAATGAAATGCGCCAAGCAATTCAGGATTTTAGACAAAAGCCTACTGAAAAGTTTTGTGAAGCACGGGTCGGTTTTCAAGACTATATTAATAGTTGCCCACATCACGGTCTCGAGAAAAGTCGCTTAGTCCATTATTTTTACAATGGTCTTATCCCTTCTTCTTGCACCATGATTGAATCCGTGCATAAAGGGAAGTTCATGCATTTAGCTCCCACTTCCGCCTATAATTTTCTCCTTGAATTAGGAGATGACTCCCAAGTGTGACAACCCAGTATCCGAAATAAGGGGTGGCCATCCAGATACTCCAAAAATACAGGAATCATTCTCAGCATCGTGACAACATAAAGAGTATACGAGATAACCACTCAATAATTCAGACAACGGGTTGTCAAAAATTTTGTTTTATAATTTAAAGAAAGCATTTTAAACAACCCATACATGAAAAAGAAAGTGGAAACCCCAAAAACAATATACATTAATAACAAGTGTACAGTAAGAGAACCGACTAAAATATCAGTCAACCGAGTTTCATACAACGTACCACAAGTTCAATCAATTACATATTACATTCATTATACATTTACAAAAGTTGGGCCACACTACCGAATAAGAACCCGAACATAACTAGAAAACAACAAAGGAGGCGTCTACAAAATATCCCGTGAAATCTGCAAAATGTCACGGCTCGTCAAAAGACACTGGGACTGGAAGGTCATTACGGGTGACCATGCGGTGGAGCACCTGAACGGATATGATATATATATACACAACAAGAAAGAAGAACCGGTTAGGGCTCGGTTTTATGTGATCACCAGATAAATGACAAGTATGACAATAATGAAATGATTAAGCATGGATGATAAAGATGGCATTCTACATGATAACAACTTATAATGAACTAATACAGTTGAATGATTATAAGGTGAAATTCGATTATATAAAAGAATAGGAATAATCATACACGTTTTTCATCATTTACCATTTTATCTTATCTTTTTATTCCTTATCAGGAATGCAATTATTATCATGTGCTCTTTGTGGCACTTATCTCAATAGTATGCTCTTTGTGGCATATTTTATGCTCTTTATGACATTTCTTTGTGCTCTTTATGGCATTTATACCCATCAAGTCCAACTTGATGATTAGAATAGTTATATATATATATATATATATATATATATAACGATTCTAAGACCATCCGTCTAGGTTTTCCCACTGTGCGCGCCCCTAAATAACCACCATCTTCCAGGGCCTATCATAAGACAACCTGGGATCCTATCAAAAACGTCGGGAAGCGGCCATATGCCTGCGGGATAGTCAAGACCAAACCCGGAATGTCCTACCCATCGTAGAAAATAATAAACAAGCGCTCATATGGCCTAGGATTATATCCACCCTGCATTCATGAGCCAGGGGGCTTCACCTCACACACAAACTTCCCTTAAGATGGTATTTAGAGAGGTGTGTTTAACCTTTTCATTAGTTTCCATTTCATTATTTAGTAAATTATCATTTACTTTGTCCAATTTACATTTTATCAAATGCATTATGGTTATCCGGAACTATACGTGCTTAACATCATTGTAATAACCTCGAAGAACATATAAACTCCCAAGTTATTTTCCAAACCTCCTTTTTAGATTTCATATAAACCATCATACCTCAAATCAATTTCTAAAGTCTCATAATATGACTTAGAAATCTCCTAGATTTCTATAATCTATACGAGGGAAGAAATGCCTAAACGTTACTATGAACATCCCTGGACTGAACCCTAGATGAACCCATTCTAATCTAGGGTGATGATAAAACTCAACTAATACTCTAGGACCCTACATTTACTTCATTCAATAAGGTTCCTAAGTCCTAAAACTAGAGAAAAAGGGTTAAAATTTAAAAAGGAAAAATTTGAAAAAGTGCAGGGTTTCCGAATTGATTCGGCCTAGTCGAATAGATTCGTCCAGAAAATATGAGATTTTTCATAATTGTCGAATCAATTCGGACCAGGCCGAATCGATTCGGTTCACCTAACCCTGGAAACTGTCTAGCAGGGAATCGATTCGGCCAGGCCGAATCGATTCGGTTCTGCAGAAATGCCAAGTTTTGCCTATGGAGTCTTGGACTCCAATTTTATCCCCAACTCAAATCTATTCAAACCAAATCATTTATTGTCACCAACACAACATAAATGCTACTAACTACTACCACAACCATCAATAATCATCCAAATCACTCTTTAATAATTCAAAATCCACAAATACACCAAAAGCCCTAATCTAGTTAAACCATGATCAATACATCATTATCACAACTAATCATTTATCTTAAACCACATATAGCAAGTAAGAAACTTGACTCAATCTAAGAAATTCAGATTTTCTTTGTGTAGAAGCAAGAATCCTTCTTCAATCTTCAATCTTCAATCTCTTCTCTTTTCTCTACTCTTTTTCTTCCTCTCTCAAGCTCTCTCTAGGTTTAGGAAATGAAATCAGGGAAAATAAAAGACTTAGTAAGACTAAGTCATGCCATTAGTCAAAATCCCAACTTAATTGATCAATATTGCGATAAAATAACACGCAACTGGATATTTAAGGTACAATCAGTCAAAAGTGCCAAAAACTCAAAATACAATATGGCACATAATTTGACTATCTCACATGTTCCGGAATCAACTACGGCCTCCAAATTATCATTTGGACAATTTATAATTCGTTTTAGGTTCCGGTTCCATTTTAACCATTAATGTTATTTATATCTCATGACCCTATAAAACTCCACATGAGGATATCTACATTAACATGCAGTGAATATACAACAAGTTAGTAAATATTAACTTTTCTTCATTAGATTAATACTTACTCCATATTCTAACATTTTATACATAATTACTTCCCATAGTAAGTATAAAATAAGCTCTCATAAGCGAGGGTTGTTACATACTCCCCCCCTTATGAGGGAATTTTGTCCCCAAAATTCAAGCGTACCTTATAAGAAGAGATGCAGATATTTCTCCCGCATGTCTTCCTCACGTTCCCACGTCGATTCTCTAGCATTGTGATGACTCCATTGGACTCTCACCAAGGGCACCACACGAGACCTCAACTTACGCTCCCCATGCTCTAAAATAGTAACCGAATGTTCTTCATAAGAAACATCGGGTTGCAAGTCAATATCTTCAAAAGGAATATGCCAAAGGGCGCCTTCGTATCTCTTTTACTTCTTTAGAGAGGATACATGGAATACATCATGAATTTGTTGCAAAGGCTCCGGTAAGGCAAGTTGATATGCCACTGGACCGAATTTCGCAATAACTGGAAAAGGTCCAACAAAACGTGGCGCAAGCTTCCCTTTCTTTCCGAAATGCTTTATGCCCTTCATTGGTGACACTCGCACCAAGGCTTGGTCTCCAATTTCCAAATCCATGTGTCTTCTACCCGCATCGGCATAGCTCTTTTGGCAATCTTGGTCTATTAGAATGCGATTCCGAATGAGTTCAATTTTTGAAGAAGTGTCTTGGATCATTTCAGGTCCAAGGAATTTGTTATCACCCACTTCCAACCAACAAGCGGACGATCGACATGGACGACCATAAAGATCTTCATAGGGCGCCATGCCAATGGTAAATTGGTATGAGTTATTGTAAGAAAACTCAACCAAAAGGAGGTATTATTCCCAACCACCTTTGAAGTCAAGCATACACATATGGAGAATATCCTCCAACATTTGGTTTACCCTTTCAGTTTGGCCATCTGTTTGAGGATGATAAGAAGAGCTTAACTTCAATTCGATCCCCATAGCCTTTTGGAAACTTTTCCAAAAGTGGGAAACTAAGATTTTATCTCGGTCGGAAATGATATTTAAAGGTACCCCATGAAGTCTAACGATCTCCTCGATGAACAATTGGGCATAGCGAGCAGTATCAAAATCCGTACGCACATGTAAGAAGTGTGCCGACTTAGTCAAGCGGTCGACAATCACCCAAATCAAATCATGACCCTTCTATGATATTGGTAAGCCTGTAATAAATTCCATCGATATGCTCTCCCATTTCCAAATTGGAATCTCCAACGGTTGCAGCAAACCCGTCGGTCGTTGATGATCAATCTTGACTAGCTGACAAGTAGTGCATTGGGATACAAACTCTGACATATCCCTCTTCATACCGGACCACCAATATTGGCGATGCATGTCTTGGTACATCTTGTCCCCACTCGGATGTATCGTAAAATTTGACCCGTGAGATTCCGCCATCACCGTACGTCTCAAATCCTCCTCTTCAGGAACAATGAGTCTTCCATGGAAGCGTAGTCCACCCTCAGAACTAATTGAGTACGACTCCGCTCCCTCGGACAATAATCGGTGTATATGGTATTGACAACCCTTATCCCTTCCTTGGGCTTCTACCACCCTAGCCATAATGGTAGGAGTAACGGTCATTACTGACATGAATGTGTCACACCCCGTAAAATTCGACAGACGGGGTGGCTAGCCACCGCCGCCGAACTATGCCGGGCGTGAACTAAATAAAATACCATTCTTAGCATGAGACAGATATGAGACATAAATAATCAGTCCATAAGATAAATAATTGAATCAATCTCAAATAATCACAAATAACTAAGCGATAAAAGATCCATCACATGCTAACTCCAAAAAATTCCAATCTCCAATAATGATTAAATAAAACCTGAATAATAAAGATCCGAATAATCCAATATAAATTCTTCAAACAACTTTGGAACCGAATGGCCCAATAAAACTCCAATGAAGTCTCATAATAAAATATGACTGGAAAAGAAAGTCTAAACTAAAACAAAACGATAAAGTAAATCAGCTCCAACTGCACCTTCAAATGATAACTCCGATAAACTTATGCAGCTTCTCCAATTCTAATCCTGAAAAATATTAGTCAACGCATGGGTCAGAGCCAAAGTCCCGAGCAAGAATATACACTACTCTCCTCAAATAAGATCCTTGAATCCAAACAGTAGCATTATACGCAATAAATATCACAATAGAATATTTTAAATTACACACGATAATTAAACGCGATAATTATAATCTACTAACTACCCGCAAAAATTCCCATTTATAAAGACACACCAATATGATTTTAAATTCCCAAGTCCCACGATGTTAATTTAATTAAATTAACCAACTTTTATTATCGTTCTCACTTTTTATTAAAGTGTCACACTTCCCCTTGTCAATCGTCCTCTGACCCGTTTACTGTCAGCCCCGACACATGACAAGGTTCCCCTTGTCAATCGTCCTCTGACCCGTTTACTGTTGGACCCGACACATGACAAGGTTCCACACACAACACGACATAAATCGTCCTCTGACCCATTTAAATTGTCCGCCCCGACACATTATGTCGCCACAAATTTTAATACCCGTTTTTATCTTAGGAATTGATTCTCAAGTTCTCAATTTATAATCACCCCACCTTTTTAATCGATGTGAGATCCTCAAAATACCCCTTAGTCCCATACCTAAGAGTCCCCAAGTTATCAATACGTCTTATCCTATGTATAGAAAGATTTTCTAACATAAATCTTAACTTAGTCTCGTACTTAGACTACCGTAACGACGATAAAGTATAAAAAATCATCCCACCCCCAAGATGATAAAAACGCGATAATCTACCCTCACTAGTCCCATACCTAGAAGGCATAAATCATCAAAAGGCCTACCCACTAGTCCCATACCTAGAAGGCATCCTAATATATAGGGAGAGCAAAAATTACCCAACAACCCGTCGTCACAATGATATTTAATAATACCAACAAGTCACACCAACAAGAATAATTAATCAATGTATAAAATAACGCATGATAGTCCAATTCAATTAAATATTTAATTTAATTATCACAACGTCAACAATACCCAAATAATCTCATTTAATTATTTTAAATTAAATATACCAAGTTTTCATCATATATTCATCAAACCAAATTTTATTATCTCTACATGTATTACATGAATTGTACGCACCCAAAAATCATTTATTTTAAAACTAGAATTTTTCTACATGCAATCTACACCAATAAAACCCAAAATCGCTCATCAATCCTACGTACCCAAAGGGTTATGAATATTATTCAATTTTTTTTTAAAAAACAGCCCCATAATTAGTGTCCACTTTTTCTAATAAGTTACTAATTATTTTTAAGAAAACATGTAATTAAGTGTTTAGGCGGTACTTAAAACGCATAATACTAAAGGAAAAGAATAGAGTATTCATGCCTGCGAAGATCGTGTTGAAAATCTGATTAGAAATCTGGATTCCTCTCGAAAAATTAGCAAAAGAGTGTTCTTGAACGATCTTGATTAAACCCCAATTAAGCCTTCAAAAACTTGTGTCAAAACTTGTGACAAAAACTTGATTTTGTTGAAGGTTGATGATTATGAGTGAGAGGAAAAATATTTGGAATTGTTCTCTGGTGAAAAACTAAAAAAAAAGTGATTATGAGTAGTCCCCCTACGGATTAACAAGGTTATATAGTGATTAGGAGTCCTAATCCTACACAAACTCTTAAAAAAACAGCTTACATCGCACGTTTTCTAGGATGGTCGATCGATCTACCCCCCGTCGATCGATCGATCACCCCGAAAAACTGACAATTTACCCAAAAAATGCCATAAGGCAAAAATATTGTAAAATCAATATAAAATCCGTTTTAACTCCGATTTTAATTCCGCTTGAAGTTTTGTTCTTCTAAAATCATAACCAACATACTTAGCCAATAAAAATTTTAAAATTCAAAAATTTATTTTTCTCGAAAATTCCAATTAATTAATTAAATAATAAATAAAAACACGGGGTGTTACATACTTCCCCACTAGCAAAGAATTTCGTCTTCGAAATTAGACGAAGCATACTCATCAACGCATAAATCTCGCAAAAGAAAATAAGGCTCATATATGCCTACCCATAGAATGCCATAATTGGCCGCCCATACTCCCAATCCTACGCGCACCTACCCCACGAACAACAAAATATTATATATTGCCTATATACATACACATAACTATGAAAATAACGGCGTACCACATGCTCTCACAAATCCCCCACTCGATCCTATATCCGAAAGTCATTAAAATTATAACTTCCTCAAATTAAATCTCAACATCAAAAATCGATACATACGGTACCTAATATCTGCACTAAAATCTCCAAAATAATTATCGTCTCCAAAATCCATTCTAAAGATCCCCACATCAAGCTTACTAATTCTAAACTCAATGTCTACAACGTCCTTAACTCAAAACTTCACATCTCCAAGAAGCGCATCTAACATGTATGCTAGACCCTCTACCTTAAGAAGTACGAATCATCAAAGGGAATTAAAGATCGGCAACGCGAAAACTAAACAGACTCATAACCTACGAGACCTAAGACCATGCTCTGATACCATCTGTCACACCCCGCAAAATTCGACAGACGGGATGGCCAGCCACCGCCGCCGAACTATGCCGGACGTGAACTAAATAAAATACCATTCTTAGCATGAGACAGATATGAGACATAAATAATCAATCCATAAGATAAATAATTGAATCAATCTCAAATAATCAAAAATAACTAAGCGATAAAAGATCCATCACATGCTAACTCCAAAAAATTCCAATCTCCAATAATGATTAAATAAAACCTGAATAATAAAGATCCGAATAATCCGATATAAATCCTTCAAACAACTTTGGAACCGAATGGCCCAATAAAACTCCAATGAAGTCTCATAATAAAATACGACTGGAAAAGAAAGTCTAAACTAAAACAAAACAATAAAGTAAATCAGCTCCAGCTGCACCTTCAAATGATAACTCCGATAAACTTATGCAGCTTCTCCAACTCTGATACCATTCTGTAACACCCCGTCCGCCCGGGGAGAGCAAGCGGAGCGCTACTCATCGATAAAACTAATCAAATCCACAAATAACAAGGTATAAAGCATCTAAATCCCACAATACAAAAGATAAATACAAATCCCAAATCTCTTCAAATAAATACCAAGTCTCGAATTAAAACAACTATCTATTTCGATACTAAAATGAATCTCCAAATGCTCTATACATCAAAATAAATACAATTCTTCTCATCTCTTGTATTAAAAATTCTTCCCAAATAATCCACGCTAAAATCATCCCAATTGGTCCATAGCACTCAAATCCGTGCTCACCTGCCAACTAAGAAAAAGATGGGTAAGTACACAATACGACAGGAATATGCTCAACAAAGATGTTAGCGATGGACAAAGCGCAACAATACGACTACGAATACTCAAATCAAATAATGCAAATCTCAATAGCATTTTATCAATAAATTTCTCAACAACACATTAACCGGAGTCACCAGGCCTCACCATACCGCGCCATACTTTATCAAGTAGCCGAAAAAGGAGTCTTGGCGGGTGCCCAACATCAGTGCCATATTAAAATCTCATGATAGCGTGCTCAAAACAACATGAATAATACCTCATGAATGAAAATAATTCCAATAATTATTTTTCCAGATTTCCAAGAATTTAACAATTCAAAATATGAGTTCAATTAACAAGAATTCAACGGAATAAACACTCGCGAGATTTAGGAGCATATTGTGTAAAACCCCATACCTCAAAATCATCAAATGAATCATCGCATAATTCAACCTCAAAATCTAAACACACCATCACGTTCCTCTCGCAAAAATAATCAAATCACGTTCTAGCCCAAACTCGAGAAAACACCAGATAAGCCTTCTAATCTAAGGTTGAAATCTTGAATAAGTTTGGGGCTATGCTTTGTAGATGAAAGGGATTATTTTTGGAGAGGTCTTCTTGTTGAAAAGTTTGAGAAAAAGTGATTTGAAAAGACAAGCCACGAATGTGTTGATATATAAAGGGATAAGAGTTTAATTAAGAAAAGAGTTCTAATCAGATACAAACACTAAAATTTTATCTCGGACGATCGGACCGTTGGAATTGCTTGAAATTTTAGTATGTTGTAGCGAATGGCGAGACAGGACTTCTGACGAAAATTCAGCTTGATCGGACGGTCGGATTTCAAAAAATATTATTTTTACTAGAGAGTTTTATGTTCCGAGGATTCCTAGAGAGTTTTATGTTTTGAGGACTCTTTTAAATAATAAAAATTCAATTAAAACTCCATTTTAATTCCGATTTCGAAACCGTTTGAAATTCTCGCCTTTAAAAATAATAACCAACATATTTGAGCAATACAAATAATTTTATCTCAAAATTTAATTTTCCTCTTAATTTCGAAAATACCCCAAAAATTACGCGGGTTGTTACACTTCCCCACTAACAATGGAATTTCACCCTTGAAATTCGCCGAATACCTAACTCTAAAAAATCAGGCCAACAATCTCCAAAAATAATTGCGTCTCCGAAAATAAATTCCTCACATCTAATCTAGATGCCTAACGCGAAATGATTATCTAAAATAATCTATCTCCAAAAATATGCGCCACAAAAACGCGACATACCCAAAATCCAAGACCCGAGGGTGGTTGTATACCTAAGCTCTGATACCACAACATCCTCCTGACTGAGCTCCTTCCACTTAGCTTTCCATACAACAACTAAGTCTCCCTCGGGCTTCCTACTCAAGGCATCCGCCACTATGTTCGCATTTCCCGGATGATAATGAATATCAAATTGATAATCTTTCACGAATTCCAACCATCGGCGCTGACGCATATTCAAATCCTTCTGTGAAAATAAATATTGCAGCGATTTATGGTCCGTGAAAAGACTAAACTTCTCCCCTAGGAGATAATGCCTCCATATTTTCAAGGCAAAGACAACCGCGACGAGTTCTAAGTCGTGCACCAGATAGTTTCTTTCATGAGGTTTTAGCTTGCGAGAAGCATAAGAGATAGCCCGCCTCTCTTGTTGAAGAACACCTCCTAATCCTTGAAGAGATGCGTTAGTGAAGACTAGATATTCCAATCCGGGTTTTGGCAAAAGCAAGGACTGGAGCCGAGGTTAACCTATCTTTGAGCTCGTCAAAAGCAGCTTGGCAAGAGTTATCCCAAACAAATCTCACCCCTTTTCGGGTCAAATTTATCAAAGGGCTAGCGATCTTTGAGAAACCCTTGATGAATCGACAGTAATAACCCACCAAACCTAGAAAACTACGGATTTCGGTAGGTGTCGTGGGCTGACCCCACTCCTTCACCGCAACTACCTTGCCGGATCCACTAATATACCTTGGGAGGACACAACATGACCCAAGAACTGAACTTCCTTCAACCAAAAGCCACACTTCTCAAACTTTGCATATAATTGATGATCCCTTTATCTTTGCTGGACCAACCGTAAGTGAGTAGCATGGTCAGATTCTGTCTGAGAATAAACTAAGATGTCATCGATGAACACAATAACAAATTGGTCAAGGAAATCTCGAAACACCCTATTCATGAGGTCCATAAATATAGAAGGTGCATTGGTTAGTCCAAAGGGCATAACTAAGAATTCATAAGATCCATATCTGGTCAGAAAGGCGGTCTTGGATACATCTTACTCCAGTATCCTCAATTGATGATACCCCGTCCTCAAATCGATCTTAGAGAAGTATGACACTCCCCTAAGTTGGTCAAATAGATCATCAATGCGAGGCAAAGGGTATTTATTCCGGATGGTGACTTTATTCAATTCTCTATAGTCCACACACAATCGGAGAGAGCCGTCTCTTTTATTTACAAACAATACCGGAGCACCCCATGACGATGTACTGCGCCTAATAAATCCCTGCTCCAACAGTTGCTGAATTTGATTTCTCAACTCCTTCATCTCCACAGGAGCCATACGATATGGAGATTTCGCAATCGGTCGAGTTCCCGACGCTAAATCAATTACAAACTCAATCTTCCGACTCGGAGTTAATCCCAGTATCTCCCGGAAGACATCATCAAAATCTCTAACAATTGAAAGAGAATCCAGGGGAACAACTACATCCCTAGAAGTATCCTCCACAATAAAATATAAATTGGTACTCGTACTCCCTTCCATACAAGGCATAATAACCAAGAACATTTCTTGTCCCGAAATGGCGAAGACTATACTCTTCCCATAACAGTTCACTATCGCGTGATATTTCATTAACCAATCCATGCCCAAAATTACGTCATACCCAACCATGTCAAGGACGAGTAAATCGGCCTCTAAGCAAAAATTACCAAGATTAATCCCTATGTTTTTACAAACAAAGAAAATCAATGAACCATCACCCATCGAAGATTCAACACTAGTGAAAGTATTCTCAGCAGACTTTATCAAATCTGTGGTCTGAGAAAAACTCCTAGAAATAAAAGAGTGTGTCGCACCCGTATCAAATAATACTCGACCCATATACCCTTGGATGAGAAACTTACCCTCAATCGCTGGTGGTGCTGGAGGGGCTGGAGGAAGCATAGACTCCTGAATATGATAAACCCGTCCATACTGTAGTTGTCCTTGCTGAGGAGGAGCAATCGGATTAGGCGTTTGGGGCGGAAACTGTACATACGGTTGCTGTGGATCCCTAGGAAGATGCCCTCCAATCAACTGAGGACACGACCTCTTATAATGGCCCAACTCTCCGCACTGAAAACATTTATTCGCCACATTCTCCTGGTTCCTCCCTTGATTGTTTCGAAACTGCCCCGAACCTCGTCCCTACCGGCCTCTACCTCCATTCCCACCTCTACCTGCTGGTTGTGGCGGTTGTCCACCTTGACCCGGACTACTATTGTTACCTCCCGTATTAAATCCACCAAAGCGTTGGCGTTTAGACAAATCCCCTTGTTGGGGATCCCTCTCCCTTTGCTTAATCCCCGAAGATTGGGATGAAGAAGATGCTCCTCCCCCGATCCCATTACCTCCAGGTTTGCTCACCTGCCCCATCGCTGTATTCTTCTTATTGTTTTGCACAAAAAATCTATGTTCTTGACAATGAAGTAGGGCTGCATTCATCACATCCCCAAAGGTTTGTAAAGCCAGATTTCCCAATAAATGTTGCTTGATTTGCCAATGTAAACCTCCCACAAACTTAGAGATTCTCCTCTCTTCTGGAGTCACTTAATCCGGCACAAAACTTTCCAGCTGGGTGAACTCCTCCTCGTACTCTGCCAGAAATCTTTCTCCCTGAACAACATCCTGAAGCTTCCTTTGCGTCTCCCTTTGAACCGCGGGAGGGAAGTACTTTCGGTCAAACAAGGCCAAAAAATCAGTGATTGACATCGTACCCCTTTGCCCTGGCGTAGTCATCGACTCCCACCAATGTAGCGCCGATCCGACAAGCTTGAAAGTAACAAGGGTTTGCTTTTTCTCATCACTATAATCTACCTTGAGAAGATGGCGCTGCACGTCTTTCTTCCACTGATTTGCCTTTATAACATCCGAGCCACCATCAAATTCTGGGGGATGGACCTTAAGGAAAGACTCCCTAACTCTTTCCCACGGAGAAGGTCCCATAGGAGCTAGTGCCTGTTGTGCCCGTGGTTGAGCTGGTATCATTTGTTGAGTCATTGCGGTCATGGCAGCATTGACCGCATGGACCACAATGTTCGCTACATCTGTGGCACTAAAAGTTCTTTGTGGTGGCGGTGGGGGACCAACGTCCTCTTCTACAACTCTATTTCGTCGAGCAGGACGACCTCTCTTAGGCGGCATCTGAGATGAAGAAATAATAGAGTTAGGATACTATTTAAAATAATCTATCTCGCAGAAGATCGCAAACATAAGTAGCAATGCAATCCTAGCATTAGGCTCTATATCAAAGAACGCTTCGGTAGAACATGACAAGTCCACATAGATCCTTAAAGACTCTAGAACCTGATGATCTGATACCATCTGCGACAATCCGGTATCCGAAATAAGGGGTGGCCATCCCGATACTCCAAAAATACAGGAATAATTGATGGAATCATTCCCAGCATCGTGACAACATAAAGAGTATACGAGATAACCACTCAATAATTCAGACAACGGGTTGTCAAAAATTTTGTTTTATAATTTAAAGAAATCATTTTAAACAACCCATACATGAAAAAGAAAGTGGAAACCCCCCAAAAAATATACATTAATAACAAGTGTACAGTAAGAGAACCGACTAAAATATCAGTCAATAGAGTTTCTTACAACGTACCACAAGTTCAATCAATTACATATTACATTCATTATACATTTACAAAAGTTGGGACACATGCCCGAATAAGAACCCGAACATAACTAGAAAATAATAAAGGAGGCGTTTACAAAATATCCTGTGAAATCCGCAAAATGTCACGACTCGTCAAAAGACACTGGGACTGGAAAGTCATTACGGGCGACCATGCGGTGGAGCACCTGAACGGATATGATATATATATACACAATAAGAAAGAAGAACCGGTCAGGGCCTGGTTTTATGTGATCACCAGATAAATGACCAGTATGACAATAATGAAATGATTAAGCATGGATGATAAAGATGGCATTCTACATGATAACAGCTTATAATGAACTAATACAGTTGAATGATTATAAGGTGAAATTCGATTATATAAAAGAATAGGAATAATCATAAACCTTTTTCATCTTTTACCATTTCATCTTATCTTTTTATTCCTTATCAGGAATACAATTATTATCATGTGCTCTTTGTGACACTTATCTCAATAGTATGCTCTTTGTGGCATATTTTATGCTCTTTATGGCATTGCTTTGTGCTCTTTATGGCATTTATACCCATCAAGTCCAATTTGATGATTAGAATAGTTATAAATATATATATATATATATATATAACGATTCTAAGACCGCCCGTCCGGGTTTTCCCACTGTGCGCGCCCCTAAATAACCATCATCTTCCAGGGCCTATCATAAGACAACTTGGGATCCTATCGAAAATGTCGGGAAGCGGCCATATGCCCGCGGGATAGTCAAGACCACACCCGGAATCTCCTACCCATCGCAGAAAATAATAAACAAGCTCTCATATGGCCTAGGACTATATCCACCCTGCATTTATTAGCCAGGGGGCTTCACCTCACTCACGAACTTCCCTTAAGATGGTATTTAGAGAGGTGTGTTTAACCTTTTCATTAATTTCTATTTCATGATTTAGTAAATTATCATTTACTTTGTCCATTTTACATTTTATCAAACGCATTATGATTATCCGGAACTATACGTGCTTAACATCATTGTAATAACCTCGAAGAAAATATAAACTCCCAAGTTATTTTCCAAACCTCCTTTTTAGATTTCATATAAACCATCATACCTCAAATCAATTTCTAAAGTCTCCAAATATGACTTAAAAATCTCCTGGATTTCTATAATCTATACGAGGGAAGAAATGTCTAAACATTACTTTGAACACCCCTGGACTGAATCCTAGATGAACCCATTCTAATCTAGGGTGACGACCAAACTCAACTAATACTCTAGGACCCTACATTTACTTCATTCAAGAAGGTTCCTAAGTCCTTAAACTAGAGAAAAAGGGTTAAAATTTAAAAAGGAAAAATTTGAAAAAGTGCAGGGTTTTCGAATCGATTCGGCCAGAAAATATGGGATTCTGCATAATTGCCGAATCGATTCGGACCAGGCTGAATCGATTTGGTTCACCTAACCCTGAAAACTGTCTAGCAACGAATCGATTCGGCCAGGCCGAATCAATTCGGTTCTGTAGAAGTTCCAAGTATTTCCTATGGAGTCTTGGACTCTAATTTTATCCCCAACTCAAATCCATTCAAACCAACTCATTTATTGTCACCAACACAACATAAAAGCTACTAACTACTACCACAACCATCAATAATCATCCAAATCACTCTTTAATAATTCAAAATCCACAAATACACCAAAATCCCTAATCTAGTTAAACCATGATCAATACATCATTATCACAACTAATCATTTATCCTAAACCACATATAGCAAGTAAGAAACTTGCCTCAATCTAGGAAATGCAGATTTTCTTTGTGTAGAAGCAAGAATCCTTCCTTAATCTTCAATCTCTTCTCTTTTCTCTACTCTTTTTATTCCTCTCTCAAGCTCTCTCTAGGTTTAGGAAATGAAATTAGGGAAAATAAAAGACTTAGTAAGACTAAGTCATGCCATTAGTTAAAATCCCAACTTAATTGATCAATATTGCGATAAAATAACACGCAACTGCATATTTAAGGTATAATCAGTCAAAAGTGCCAAAAACTCAAAATACAATATGGCACATAATTTGACTATCTCCCACGTTCTGGAATCAACTACGACCTCCAAATTATCATTTGGACAATTTATAATTCATTTTAGGTTTCGGTTCCATTTTAACCATTAATGTCATTTATATCTCATGACCCTATAAAACTCCACATGAGGATATCTACATTAACATGCAGTGAATATACAACAAGTTAGTAAATATTAACTTTTCTTCATTAGATTAATACTTACTCCATATTCTAACATTTTATATATAATTACTTCCCATAGTAAGTAAGTATAAAATAAGCTCTCATAAGCGAGGGTTGTTACACCAAGATTAGGAGGGTACCAATGCATTTTCGATATCCGACCCTCCACGTGTAGGGAACACTTCTGAGGTAAGAAATGATCTTGATTTTAATACTTTGCTACACAGCTTACACTCTTTGACTAAAACCATTGACGCTCTCATTTGTACTATGTAACATAATGTTACACTTTCTAAATAAGCAATGATCGTCAATGATTATAGTCCTTCATCTTGCGATGTCTGCTTAAGTCAAGATCATTTAGCTCATTTGTGCCCCCTCCTGCAGGATGATCTCGAACTAATCCTGGCCCAATCCTGTGCCTTTGATACCACTAGGGAAACCCGTTCCCCCGTCATTTACTTAAAATCCTAACAATAGGAATCACCCCTAATTTTCTTATAAGTATGACCACAACTCTGCTCCTTCCCAACCATAACAACATGTTGGTGGTCCCCCTGGGTTTCCACACAACCCACAAAGGCAGCCTTGCCCTCCTGTCCCGCATCAGTCTACTCCTTAGCATCAATCACACTTTCCATCTTCCTTTATCCCCCATGGCGGACATTCAAACAACAATAATCATCTTATTCCTGTTCCCCCTCCTTCCTTTGAGTATTCACAACCGCTTAATTCTCAGCGTGAATTGGTTCCCCAACCCTTTTATGCCCTTCCGCCCAATTCCTCCACCTCTTCTCTCGAGAATCTCCTCACTCAGTTTATGACCACTCAGACTCAAGCCCTCCAACGACTTGAGCAATGTTTCAACCAATTCAAGCCTGAGCGAGAGAAAGGTCATTTTCCCAGTCTGACCATTGCTAACCCTAAGGGGAATGGCAAAGACTCAGCCTACGAGGTTGGTTCCACTTCTAATCCACCTAACTACCAAGAGGATCTGAAAGCAGTGTCTACTCTTCGCTCGGGAAAACAAGTTGATAATGATATTCATGCTCCCACTGATGTCCCACACCCGACCCTCCCACCTTTAGCACCTATCCCTCAGGTTACACCACCATCTAAATCCCCATCTCCCACTACGTCCAATCCTCCTGAGCCCACCTCTGTTTATGTGCCCAAAGCACCCTTCCCTCATCGGTTGGCTCCCACTAAGAAAGCCAAGTAATTTGACGAGATCACAAAAGTCTTTCAGAATGTTCACATTAACATTCCCTTCCTCACCGCGATTCAATAAGTCCCCTCGTATGCCAAATTTTTGAAGGACTTGTGCACTATTAATCATAGGATAAATGTTCGGCAATATGCTTTTCTCACTGAGCAAGCTACGTCCCTTCTCCATAATAATGGTGTTGTGAAGTATAAAGACCCTGATCGTCCAACTGTCTCTTGCATGTTAGGCGACAAGTTCACTACTAATGCTTTACTTGATCTTGGGCTAGTGTTAATTTGTTACCTTACTCCTTCTACCTTGAGTTAGGTTAACAAAACATGAAACCTACACGAGTTACTCTTCAACTTGCTGATCATTCCGTGAGAGTACCTAGAGGTATCGTTGAAGATGCTTTGGTGAAAGTTTCAGACTTTTACTATCTTGTGGCTTTCATCATCTTAGACACTCCTGTGCCCGACCCAACCAATACTCCTATCATATTGGGTCCCCCCTTTCTGGCCACTGCTAATGCCATCATCAATTATCGTGACGGGTTCATGAATCTCTCTTTTGGCAAAATGATTATAAAAGTCAATATATTCCACCTTATGCACAATCCGGCTGATGTCAATTCTATTGATGAGGTGTGTGATTGACTCCTTAGTTAATGAAATGTTGGACCAAACTTACCCGTTCGATCCTCTCCATCAATGTTTGGCTCATTTTGGATCCGACTTTGACATTGATTCCTCCATCTCTAAACTCAATGCCCTGCTAGATTCCTCTCCACTAATGGAAACTTCCTATTGGGATCCTCCATTCGAGCCCCTCTATATTGATACTCTTCACTCCGTGGATCACCCCGTTCCACCTTCTGAACTCCCTGCCACATCAGATTCCTCCACTTTATGCATCGAGAATTCTCCGGACTCTATTTCTGCGTTTGAGTTCGATGTCACTCTTGCGCCACCTACTAAATTGGAGCTTAAGCCCTTACCTTTCGAGTTGAAATATACTTTCTTAGGCCCCAACAACCATCACCCTATCATTATTTCTTCCAACTGGACCCCTGCACAAGAAGAGCAATTAGTCCACACCCTTACTCAGCATATCACTGCTATTGAATGGACCTTTCTGACATTCACGGTATGAACCCCAATGTTTGTAGTCATTGCATTCATTTGGAGGATAACGCCAAGATTTCTCGTGAACCCCAATGTTGACTCAACCCTGCTATGAAAGAAGTCGTGCGCACTGAGATTTTAAAATTGCTCGATGCTGGTATTATCTACCCTATCTCAGACAGTCAGTGGGTCAGTCCTATTCATGTGGTACCGAAAAAGTCTGGTGTCATCGTCATAAAAAATAGTGACAATGAGCTTGTTCCCACCCGTATGCAAACGGGTTGGCGTATTTGCATTGACTATCGAAAGCTCAATGCTGTCACTCGTAAGGACCATTTTCCTCGTCCCTATATGGACCAAATGCTAGAATGTTTAGCTAGTTATGCGTATTACTGCTTCCTTGACGGCTATTCAGGATACAACCAAATTATAATTGCCCATGAATACCAAGAGAAAACTACCTTCACCTGTCCCTTTGGCACTTTTGCCTACTCTCGCATGCCCTTTGGCCTTTGCAATGCACCTTCGACTTTTCAACGGTGTATGATTAGCATTTTTAGTGACATGGTAGAATGTTTTCTCGAATCTTTATGGATGATTTCTTTGTGTTTGGTTCTTCCTTCGAGCAATGCCTTTATACCCTCACTTTGGTCCTCAAACGTTGTCAAGAAAAGAAATTGGTCCTGAATTGGGAAAAATGTCATTTCATGGTAAAAAAGGGGATTGTTTTAGGTCACGTAGTCTCTCGCGATGGTATTGAAGTAGATAAAGCAAAAGTTGACCTAATCTCCTCGCTTCCCATTCCTAAGTCTGTTAAGGACATTCGCTCCTTCTTAGGACATGCGGGCTTCTACCGCCATTTCATCAAGGATTTTTCTAAAATCGTTCGACCTTTAACAACCCTTTTATCCAAAGATGTTCCCTTTTTTGTTGATGACACATGTATTTCTTCTTTTGAGCGCCTTAAAGCCGAGCACACTTCTGCTCCTATCATTCAGCCTCCTAATTGGTCTTTACCATTTGAGCTAATGTGTGACGCATCTGATTTTTCTCTAGGTGCTGTACTTGATTAGCGGGTTAATAAGAGCGAACATGTCATTTATTATGCTAGCAGAACCCTCTATGACGCTCAACTTCATTACACGACCATCGAAAAGGAGTTGCTAGATATCGTATTCGCACTCGATAAGTTTCGATCTTATTTCATCGGTTCACCTATCATCATTTACACTGATCACGCTGCCCCGAGGTACCTTCTTCAGAAGAAGGATTCTAATTCACGTTTGATACCGTGGACTCTCTTGCTTCAAGAGTTTGACCTTGAAATTCGCGATAAGAAAGGGTGCAAAAATTTAATTGCAGACCATCGCTCCCACCTTACTGTTACGTCTGAATCTGATCCTGTCCCTATTTCTAAAAGATTTCGTGATGAGCAACTTTTTGCTATATCCACTTCTCCTTGGTATGCTGATATTGTTAATTTCCTTGTTACCGACCAACTACCCAATCATTGGTCGAAATAAGAGCGCTCTAAGTTTATGGCCCAGGTGAAATTTTACTCTTGGGTTGATCCCTTCCTTTTTAAGTACTGCTCTGATCAAGTCATTCGCCGATGTGTTCCTGACCATGAACAATTAAGTATACTCTCCTTTTGTTATGATGGTGCCTGTGCTGGCCACTTTAGCTCCAAGAAAACCGCCACCAAAATTTTGCAAAGTGGTTTCTACTGGCCCACTCTTTTTCGAGATACCCACCACTACTGCCAGGCTTGTACCAAATGCCAACAATTCAAGCGTATCTCTCGTCGTCACATGATGCCCCTCACACCCATTCTCATCGTCAAAATCTTCGATGTCCGGGGCATTGATTTCATGGGTCCTTTTCCCTCATCTCATGGCTTCCAATATATACTGGTTGCAGTTGATTATGTTTCTAAATGGCTTAAAGACATAGCTTTCTGCACCAATGGCCATCGCATTGTGGTCCAGTTTCTTAAGGAGTCTGTCTTCACACGTTTTGGAACTCCCAAAGCTATCATCAGTGATGGGGGTAAACATTTTTGTAATCGCATCTTTGAACATATCGTCAAAAAATATGTTGTTACCCACAAAGTTAGTCTCTCTTACCACCCTCAGACTAGTGGTCAAGTTAAAGTTTCCAACCGCGAAATCAAGCAAATCTTAGAAAGACGCTTAATCCTAATAGGAAAGACTGGTCCTTACGCTTGAATGATGCTTTGTGGGCATACCGTACTGCTTTTAAAACTCCAATTTGCATGTCTCCTTATCGCTTGGTCTTTTGTAAACCATGCCACTTACCTGTCGAGCTTGAACATCATGCTTTTTGGGTTGTCAAAGCCCTCAATTTTGGTATCGATGAGGCTGGCATTCATCGAAAGCTCCAACTTAATGAATTAGAGGAGATACAAAATGATGCCTATGATTTGTCCAAGAAGTACAAGGACAAAATGAAGTGGATCCATGACCAAAGCATCCTCCACAAAGAATTCCACCCTAGTCAGAAAGTGTTGTTATATAACTCCCGTCTTCATCTCTTTCTCGAGAAGTTAAAAACCTGGTGGTCTGGACCCTTTATTGTTGAATCTGTTACTCCTTATGGTGCCATTACAGTTCAAAATCCTAAGGATGGTAGCCTATTTCAGGTCAACAATCAATGATTGAAGCCTTTCTTAGAGTTAGGCCCCTCCCGCCTTGAAGAAATTGACCTTGTTGACCCCATTTATGAGGACTGACTGTTCAGTCTTATTTGGGGGTGATACTTATCACCCCATTTTTCTACCGCCCTGTGCTTTTCATAGTTCCTATCCTCAAGGTGAGATTGCGTCGGTCTCGCTGAAGACGTTAAACTTAGCGCTATCGGGAGGTAGACCGTTGTTCATTGTTTCTGAGTATGAGTTTTATCCTATTTGGGGGTGGTGTTTCACACCACCCAATGCTTTTCACATGCTTTATCGACTTGTACGTATTTTTGTATCACATCTGTTCTTCAGGTTTCATCTATCCTCCAAAATGCGGTACATTTCACTAGTGGTTCATTGTGGTACTATCTTTCCTCCCTTGTGCTTTTAATTTTTATATACGGTTTTAAACATCGAGGACGATGTTCTCTTTTGTTTGGGGGTGGGAAATTTGTCAAAATCGTACCTCTTTTTGAAAATTTTCAGAAACAAGTGATTTTAAATTTTTTGTGCAGTGAAAAATAAATTTTTATGACATGATTTGTCTATCATCCCTCTTTTAGAAATCTCGGAATACCCGTGTTCGAACCTAAACTTATGTTTTTAACCTTAAATTAACTAATACCTCTGAAAAGCGTACTTTCACTATGAATTCTTAGATTCAACAATTTGAGCTATCACGTTTACAATCAAAAGTTAAAAAGTAAATATATTCTCAATAAAGCCTTAGAAGATCACTAGTAGCGACTTAAACCCGTGAGATTTGAGCTTTTCACCTTTTTGAGGGTTTTTACGTATCTCCGAGTCACTAGATGACTCAACTTTCTTTGGATACCGCATTTAGTCGTTGCATGATCTCATCATTTTTTCAAATTTGGTTTAATCACTGAGAATGACATTACTTTCGAGTTGTAAGAAACATGTATCTTGTAGTTTGTCCCGAGCACTAAACTGATTTTTCCATACACTTACCATTTTCCCTATCACATTATCATTCACCCATTATCATTTTCCATATTACCCTTATCCATATGTCTCAAATACCATCCATCATTGCCATCGTTTTTGAGAAAAAGAGTGTTTGAAAATTTCCATGTAAATTGTCTCCATTTGTGCTATGAAGTCAAAACGTCGATTCTATAAAGGCAATCTAGGAATTACTCTAATGATACTTATGATTGTTTCACACTACACACGCTGAGTTTTAGGAAGGATTATGCGTTTTGGTATTAAGTAATTTCATATCTTATTTTGATAGTGAATACGGTGTTCCTTGATGTCCTTTTGAAGTTGGGTTGTATAACGTTTCATCATCTACTCAAACACTGCATCTCAATAAACTTTCGAATATTGTGGGTAGATTCACTGCAAACCCTCACGAGACACTACTCGTCGTATAGGGCAACCTATAGGTTTAACGGCTTGTTGCACGTGCTAAGTGCAATCGCCAGTGCTTGCGAAAGTGGCACACTTTTGGTTACATATCTCTATTTTCTCTCTAATTTTTGCTCGAGGACTAGCAATGTTCTGTTTGGGAGTGGTGTGATAATCACCCAAAAGTGTCTATTTTATACCCCGAATAGATGCATTTTATTCGCTCGTTTTAATTAAAATTGTCCTTATGTTCGTATTTTATCATTTTGCAGGTCAATACGCAGTCATAGTGTTAAATAATGCTAAATTCGATTAATTGCGACGCAGAAGCGGTCAAAAGCGTGCATCGAAGAAATCCAAAGAGACCGTGAAGTGAGAAGTCCTATTTGAGTATGCCAAGAAGAGTCTCGATGTCCCGAACCTTGTCCTGAACCAAATCTAAACCTAGACCGAGCTCAGACCATTCCCCGAGCCCGTGTGTGTTGAGTTTGTACCTTTATTATTTTTTTAGATTTTTATTTTGAGTCGTTTTATTTTTAGAAATTATTTTAGATTTAATTAGAATTTTTTAAGATTTATTTTCTATTTTTCTATTTCTTTGTTTTGATTCTTAATTTTTATTTGTTTTTAATTTTTAATTTTAATTTTATTTTATTAGGATTAATTTTTAGGAATTAATTTTTTAGTTTAATTTTATTAGGATTATATTTTTTTATTTCTTTTTTTTTTCATTTTTTTTAGTTTCAGATGTTAGTTTTTTTAGTTTGATTTGATTTTAAGTTTTTAATTTTATTTAGTTTTAGTTTGTGTTTATTTTAGGGGTTTAACTTAAACACACACAACCTAATTACACACACACCCTACTTCTATATACAACACATACACACATATACCACCTCACCCCACCTAAATACCTACACCCTCACACACAAAACCCATTCCCATCATCTTTTCCCCACCTTCTCTCACTCCCTCTCATCACCCCATAACCAACCAAACACACCCCTTACTCGATCCCCATTCCAGCCCTAAGCCCATGGTAGGCACAACCTGTTGCCCCCATCGCTATAACCCGAATCCCCCCCAGCCTTGAACCCGAGCACTGCTACCCCCTCCGGCGGAACCATAAACCCGAAGACCAGCCCCTGCCGGTGCCGACGACCACCAGTCCGGTGGCAGTCCAAACCTCGTCAACTCGTACCTCTGTCGGATATGCCCCTCCTTAGACCCAGCCACCTACCCACCTGATTCGACCTACATAACCAGGTTCCAGCGAGCCCAACCAAATCGAAACCCGACCGCGACCAACCCAAACGGGTTTAACCCGCTGCCAATCGCGACCCACTACCCAATCGAGTCCATCACCTGCCAAACAAACACAACCCAAAATCCCACCAAAATTGGATTCTCATCATTGACTAAACCATCTCCAATTCCCACAAAAATCTCTCAAGGAGCAAACCAAAACGTGGATTATAAAAGAGGGATGCAACTCAAATAAAAGGGGCTCTCTCAGCATCAAAAAGAGAACACAGATATGGAGAGAGAGAACGTAGAGACATAAAAAGAAAAAAAAAGGGTAGAAAAAATAGTCAGAAAAAAGGAAAATATAGTTTTAGGTCCAGAAAAATTTGTAGGTTCATTTTTTATTTTTAGTTTTTGTAATCCAGTGAGATTTTGTGACAAGTTTGGGACGCGTGTTCATGCACACAGTTGACACAAGAAATTATTGCGTATCGTATTTCTTTCTCTTTTTCTTTAGTTTCTTGTTCGTCGATTGTGCCTGTGCTAAAATTTTAATCATGCCTGGCTAAACACCCCATTCAAGGGGTGGGATGAAACGCGTATGTTGAGTTGTTTTATTTGAATAATTGTTCGTTGATAGACTAATTAAATTGGGAAAAATCACACATTAATTTATGTAACGAGAGTTAATAAATTAATGGTGCAAATTAATATTTGATTTTTGAATTTCACTTAGAGATAAGTATTATTCTTAAATTTAAATATTAATTTTGTGTATGCAATTCAAAGATTCGTACAAATTTTAATAAATTAATCTTAACGGATATTTTATTGAAATGAGTGTAAATCTTAATTTTTTATGTTGTGACTATTCCTGATTTAACTGCTGAAAAAGATAAAATTGAATTTAGGATTGTAACGAGAGTTAAATTTTAAATTCAATATTATTTTGAACTATTCAATTGAATAATTAGGATTTTAAATTGATTTGACTACGCGGGTAATCCCACCTCTTGTTTGTTCTTAGAAATTCTAAACTAGATTACTTTCTAAATTTTCATAGTCATTTGAGTTGCATAAATTTTCGTTCCTCCCTTGAAAAATTGTTTTTAAAATATATAAAAAAAATTAAAAATTTTAAAAACACCAAAATTTTTTTTAATAAAAATTGGAATTGCAAGTTTTCACGATTATAGTTTCAACGCTAGAAATTGGATTGATACCCGAATTTGCCACGATACTGAAATTTTTAATAAGTTTTGTAGGTAATTCCGAAAATTTTGATACTTTAAGTTTGACCTCAGCGACATTCCAAATCCATATCCGATGGAATACACAAACAAAAAGAGAGATATCAACTGGGTACCAACTCTGGTACCAATTATAATACCCTATTCTATCACCACCATTATTATTTCCACTTTAAGCTCCATATCACTACACAAAAACTGGCTTTTAGTAATGGTATTTTTTGTTACAAAAGTAATTAGTAACGGTAATTTTTCGTTAGAAAAAAAGGTGTGGGGAACAAAATTAGTAACATATATTTACTATTACTAATAATGGATTTAACAACGGTCTTTTATCGTTAATAATAATAGATTTACCAATGGTATTTTACCATTACTAATTTTGATTTAGCAAATGACTTTTCTGTTACTATTTCTACCTTATTATACAGGTTTTGTAATGCTTTTGTCTGATTATTAAACATTTATTTTTAAAAAACATTGTGAATATAATTATATAACATGACTATTTGTCAATCCCCGCGTAATGTGGGGACGTTATTAAAATATTCAATCAATTTCTTCCTATTTTTTTTAAAAGACAAAAATAAAATATTAAATAATGAGAATTTTCATAATATTATCACATATACAATAATTAGGAACCTACAATAAAATCCTCTCATAAGTGATATTTCTTATCAACAAGATCCTCGTATAAGTCTACATAAATACTCGAGAGTAGTTACAACATCATTAATCAAAGGCTAAGTGGAAGCTTCTTCTTCGACACACATTGTTGCTACTGCAGGATCTTGGTACCCTACATGGGGTACTTCCCTTCATGCAATGGGTATTTCATTAAATGAAACTTCGTCTTGTCTCTGAACAATGGTTGTGCCTGTAAATTTGTAATGTAGTGACTAGAACAATATGCATTTGGCTAACCAAAAGATTTGCAATTGTGTAAAATAATGAACTAATGGGGAAGAAATTTTTATTCATACGTCAAATTTTAAATCTTTGCAAAACATAATAGTTAGAGCTTTACGTCATTGTGAATTAGGTGATTCACTTTTATGATATACTTTAAAAGAAAATGAAAGGGAAGAATTTTTTTACTCAGTGGTATAACCTTATAAAAAATAGAACATCTTAGGAGGTAAATGGTCAATGATATAAAAAAATGTATTTTCTTCTACACAATATTAAACTAAATAAACTCAAATAAGGTAATAATATCGAATAAGAACGATATGCTAAGTGTATAATAAGATTGTTTAACTACCAAGTACATTGCAAACAAGCAAATCAGATGACTCAGTAGTTTTAATAACACATATTGTCAAGAAAAGAATTGGACTGCATACTTTTGGATGACTGAATTTCTTGGGAGGCTCACGATTCTTTCTATCAGAATGCATTCAATATGTCAAATCCATATGGATCACAATATACCAAGCATTTTATTGGTAGGCACAACTTTTCAATGATGAGGTGCAAGAGATTGATTATAAAATAAATGCATACATTTAGGCACACCAAGGAGATAGAAGAGAACAAAGATGAAAGTGGAATGTTGGTTTTTGTTTTAATAGGAAGTAAAAACAATTATAACTCAAGGCGATAGAAGCGTACCATCATTGTTATTTAGTTGTGACAGAGAAAGTGGAAAGAAATTTATTATAACTCAATTTTGTAAAAAATTCCCTTGAGCTAGTAGAGGTATATGTACTCTATTATTACAAGTCGAACATGTGGTTTATTTGACTTAAATCACCTATGGCATATAGAAAACAGCTAGAACATCTTAGCCTCCAACCACAACTTTCAAACATGACACAAACACTGGTAGGACATGACATGACACAAACATATAAAATTATAAGAAAACTATGACAACCACATTGAGGATGCTTCAAAAAGGTTATTCTTTTTAATTTCCCACCGAAATAGTTCCATAGTTTGGAGGAACTAGAGAGTAGCCACATAACAAAGAAAAGAAGAGGTGATCTATTGAAATTTGAGCAATTGTCTTTGCCAACTATGGGGCTGCAAAGCACATATATTTTTGTTCAATAATTAATTATGGCATAATGATTCATCAATTAATTCATTATCATATTTTTTGATTTAGGAAAGGGGATGTGTAAAATTTTCTCCAAAATCTCTAAAGGATTTTTTTAATCTCTTTCAGACTTGTACTCCTTCTGAATTTCTTGTGTTGTTTTTGGTTTATTTTGTGCCCTTGTTGATAATTTTGCCTTAGTGACAAAGTATAATTCAGTTAGTATATTATTCAATATTATAATAAGTGAAACAGAACTCTTGATTGCAACTTGTGGGGAGTAATATGTTAGTAATAATAGGTCCTCCCTGTAGGGATTATTACAATACTACTTATCGGTTCCGTCTGTGATGACTAATATCGACACTAATGAATCTATTTCGGGAAATCGAATTATTTGTTTAGTTCTTGACGCGGATTTAATGGAGTTGGGTTTTATTGTTATTTAATCATCTATTAACTGTTATATGTTTGAACGTTCCATACATGTAATGGTAAAAGGATATTTGAGACATGTAGCGATCATTAGTGATCTTATGTCTTTCTTTGTAATTTGAATTGTAATATATTTAATTTTTTTATGTTAGATGAAGCCTTTGGGACATTGTGGACATATGATAGCTCTGATCGAATTTTGTAAATGTAATGGAAATTTTCTTTTCTTTTTTTAAAGTTAATTTGAGTTTGGCAAAAACTTCGAATATTTTCCATATCAATTCAATATTTTTGGTTTGAGAACAATACCATGTTAAGTTATGTTTTATTAGTAATAGCTTTATTTCAAACTAAGTAATTTTTTTTTGGGTCATCACATCTAGTGTTCCCATACTGACAGTAAGATGGGCTAGTGCCATTATTCTCCACATTGTACATCATAAAGCGTAACTGACCTGCAACACTGATAGCCATAATTTATATCATGATAATTTACGAAGCAACAATTATATGATTGAGTGAATACTGTTATAATTTAATTAATATACAAAAGAACAAAATATTAACATCTAAAAAGAACCTATGAACTATATATCATTTTCCATTCCCTCTCTTGAAGTTATGATTCATCTTTACTTAGATTTTGATTTAAGGAGATAAACTCGTCAATAACCTGTAGACATTATGCATATTAAAACGAGGAAATAGACGTTTGATAATTCTTTTCTAAATTCAGGCATAAAAGCAGTCATATTATGAAAAGACAGCGGGTGGATCGAATAATGGGGATAAATACATACAGTTTTTTTTATCACACCATAGCTTTAACCCATAAAATACAAATGAACATTCAGTCAATTGAGTTAAGTTTATAATAATTGATCAGACTTTGAAATATAAGATAACAAAATAAAACTAAAACCAAAATAGGGAAGCGGTGTATCACCTTATATCTCTCCAAATGCTGATGTATAAAAAATTTGGAAGAACAAGAGTTACAATTAGTAATCTAGCAACTACAACATCATTGCAAACCCATTCAAAAAAAGACCGGAATTCAGTTGGTAAAGAACAAAGAATTAAACAACAATGAAAATATATAATTAGTAATACTACATTCAAACCTTATGATCAAAGTAAGTAGTAACCCCCACTACATCAAAAAAGGAGATTTGAAACTGCGAATAGCAGTTACAAATGACCTTTATAACCGCTCTTTGTGGTCAAGATTGGGGGGGGGGGGGGGGGGGGTCACAAAATAATAATTATCACCCCTAACAGTAGTCACAAATTTTTATAACCCCTATGGGGGTTATGACTGAGGACCCTAATTTGTAACCGCTGTCAGTATTTACGAATCTAATATTTATAACCGTTGTCAGCAGTTACGAATCTAATATTTGTAACCGCTCTCAGCAGTTACGAATCTAATATTTATAACCGCTATTAGCAGTTACAAAATTAACAGTAGTGACAAGTTTAATATTTGTGACTGCTATTAGTAGTTACGAATCTAATATTTGTGAGTGCTATTATTAGGAGTTACAAAAGTTGTATTTATTAAATGCGGTTAGAGCTATTACGAAAATCTTTATATTTTCACAAAATGATAAAATGATGAGAGTAGAATAATATCATGAACATGTAAAAAGTCTAAAAAAATTTGACATCATTTCATTTATATTTTTGACATTCTAATTATCCGGTACTCATAAAAGTTGTTTAGACTTAATTTAACATCAAACAAACCCTTCTTGGGTGCCAAGTACAAAATGAACATAGAATAGAAAATAAACTAAAAAGATTACGACACAACACATTGATGACATGAAATGTCATGAACATGTAGCAAATCATTCTAAACCTAGGCCAATGGTCACCATGGGGTGGATACACTTCGTAAAGTCTAGGTATATCAACCGTGGGGGTATGGATGCGGTGATATTCTCCCTCGTGCACTCGGAGTACGCTTGTTGGGAAAGTTTAATGGAGTCAACTTTTTTATATGCGGCGCCTTAATATCCATTGACTTGTGCTTGTGTTGCTTTCCACGAAGTGTAAACATCTGGATTTAGGTCTTCAAATACTATGTATGCCAGGGATGACATGTGTATACCTACAAATAATAAAATATAATTGGATTTAGAATTGTTTCCATCATCTTTTAAGACAAATGCATAATTAAAAATAAACACGATTTCATGAACTAGCCTAATTTACTAAAGAAATATTAAGAACAAATAGGAGATGGGCTCACATATAAAGTATATAAAATAAAAAACAACACATTTCCGCATAAATTTTTAGCAACAACGTAGTCAAGAACATATAGTATTCTAGAACAATGTAGTCAGGAACAACGGGGATCAATTTAACACTAATCTCATCTATAATACATATATGATTCACACTATTTTTAAAGTTTAACATTTTAAGGAAGCTAATAATTGAATTAATAAGTTATAATCTCTAATGCTAACAACCTAAAATAATGACAATTACATCATAGGCTTAAAGGGATGAATACTCAAGATTTTTACTTGTCACTCATATGACAACATCCTCTTTAACAAGAAAAATGAAAGGAGAGAATACGGTTCAACAAGAAATATACTAAGACATTTCTATGATAATTTCTTCATAAGTCTATGTCCAGAATTAGGGGAATTTTCATCATAGTAAAAAGAAGAAAAAAAGCCAGTGCAAATGGGTTGTGGTTTCAAGTGTTTAGGCAGATATGCGACTGAAAAATATGAAAATGCAAAATGATTCTTATAAATATGTTTCCTGTCACAAAACTTCAACATTTAGTATTTTTATTACACTAAAGGATGTAAAGGTGCTATTGACACTAAATTAACACTACAATAAAAAGGCTAAATTGGCACCCTTTAGCCGCTTAGCCTTGTCACGGTCATTGACCGTGATAACAAACACACGTTTTGTGTCACGGTCATAGACCGTGACAAATACTTATAATATTGTTACGGTCAAGGACCGTGACACGTCCGTGATAATTTGTTCTGTAAAAAAATCCTACGCTTTCTTTTTTTTCCACCCTTTTTGGTTTTCCCTCTCTTTCTCTCTCTAAGAGATTTCTCTCTCTCTCTCTCTCTCTCTCTCTCTCTAAGGTATGTTTTTTTCCTCTCTTTCTCTTTCATTTCTATATGTGTGTATGTGTGTGTATATATGCGTGTGGTGGGGGGAGGGGGCAGGGGTGGGGTAAGGTGTGTGTGTGTGCGTGTACGTGTGTGGTGGGGGGAGGGGGGCAGGGGGTGGGGTGGTGTGTGTGGTGGTGGTGGGTTGGGGTATGTGTGTGGTGGGAAAATCTCAACAATTGAAACGGACAAATTAATTAATAAAATATGTATTGCCCCTTTCATATACAAGTAGGATTGCCCCTCATTAACAGATAATTGTTGAGATTCGAAATAACTTTAATTGTATAGCTTTAATAAAATAAATTGTATAGCTTTAATTGTATAGTTTTATATGAAAGTAAATTAATAATTAGTGCCCATTTCATATGAAAGTAGGATTGCTCGTCATTGTAAATTAGTAAATTAATAATTGTATACTGTAATTATTAGTTTAATTGATGAAATGAATTAATTGAGTAGATGAATTAGAAGGAGTACGAGATACACATTTGTTATTGCGGTTGGATTATAGTAGATCGATGTTGGGTTGGTTAGTTTTAAAAATGGCATGACCACTGGATTATTGTCCATATGGAGGTGGGATTTCTCAACTTTTTTTAAAAATTACTTTGCATATCGAACAATATATATATAGTATGATAATTAAATGAAACATTCTTGAAATTAAATGAAACATACTTGAACTCATCCTTTAGAGGAGATAGAGGAGATGGGTGGGGGGGGGGGGGGTAGGGGGCTGCGCGTGTGTGTGTGTGAATGTGCGCACGCGTGTGTGTGTATGTGCGCGTGTGTGCATATGTGTGTGTAGTGTGCATGTATGTGCGTGTTTGTCCTTTGTAAACGAATTGATTGGTTATTAATTTTTTTAGTAAATTAATATATGACTTCCCCTCATTTTAAATTAGTAAATTAATATATGATTAATTATGAAAGTAGGATTGCCCTCATTATAAATTAGTAAATTAATAATTGTATACTTTAATTGTTAGTTTATTTGCATGTCTTCTTTTAATTCATTTTGATATGTACTAATAACATTTTTTTACAGCAAATGTCTCCTTCAGGTATTAAGGCGGGGATGATGATGCTTGTTATGATGATGTCGTCTGAGCTCGGTGGTAGCGGAGGCGACGAGGGCTCCTCGGCCCCTATGCTCCTCAAATATGGTAAATTGGGGATGGCCATCGAGAACAAGTCGGGGATATTAGCGAGATCCCTCGAGCTGGTAAAGATGATCATCGACCCAGGATACATTAGTTGGAAGGAGGTGCCATATGAGCTCAAGTTAGCTGTTTGGGTGGCACTACATAATGTATTTATATTTATATTTATCTTCATATGGATATTTCAGTTTCGATTTCAATTTCATTTTATATTTATATTTATATTTATTTGCAACTAACATTGTATTTGTTGGACAGGAACAATTCATCCTGGATCCAAAGCTACGCGATTCCGTCTTGGAGAAGTTGAGGGAGCAACACAAGATGCGGAAGAAAAATATGCGGACCCGGTACTTTGGAAAGACACGAGAGTCCATTATCCAAATGCGTGAATCCGTCCCGCCGAAGGAACCGATCTCTTTGGCACAATGGCAAAAGTTCGTTAACAATAAGATCGGGAGAGACAATAGGCATCTCGCCAATCAGGGAGGGAAAACCGAGCAAAAAAGACGGACGTGCACTACTCCGACAGGACGTCTTACGCCGAGGTGGAGCATAGGATGATGGTAAGATTTAATTTTTCTATAACTACAGAAATATATTATTATGCATTATTTTACTTTGCAGGGCCGATACTAGTTTTACTTTATTTTATTTCAAGGGACAGGGAGTGACCCTGAGGGTAGGCCACATAGGCTCGATACGTATGTGGATTTTCGAACGAAGAAGGGGAAGGACGAGGAGGTGTCCCCAAGCGTCGCGAGCACGATTGTAAGTAATTCGATAGTTTACTTTTTGTTAATTACGTTATAATTTTTTAATTTACTTATTTTACTAATCATGTGCTTTTTGTCATTTCAGGCAAAACTTAAAAAAGTGCATGAGTCGCAGTCTGATGCCGACAAGGCATCTTTGTCCCTAGACGCACTCAACCAAGTGCTTGGCTCTGATCGTAAGGGGAGGATAAGGGGGGTGAGCTCGCGGGTGGCCAATTCTAGGATCATCGGATTGGAGACGAGCAACACCGGGTTGGCTCAAATGGTGGACTCGCATGACGCGAAGCTTGTCCCGTTTGGAGGCGACGGTCTAAGATATCTTCTCATTCATGAAGCATTTGTTGGGCGGCAAAAAATGCTAGGGGAAAGGGAAGGAGGAGGTGGTAGGGGAGGGGGGAGGACGAGGTGCAGGATGACGAGGATGTGGACCTCGCTGCTTCATCCCCGACATGTGCGGACTTTGATGATCCACTTCCATATTTGGGTCCCTTTGACCGACCCATGTCGACGCTTGGTTGACCGAGCATGTTTATACTGGACATATTTGATGGCCAGCGGATAGGGCGGGGTTTAATGGACCCGAATATCATCCAGGGTCGACTAGTTCATGGACATGAGCTTCAAGACATCGAGTCAAAGGTTCTCGTCACGCATGTGATACCCGGGAAGGAGAACTCCCCGTTGTGGTTGGGCGAACAATGCGGCACGATGTATATCAGTGGGTGTGTCAATTCGTATATCGTTTGACCTACTCACCTCCTCGGATTTAACCTTACCCAAGACATGTAGTGACATTATTTGAATTGAATTGTATTGTTTTTTAGTTGGTATATTTGAATTGTTTTTAAGTTGATACATTTGAATTATATTTGGATTATATCGTGATGCATATTGTTTTTATTTTGAATGTATATTTGCATTATCTCTAGTTTATTTGGAAATATGATGTTTGAACAAGTACAACGTTGCTATAACAGGTACAAATATACTGCTGGCAGTGGCAGTGGCCATACTGCCCAACAGATTTTTTTCAATTCTGCCCAGAATTATCACGGTCATTGACCGTGATAATTTTTTTATTAAATATCACGAGTTTGTCACAATTTATAACCATGATAAAACTTGTCATGATCAGTGACCGTAACACGACCGTGATAATTATAGCGAGCTTGTCACGGTCAATGACCGTGACAAAAAAAGTTGTCTCCCCCCGAATTATCACGGTCATTGACCTTGACAAGTTAAACTTGTCAAGGTCAATGACCGTGAAAATTCGACAGGTTTGTTGTAGTGTAATAGTTAGATGTACGAGCTAGATAAATGTACCATTACGATCCCAATTAACTTTACATCTCAAACAGTGTATCAGGTCAAATGCTTGACTTAGATATAATAACCTCCATGTTTCAAAAGCTTTCACATTGCCGGCACAACACATCTAATACAATGCAAGTACGACGACCAAATGCAATTTCAGCTATCATCTATACACACAAATGCACAAACTGAGAATCATATATAAAAGCTAATACTCCAATTCAGCATAATTGAGGAAATGTTATTGGGCTTGTGCTAGAAGATTCGGGGCCATTCTTTCGCTTAATTGTTGTAGAGAAATTCAGTGCCAATTCGATACATATATATGCACCATTAAGGAAATGTTATTGGGCTTGTTCTAGTTTATTCTTGTTTTTAGTCAAGCAGTACAAAGAGGACTGACCTTGCTGATTATGTGGTTGTGATAATGGCTAGATCTAAAGAAACTTATGCAAATGGATTAGGATAAATAAGACCTTGCTGATTATGTTATTTTCATTCAATCCGTGGACAGTTGGCTAGACCATGGGATACCTTTTTTCCATCTTCATGATTCATGGCTCCCAGTATTAATAAACTACCCGACTAATGAAAAAAGACAAGAGGAAAGTTTAGACAATCAACATTGTCATAAAAATTGAATTTTCATTACTCTTTGGTGACATCTCAGTAATCGAAGCGATCATGGTGGTGAGGTCGGAGAAGAGCGGTCTGATTGATGCTAAAATTTGCCAAGTTAAGTCGGTATACACTGACTTAGGATGCTCCTAATGGAAATCTCTTATATTACAATAGGAATTAAGTAGTTAAGGTAAAAAAAATGTTGCAATTTCAGACAAATGCTATACTGGTAGATCTATTGAACTCTTATTGAAACACTAAAATCATAATAAAATAGTTCATTAGAGAAAAAAGTTCTTACATATTGATGACCCATATGTTAACCGCTATTTATGACCATTGATCAGAACATGTCCAATCTGTCTAATGTTTGAAGACAATAATCCTGTAAAATATTCAAATTATACTTTTGACTTCATATATAACATGACAACCTAATTGAAAAGTGAACCTTAAAAATGGTATTCAACTGTTAGAGGAATGTGGGAAGCTGATCAAGAGATTTACAAGACTATTAAGAAGTCACAAACATTACTACATTCATGAAAGTTCTATACAGTATACGATAAACACATGGTAATGAATGTAATATTTATTTTTCGTAATTTGTGGATTCCTCCTCTGCTTGTGTAAAGAGGTGATCAATAATGATTTTAAACCATTTTGTCAAGAAAAACAATAATATCTCTTACAACCTTAAAATAATAATGGCTTATATACCACAGAAATGGGAAGATACAAATGCAAATATCGAGAAAAGAAAAGAAGTAATAAGAAAAGAATGAACTCTCCATGTGACCTTTAACGTAATGTATTTAAACAATGCACTCAAATATAAATCTCACCATGCAATTCACAAAGGTTTGAACCCACCATTTGTTGGTATCAGAGTAGACGACATATGCCAATTCACACAGTCCTGTTCCAATCCATTGTAACCTTTAATCACAATCACCATAACGAACCAAAAGATTAAAGAAATTGTATTTAGATACAAATATTATTAAGTCATATTAGTATTAAATTGACGGCCTTTTACATCTACTGAACATAAAACTAGAAATGCATAATTTTGAGTTCTTACTGAATTCAATAGCAAACCAAATGCACCTTCTCTGATACCTTGATCATAAGCGTGAACTTCGGAGGGGTCCCATTTTGGGTCACCATGATAAACTTCTCTCCCCATCCAATCCGTATCAAAACAGGGAAACGGAAACCAGGAGAACTGTGTATAAAGGTAGTTGCTAAGAACATTGAAAAGATTAATATAAACTTGAAAGGTATTTAGTTGAACCAATAAACAATCCAGATAATGTGGTACTTACCCAGGTAAAAGCCATTACAATAAACACTGAATGCATTTCTGATGGTAAATGTCGTAAGCTTGTCAACAAATTAACTAGGACTGCTCCAGGGCTATCACCGAAACTTTGGACTTGATCTTCCCCAATTTTTTGGTCTTCATTATTTACATTACTAACCATTTCATAACTACTCTTGGACACCTTATCTGATGTATTTTCAACCAAAGGCATATCGCTATTTGATTTTGAAATGTCAAAGCCAACCATTTAAGGACCGTCCAAGAGAGGAGCAGAATTTTATAAACGCTGAGTCTGCTTTCTTGTTAATGGAACCTCCTTTGTGAAGTGAAGAGTCACGAGTGTACAAAAAGTCAGGAAGACCTGTGCGTGAGCAGAAAAAGGTTTCAGAATAACAACAAAGATGCTAGCAGAGTAAAAACAACAACATACCAAGATGGAAGCAATTTATATTCATACAAATAGGAAATAGGCACGAATGATAAAGTGTATTATTTACCCAAATTTTAAAAAAGTATCATAAGAGAAAAAGCAAAATATTCCCGACTCAACAAAACTAGAACATACTATCTAGTGCATAATAAGAAGACATTTTAGCAAAACCCTGATCCCAACCACTTGAATATTATATGAGGGATAGTATTATGGGCTCACAACACGTGTATGCAAAATTTATGCAAATCGCCATATCAACCCTCCATCTATCGTCACTTACTAAGAGTGCAACTAAGAAAGTAGCATCCCATCGATACCTAAAAGTTTCATCACCCTGGTGACTTCTACCTAGCTGAGGGCGCAATCCCCTTGAACCATTATTTCTTAGGGTGCTGCCAGGAAAGGAAGCATTCCAGCTTAATCAAGGATGGCATCTCCAGGCAACCATTAACGTGCCATCTGTCAAGGAGCACCAACCTCATCCATCCAAGGGAGTCATGTCTCTTGCACCATCACCAAGTAGGTACGCGAGGGGAACGCTATCAGTATCAGCATCCTTAGTCCACAATGCAATTTTATTCTTCCATGTACGCACACTAGCAACGACGCCACATATCTCATCAGACTCATCAAATCCGTTAACTATTAAAATAAAAATAATCAGTTACTCAGCATATCATCTCACACAAAAATAATGAAACACTGATCAAATATTATGGCCAAGAACAAGAAATAAAATAGTTTTACAGTTTAGTGCCACATATTGTCGAGGTCAGATTTTTTGTTACTAATATTTAACTTTTGTGCCGCCATTATTACACTCGGAATCTTCCCATTTGGGCTCAATCCCAGAAAATCAACATTTATGGGGAACTTGCTAGTTAAAATAGCTCATTTTAGAATATAACACATTTGATTTTTAATGTGTTATATATGTGTGGTGTTTTTCGTCAAATTCTTTGTGGTGGTGGCCTGAATTTTAGAATTTTTTTGTAAAATAGCCTCGAATTGTTGTTGTTGCTTTTTAACTATTTCTTCCATTTTGTGATCCATCTTATCTTTCAATTCTTGAATATCTTCCAATTGAGTCTTGAATTTTCTTGGAGCCATTACGAGTAGTGTACGATTTGTTGATACACTAGCTCACACCGATACATACTAACAAACGAACATCAATGTTTGGAGCGACACCCACTCTGATACCAATGTGACGTAAACTACATGTCAATGGCTAAAAGAAACAAACCAACCCTAACTTTTAGAGAGAGACTCAAAAGATGTCTTATATTCAAGAATGAAAAGTTAAGTACAAATGAGATTAAATGTGGTATTTATATGGGCTGAGTTACTTACTAATCAAGTAATTAGTTAAAATGACTAAAAGGACCAACTAAAAATAGAAGAATGCCTAATTAGTCCCAAACATGTTTGGGGCTAATTAATGAAAGAAAATGCCTAAAAAGGAACAAAAATAGAAAAAAAATAAATATAATGAAAAATTTAAAGAAAAATAGCAACGGATTCCCATCAAAGAAAGTTAACCAGTGCTTTGAATTTTTAAGAAACAAAAACTGTAAGGACACAAATTTCCAATTGAGTCCTTTGTAGTTTTGGCTCAATTCCGGACAAAAACGTTTGAATCATAGGATAGAGTATATTGATCATCTTTCAAGCCTATGACGTGCTTGTTGAAGACGCAACGGCCAAGTATATAAAGCTTCATTAAAATGCCGAGTTTAAGTGCCTCGTTTCTACGTCATCAATAGTGATTCCGTGCTTCAAAGGTATGAATCCATTAATATATATATATATATATCGGAGCTTGGAACATGTATATAATGGGTGTTAGGTTTTATTAAAACGGTGTTTTGTTTTCAGAAAGAATGAATTAAAACTTTAAATAAAGTTTATAAAGGTTTCTGGGCTAAAAATGAGAATTTGTAAACTTTCTGTAAGTTCGTTTGAAGTGTCGTTCGAATGAGATTGTCGTTCGAACTACAAGTCATTCGAACGAGTTTGCCAACGACTTCCCATATTGGCCACTAGAACTTCGTTCGAAATGTCGTTCGAACGAGATAGATGTTCGAACGAGATTTCCAACGAGCTTCTAACGAGTTCACACTGGAACTTTGCTAGAAGACTCGTTCGAATGAGATTTCGTTCGAAAGAAAGTGTCGTTCGAACGAGATGTCAGGCGGGAACAGTTTATGGAAGTTTTTTTTTTTACAGTTTTTACCCATGTTGTCCACTTCTTTCCCCACTATCTTTTCACAGCATAACTATGTGCGGAAATCATTTTTGAAATACTATCTTTTTTCATACCATACTAACTCATAGAGAGTGTTTTGAGAGCAAAATCATAAAGAGAAAAAGATCAAGTTTTGAGTGATAAGTTTCAAAGTAAAATTCATCTACCACTCTAGTTTTCATCCATTGTTTCGTTTATCCAAGTTCATATATATACATCTTTCTTGGAGTTTGGCACCAGGTTTATCTTTACATCGAATTGAAGAGACCGTTTGGGTTTTTTTCTAATCCCTCAAAGAAGAAGAATTGTTAGCTGCGGTTTCTCACATGGTGAAAGGCACCATGTGTGGTTTATGATGTACGTATTGTCCGATCGGTGAGTTCGATATCGCGGTGGAGCTCTGTGGTTATCCTCTAGAAATAGGTGGTTACAAGAAGACGTGTCAAGGGTTGAGAGGGTTCGAGTTGAGAAAGTAAGTCATTTGTCTTGTAAATGTAAATTATGTACTTAGTGGATTTGAGGCTAGGGCCGTCCGAGGTTTTTTTCCCGTTGTGGGTTTTTCCTCGTACATCGCGGCGTAGTGGATTAATTGTTTATTTTATCTTTTGCAAAATCACCTAGAATGCATGCTTAGGTAAAAAAATAAAATTGGTTTAGTTTAATCACTACTTGTTTAATTTGGTGCAAATTAATATTGGGTAATGTTTATGTTAATTTAATTCAAGTCATTTAATTTAATTGATAAAATTGGCTTAGCCTAACTTGATAAAATTACAAAATATGACTTAGGCAAATTTTCTGGGACTTGGATTAATTTATATGGTTTAAGTGAAATTAACATAAGTGTGTGTTTTAATCATATTTCACTTGGTTTAATTTTAATTTGTTGAGAAGTTAAAATTTGTGTTAAGTTGAACCATCACATCGCTTCCGCATCTATTTCATAAAAAAGAAATATATTTTTAAAGAAATTAAAAATTGGGGGCCCCTCAGGTCTAACAAATTGGTATCAGAGTCAAAACAGATAATTTGCTTCGTTAAAGATCTTTTAACAATTTTTGGTTAAAATGGAATTTTCTCCATTTTCAAAATTTCCTATTTTCGATGGTTCTAATTACACGTATTGGAAAGCACGTATGAAATCGGCACTTAAATCTATCGATGAAAGGGTTTGGATGTCTGTAGTTAATGGGTGGTCTCCACCAACTTATATCGTAGAAAATGAACGTGTTCCCAAACCGACCGATAGATGGAGTGAGGGTGAATTTAAACTTTCAAACTTTAATTCCCATGGTTTAAATGCCTTATTTAGCGCTGTCACACCGGATGAATTTCGACGCATTATGACGTGTGAGACCGCTAAAGAAGCTTGGGATATTTTACAACTCACTCATGAAGGTACAAGTGTCGTTAAAGCTTCGAAACTCCAAAACCTCACCACTAAATTTGAAACTATCGAAATGAATGAAAAAGAAACTTTTGATGAATTTTATGCTAGACTTTTCGATATTGTTAATTCATCTTTGAATTTGGGACAGAAAATACCCGACAACCGAGTACTAAAGAAAATTGTAAGGTCCCTACCCGATAGATTTATTCCAAAAGTGACCGTTTTAAATTCTTTACCGACTTTAGCCTCTATGAAATTAGAAGAGCTCGTAGGTGATTTACAAACCTATGAACTAGACATGTTTCTCTCTAAAACTGAAAAGAAAATAGAAAAGGGCGTTGCTTTAAAAGCCCGAAAAGAGGTCAAACCAGTAGTAGAGAGCGAGAGTGACAGTGACTCAAAAGACATGGCCTTGTTTGCTCGAAAATTTAGAAAATTTCTTAAATTTAACAAAGATAAATTTAAAAATGACTTTAAGAAATTTGAAACTTCTAAGTATAACAAAGCCAAAAGGATCCCTAAATCTTCTAACTAAAATTTAAATAGGAACGAGTCAAATAAGTGTTTTGGTTGTGAAGGGTATGACCATAGGGCTTCTGAGTGCCCCATTAAACTAAGGAGACAAGGTAAGCGACTCATTTTATACAATGCGACCTTTAGTGATAGTGATAAGGAAGAGGGACCCGATTCCCCCACTAAGCCCAACTTTGTGGATTTTATGGCTAGTCATGTGAGTGATAGTGAGAACTCATCTATAGATGAAAATTTAACACATGACACTTCCAAGGTCATTGTTTATGATTCCCTTATTTTTTATGACAGTGAGAGTGAAGAAGAAAGAGAGAGATAAAATGAAGAAGAGGTTAATGTGAGTGAACTTCAAAATGCTTTTCAAGAATTATATGAAGAATCAATTAAATTAAAAAGAGCTAATTTAAAGTTAGAAGATAGTTTAAAAGAGCGTGTCAAGGTCATTGATGATAGTATATTGGTAGAAGAGCTTAGGACACGTAAAAGGACTCTTCGAGAGAAGCTTGAATATGTAGAAGGCGAGAGAGATAACTTTAGAGGTTTAATGGAATCCTTGAAAAAGGAGCTTCTCGAGTTCGAAGAGAGAAATGCTTTATTAGAGTCTAACATCCTAGAATTAGAAAATAAATTAAAAGTCTCTAGTAATGTCAAATTTGATTTGGAGTGTCGTTTGGAAAAATTAGATAAAATATTCGTAACGGTCCAAATTAAAAATGACACTTGTGGTTTAGGCTTCGATACTTGTAATAAATCTACTTATAAAGACAAAGCCAACGTTTTAGGAGAATCTACTAGGATAGCCTTTAGATCTCATTCCTTAGGTACCAAATTTCGACGTAATTTTACTTGTACACATTGTGGTCGAAAAGGTCATGTTAGGAAATATTGTTTTGATCTTAAACGAATTCCTAGAAAATCTCAACGTAAAGCAACCAAGGTAGTTAAAATTCCTACACCCCATGATAGTCATTCTTCATTAATTTGGGTTAGGAAATCCGACTTGGTTGCCTTGCAAAATAGGACGTTTGATTTTCATTTACTTTCACATGCTTCCTCCCTTGTTAAATCTAAAGGATGAATGTGTTAGTGTTTGCATACTTTACCTTTTGTTCTTCATGCTATATTCACACGCTAAATGTATACTTGTTTAATCATTTTCTAGTCTATGATCCATGCTTTATCACATGCTAGAATTATGATTTTTGTTTATCTTTTGTATTATACTTCTTTCATTTTTGTTTGCATTAAATGAAAAATACAAAATGATTTTTTATCACTTGCATTTTATCTTTTTAACAATTAAAGATTAATAAAAAATACAAATGATTTTTGTGTGTCTTTTGAGTATATATTTTTTATATTTGGTTAAAAGTATAAAAAACTCAAAAAGATTTTTATTATGTGTATATTTTAGTTTGACGCACTTTATATGGCATATACTTGTGTTTGAATCCCATCTTGTACGCTCCCATGTGGCTAGAACTTTTGGTTTAGATTGTCAATCCCTATTATGTTTTTTACCATGCTTAAGTGGAGTAGTTGGATTTTGTGTTGATTTAAATGGATTCTATTTTTATATGCCTCAATTCACACATGCACGAGCCCATTTGAAATTTTAACTTCGTATGTATATTTAAGCTTTGTGTGGTGTTCTCCTACCAATCTTGTCATCTACATGTTATGTGACCTAGGAGGACTAGTGCATGTAAAAATCCGTTGCACGTGAGTTTGGGAGATATAAAAAAAATGCTATATAAATGTGCACGGAGAAGGTCTCCAAAAGGAATAATAATCCTTTGCGATTGTAAGCCACCGTTTGAAATGGATCTAAAAGAAATACGTGGTCCAAAGGCCTAAAAACAGAAAATATGGCATTAAAAAGAAAAATAATTGCTAAGGCCTATGTTTGATTGATATATTCATTCAATATAAAAAGAATATATATGCCTCTTGAGGGGGACTGGATGGTATATCAACGGTTTGCACAATGTCCATTTATCCTAGTTGAGTTTTCAATGTCATGACTCTATTGGTTTGTAGAATCATCAACATGCCAGCCTTGTATGCATTGTGTATATTTGTTCATTGAGTTCAATCTTTATTTTCACATGAGGTTATATTCAAATGTGATGAAGTTTGCAATCATTTGAGAACTCTGTGAACATGTTTTAAGTGATTGGATCTAAATTTAATTGTTACTTGTTCACACCCCAACACTTCCGTTTTCATATGACACATTTTTGCCATACGAGTGTGAAAGACTCCTATTAATTTTGTGTGTGTCATTTGTGTGTTTATATCTATATATGTGTACTCGAGTCTATTAGATATATATTATGTATACATATATATGATATTTTGTCTATGTCTTTGCCATGTTTAATTAATACATTGATGCATCAAGTCATAATTAGTACCTTGTTTGTTGTGTAGTTTGTTTGATATCACATGCTTAGAATATTATTTGTCTATTTGGTATCATTTGTTTTCTCAACATAGTTGGTATTCATTTGTATAAATTAGTTATGATTTTGTTGCCCATATGCGCTAATGTTCTCATCACTTTATGAACAATTGCATGTTTTTAGTTTGTTATCCCATTCTATTTATCCCTTGCTTATTTTAGATAAGTTGTTTGGGTGTATATGCTTTATTTGGAGGAGATAAGTTCATACTTGATTCTTTAGCCTTTGTTAATTCCTGAACGAAAAGGGGGAGAATGATAGGGGAGAAATGGTATCTAAACCTATTATAATCGTATCTTAGTTTGTGGAAGCTTTATCTTTGGGGGAGAATTAAGTTAGGGGGAGTATTTATTTTCATTGCATTAAATACTTTGATAATCCCTATGCGTTTGATAGTTTTCTTAAGTGTGCAAGAAATCTACTAAAGATGCAACCTTCGAGTGGCAAAGCGTTTAATTCTAAAGTGGTATTCGAGTCAAGCATTGCACTCTTTATTTTGGATGTGATGTTTTTGAGTCTAGTGAGCTTGACGGCCCTTTAGGATTTTTATTTGGTTTTTGTCCCGGAATAGCCAAAGGAGGAGATTTGTAAGGACACAAATTTCCAATTGAGTCCTTTGTAGTTTTGGCTCAATTCCGAACAAAAACGTTTGAATCATAGGATAGAGTATATTGATCATCCTTTAAGCCTATGACGTGTTTGTTGAAGACGTAGCGGCCAAGTATATAAAGCTTCATCAAAACGACGAGTTTAAGTGCCTCGTTTCTACGTCATCGATAGTGGTTCCATGCTCTAAAGGTATGAATGCATTAATATATATATTGGAGCTTGGAACATGTTTATAATGGGTGTTAAGTTTTATTAAAACTGTGTTTTGTTTTCAGAAAGAATGAATTAAAACTTTAAATTTTTTTTATAAAGTTTTATGGGATAAAAATGAGAATTTCTAAACTTTCTTTAAGTTCGTTCGAAGTGTCGTTCGAACGAGATTGTCGTTCGAACCACAAGTCATTCGAACGAGTTTACCAACGACTTCCCATATTGGCCACTGGAACTTTATTCGAAATGTCGTTCGAACGAGATGGATGTTTGAACGAGATTTCCAACAAGCTTGTAACGAGTTCACAATGGAACTTCGTTAGAAGACTCGTTCGAACAAGATGTCAGGCGGGAATAGTTTTTGACAGTTTTTTTTTTACAGTTTTTACCCATGTTGTCCACTTCTTTCCCCACTATCTTTTCACAGCATAACTATGTGCGGGAATCATTTTTGAAATACTATCTTTTTTCATACCATACTAACTCCTAGAGAGTGTTTTGAGAGCAAAATCATAAAGAGAAAAAGATTAAGTTTTGAGTTATAAGTTTCAAAGTAAAATTCATCTACCACTCTAGTTTTCACCCATTGTTTCGTTTATCCAAGTTCATATATATACATCTTTCTTGGAGTTTGGCACCAGGTTTATCTCTACATCGAATTGAAGAGACCGTTTGTTTTTTTTTCTAAATCCCTCAAAGAAGAAGAATTGTTTAGCTGCGGTTTCTCACATGGTGAAAGGCACCATGTGTGGTTTACGGTGTACGTATTGTCAGATCGATGAGTCCGATATCGCGGTGGAGCTCCGTGGTTATCCTCTAGGAAGAGGTGGTTACAAGAAGACGCGTTAAGGCTTGAGAGGGTTCGAGTTGAGGAAGTAAGTCATCTGTCTTGTAAATGTAAATTCTGTAGTTAGTGGATTTGTGGCGAGGGCCGTCCGAGGTTTTTTTCCCGTTGTGAGTTTTTCCTCGTACATCGCGGTGTAGTGGATTAATTGTTTATTTTATCTTTTGCAAAATCTCCTAGAATGCATGTTTAGGTAAAAAGATAAAATTGTTTTAGTTTAATCACTACTTGTTTAATTTGGTGCAAATTAATATTGGGTAATGTTTATGTTAATTTAATTCAAGTCATTTAATTTAATTGATAAAATTGGCTTGGCCTAACTTGATAAAATTGCAAAATATGACTTAGGCAAATTTTATAGGACTTGGATGAATTTATATGGTTTAGGTGAAATTAAGATAAGTGTGTGTTTTAATCATATTTCACTTGGTTTAATTTTAATTTGTTGTGAAGTTAAAATTTGTGTTAAGTTGAACCATGACATCGCTTCCGCATCTATTTCATAAAAAGGAAATATATTTTTAAAGAAATTAAAAATTGGGGGACCCTTGGGTCTATCACAAACTGATCCATTCAATCCAATATAGCATTTGAACAAACAAGTTGGTCGAATGAACCGTGAGAGTGAGATTAAAATTTGAAAAGATGGACATACTAATGTAACGAAATCCACACCACCAATGCAACTGTTACTTTCCTTAGATTAAGTTATATAATTTAAATCTCTTTCACTATTGTTGTTAACATCTGGAGAAGCAAATAAATCCCTGAATTAATATGCTAGATAGGAACACTAAACTAAGCAAAAGTGTTCTACATAAATAATTGACACAAGCTACAACAAACATGTATACCATTAACTAGAGAAGACAGAGACACCATTGGCTACATGCCTATATCAGTTACCAACAAACAAATAAGAACCAATGAATAAAATATTAAAAACACTAGATAATTCATTAGGTAAGATTAAGTGAAAATAAATAGATATTTACCTTTCAATACTGTTATATTATTATTACAACAGTCAAGTGAAAAAATCTTCCAACGAACACAAATAAATTTATTTACAAAATTATTACAACCCTAATCTAAAAATCCAAAAATAAAATCTTAATCGTTGGGAGAGAGAGAGTACCTTTTCAACAGTGAGATAAATGATAGGAAACCCTATTCACAAGATAAGCTACAACATTTAGGGAAATCACTTGAGCCTTTTATCAAACACTTGGCCTGCAATTGAAGCATATCAAACCTAACTTTTAAATTGGTGCATAGTCAACCCCATTTAATGATTGAAAATTGTAAAATATTGATATTAAGCAAATATCAATCCCATTACACAATGCAACGGACTCAAAAGAACATGTCAAAACCCTAATAATTTTTTTTCTTCTCTGAAATCCCAATCAATCTAGAACTACATGCATAACTATATATAGAAGTATACCTTACAAACGGATAAGACCCATCGAGGTATAAGACTAATTAATAAAAAAAATACAAACATAAAATTGTGCCAGAAAACTATAAACTGAACCTCAATACCATTAATAGAACCATTCAGCATACGAACATTTTAAAAAAAGTACAAAAACAAATAAAGCATACAAACGTACCATTGTTAGTAATGGTTCAAGCTGTTGGAATCCAAACGTATCCCTATTAGCAGAATCATTGTATACTCATATTTAGGGCTTAGAAAGATTAACAAAATCATTTTTCGTATAAGAAATATTTAGGGCTTATCGAAATGGAAATGACGAATAACATTTATGGCTTACCAGTAAAGAGAGAACGATGGGAGAGCGGGAGGTTGAAGAGAGATTGAGGGGAGAGCCAGAAGTCAAATGGGAGATAGTAGAGAGAAGAGGGAAACTAAATGTAAGGGAAAATTATGATGATAAATTTTTGACCTTGATGTTAGTCACAAATTAAGCCCTATATCAAAATTTGTGACCGTTGGAATCGGTTACAAATTGTTGACTCCTAATAGCAGTCACAAATTAAGTCTCAGGTCAAAATTTGAGACTGCTACAAACAGCTACAAATTTGTGACTTCTAATAACAACCATAAATATAGTATTAGTCCAAAATTTATGACTCTTCATAGCAGTTATAATTTTATGACGGCTTATAAGAGTCATAACTTATGCCTACTCTTAAATTTATGACTGCTTGTGACGGTTATAAATTTATGATTGCTTATATGAGTCACAAATTAATTATATGGTATCATTTATGACTCTCATAAGCGGTGACAAACTAATTGACTCAAATTTTTTATTACTCATTGATTTTATCACCCCCATTGGGAGTAACAAATAGCTTTGTAACTACTCCCGGGAGTGATAAGTTTGTCACCCCCATTAACAGTCACAAAAAGGGAGTCAAAAAATTAGCATTTTGGTGTAGTGCCCAAACCCTTACACTTGAATTCATATGATCATTTCATCATTACCATTTATGTTGGACTAACTGTAAAGAGAAATTATTAGAATATGTTATCTCACAACTAATTTAACATTTATAACCCTAAAATGGAAACTCATCATGTCATTAATTAATGTCACCACAAATAATCCTCAAATAGTATTACAAGTGTAATGCAAAACAAAAGAACAAAGCCTAATGACATCTTGGACAAATAAAAAATGTAAGCGAATCCAATCAACACTACTTTATATACCAGAAAATGAGTCATAATACTAAATTATTATCCTAATTAAGTTTTGGCACATACTTAATTCTTAATTTTTACATGGTTGGAGAAAGTCAAGATCAAATATAAACTTGTCAAAATGCCGAATAAATTTATAACAACAAAAAACTAATACAATTGTTAAGTCATAAATATAGTTTGGCTCTTTTTATAACAAATTTAAATATCCTTTTGTCTGTTAGTACCAGATCTAACCAAATTTTATCATAAATTACACCTAAACAAGACTCTCCATGGTTTTATAACAAACTGGTGAAACAACAATAAAATAAAATCTAACTGATTTGAGTCAGATTCTAACAATTCATACTATCATAAACACGAGTTTGAAAATAAACAAATTAATGGATACCTACCAATCAATAAATCAAAATATCCAAAGTTACCAAAAATATTGAATAATAAACTCATTAATAAGATAATCCAGGTGGTTGAAAAATTAATAATGGAATAATATACGGTATAAGGGTCAAACCAAGACGAGATTAAAGAGGGTTCCCTGGTCTACTTTGACGAAATCAACGACAAAGGTCTTGAGATAGAAGAGGGTTCGTTGGTAACTTGGGTGTTTCCTTAATCTATAAATCTTGCTAGTAACTTGGGGAAAAGAATGCTTGTGTCAGTGCAGTACTAGTTTTTTAAGATACCGTTCAGATATAAGAGAATGAAATGAGAGAATGAAAAATATTGATCTTAGTTTGAATTACCTTTGATATTGAATGGAGTAGAACAATGGCCTCAGAGTTTTAAAAATATGAGCATGTACGAAAACCCCAAGTGATTTCTTTTGGTTTGGGTGTATGATAATTGAAGGTATTTTTTTTTATTGGGTTAAATTTACCTTTTTTTAAATCTCTTTTAAAATATTGAACTAATATTAGTAACACTTATATAAGATTATTAACGATAATTTATTGTGAGAAATAGCAATGGTATAATACTACCAATAATAAGAAAAATATTCCGTTGCTAAAAGTACATTAACTTATAATTCATGAAGGTATGTATGAGATTTTATTTCAACTCATATGCAAAAACGGTGTCAACGAGGTTTTAACCCCTAACATATGGTATCACTATCTATATGCCTTACCAGTTAAGATGAAAAAGCCTTGGTGTTAGAATACTTCATATCATTACATATATGAAACATTATTTACCCAAAATGATGTGGAATGTAACTTTGTAACTATCAAATAAATCATAATACCATTCTATCAACAAGAAGAAGAAGAAGAAGAAGAAGAAGAAGAGGAGGAGGAGGAGGAGGAGGAGGAGGAGGAGGAGGAGGAGGAGGAGGAGGATGAGAATCAAAAGAAGGAGGATACTAATATTATTTATAATAAGAAGGTCCGTTTCCTGATCCTTTATAGGAAAGTGAACAATCACACTCCAACACTTTTGAGATGTTCAGACTTTTGAAAGAATTTGCAATAAGTTTGATGATCTTAAACTCGATTTTAAAAGTATTAAAAATCTTATGATTTATTTTTATGAAGATTTTTCATAATAATATTGACAAGATTTTATTACCCTAAAATGTCAACGCTTCTGAAAAAACTTCCCACTCTCTAGATTTTTAATTAAGATAAATAGACAATGAAGTTATAGAGTTGAGATTTTCAAAAGAAGCTTTGAAATAAAGTTGTGCAAAAAATGGATTTTTTCCACAAATGGGATTAATTTTTTAAAGATAATTTTGATTTAAAAAAGAAACTTGTTTTCATATTTAAGAAAAAGATGATGAGAAAAAAAAGAAAAGTGAAAAATTGCAAAATGAAGAAGATCTTGCACTAAATAAACTTTTATTTCATCACATATTTTTGTTCATCGATTCTCGATTTATGAAAGCTAATAAATGAGAACTTTAACATGAATGGATTGGGGACCAAAAGGTTAAAATTAATTTGTTGTATGTTGGATTGAAGGAGGAAATAATGGATATAAAATAGTTCTAATGTTTCAAGAAGTATCCTATCAAGTCTTTAATAAAATCAAAATGTACATATCTAGTATAATCTGTATTGTTCTATTTATATGTCACATTTTTCTCACTTATATGTTTTTAATAGTACTCATGGCATTAAATAACTATTTCTAACATGGATAGACTATAAAATTATTTTTTTCCATAAAGTAACCCATTTAAGATATGCATATTAAATTTCTTCTGAAAATGAGTTAATGTTGTCCTTGGAAGACATCATTGCATAATAAATATGATTAAACCAAAGGACGCTGCCTTACTTATTTATAATTTTACACTACAAGTAATTTAAGCATAATGCATACATTGAAAATATACTCACACTCTTAAGTTTCCCCCAAACTTAACCATAATGAAGACAAGATGCTATGTTAGTTGGGTTTAATGTCAATGTGACATTTACACAATTTAGGAAAAGTGTGGTTTCTTAATGAAATATTTTATTCCCACTGTGTTTTGGAACTTACTCATCATCATGTAAGAAATTTAAGTGGTATAAAAATCTCTTAATATGAACCTTCGGTAAATCCCCATAAAGATTACAGAAAATAGAAATTATGTATATTATTCTCATCAAGGAGGCATTTTTAAATAGTATTTACAATGGTAGATATGAAAACTAAAGTGCCTTTACTAAAATGCCTTAAATTAAGGCTACATTTAGCAGAAAGGTTTGAAAAGTATGTGCACTCAATATACAATAAAATAATAACTAAAATTACGAAGGTTTAACACTCCCCCACAAACTCGGCTGTCCAAAAGAGACAAGGTTAGACCTTATCAGAGTGAAGCGATGTTTGTGGGTCCCTTTGGTGAGAATATCTGCGAGATGATCTAGAGAAGAGACAAACTGAACCCGATGAGTGCTAAAGAAAAGGCATTCTCGAATGAAATGGTAGACATGTTTAATAAGCTCAGTGCCAATATGGAAATTGAGGTTTCAGTCCATGTAAGTAGTATTAAGGTTGTCACAGAATAGGGTAATAGGTTTGGGTGGATAAAAGTTGAGTTCGATAAGAAGATGGGAGATTAAGGTGGTTTCGACACATACATGGTCAAGAGAGCAGGACTTGATTTTAGCACTGGAGCGTGATATAATAGGTTGTTTCTTGGTGGTCTAAGAGATGATATTGGACCCAAAGAAGACATAAATACCTATAGTAATGTAATACCCCGCCTCAATAATTTGAAGAAATTATATATAAGGATTTTATATGACGAGGAATATATTATAATTGAAAAGAATTATTGGATCTTGTATGGATTATAGGGTTATTTGTTAATTAATAAAATCAAGAAAGAAGTTGTGGGCTAAAATTTATATCCTTCCAAATAAATTATAAGGAGTTCTTCCCTTATAAGTTAAGAAAGAAAAGGATTTCTAAGTAAAAGGTGAACAATAAGTTAGGAGATGGTTTATTACCTGTGAACAACCAGATGCGCCCTTATGAGATAACCGGTAAGCTGTAAACTTGAAAAGGGTGGTCGCTTGAACGACCAAGATGGTCGCTCAAACGAGTAGGAAATCGTTTGAAAAGCGACACTAGTCTCTCAAATGATGCTGATACGATCCTCTCTCTCTCTTTGCTGTCAACCTGTAAACCACCGGTCGATTCTTATGGCAAGCATAAACCTAACTTTTTGATAAGGGATATATGTATAAATAGGTATAAGACTGATGGGTTCCCTTGTTTTGTGGACGATAGATATAAACCTAGGATCTAAGGGAGTACCAATTCGGTTATGCAGATTTTGTTGTCCGAATGTGAGCCGTAGATTTGATATCAAGGGTTAAGATTAAACCGAGGGTATCATGGTGAGGCTTAGGGTATTTGAGTTTTTGTATAAATGAGAGACATGGGGTGGAACTACCACTTGAAAAAGAACCTACGAAAATCCCTCCTCCCTTCCTGAACGTGTTGTTACCCATTTTCTTTCCTGTGTAGCTCCCACACTCACACCACTGAATATAATAAGTTCTCCACTATTAACATAATGGACTTTACAAAATATTTATGTTGTTGCTGGAGGGTTTATTGATGTGTTATTGTAGATATTTTTAGAAGAAGATGAATACAATATGGGAGGTTTTGAAAGGGGTAATAATGGAAATTTTCTTGGAGCGTGTTGGAGCTTCCATGGAGACATATTTGATGGAGATTTTGTGACTCCCTTTAGGGCCATCTTTGGAGGTGGGGGAGTCACCCATCTTCACCATCACTACTTTGGAGAACATTTAAGGTGGGATAAGTTGCTCTTATTATATTTAGACTATATTTACTGAATATTGTAGTCTTACTATTGTGTATGATTAAGAGTATGATTATAAGAAAAATGATGTATTATTAGTGATATAAAAATAGCCATTTTATGGAATAAAAATGCTAGAAGATATTGTTGTCATGTATTTTCTATTAAATATGAAAGTAACCATTTTTATGGAATAAAAAAGCTAGAAAACATTGTTGTGGGGTGTTTCCTTAATAAATCTAAAATTTGACATTTTTTGAAATAAAAATGTGTGATGACATTCTTTTAATGTATTTATAGTGAAAAAAAATAATAAACATTTTATGGAATAAAAATGTAAGAAATGTCATTTTAGTGTATTTTTTTAGTGAAAGGAAATAATGGACATTTTTATGGGATAAAAAATATAAGAAAGAGGTATTTTCATGTATTTCTAGAAAAAGGGAAGTAACGGATATTTTATGGAATAAAATATGGAATGGCATTGATCTTGACAAATTATTTATAAAATAAGTGTTTCCAAGTTTCTAGAATGAAATGCATGTTTAATCCACTCAGTAGAATTTTAGTAATTAGCATCCACTTTGTCGTGCATATAAACTTGTAGTATTTTAAAAATAAATATATGAGCAAGTTTAAGGAAATTTGTGTTGGGTCCAAACATTTAATGAGACAAATGGAGATTTTGGTCTTGAAAGAATGAGTGAAAAATACAAGTATATTATGTAAAGGTGTTATTTTACATATTCAAAGTGTAAAAGTGTCAAGTATGAGAATTGGGTAATAGTGTGGTATTGAACACGTGTTAAAATGGCTAAAGATGTTTTAAATTTTAAGTTGGGAACTTAATAATCAATTAAGATATAACACTTTTTAAGGAACTAAATGGCAAGTTTGATAAAAATAAAGGGTAAATTGGTAATTTATTTAAAGTGGAATATTTTTATGGGATAAAAATGTTAAAGAATGTCTTTACACTAATATGTGTTAAAATGAATTAAGTCCTAATCGTGAATGAATTTAGTATAAGTCACGTGCGTGTGGATAAGGGACTTAAAGAAGAAAAGAAACAATTTCCAAATGTTAATGGAAAAACGGGTGGTTAAGTCTGAATTTTGGCTTTGGGAGGTTAAAAGTAAATAGTGGAATAATGTGGAAATGTGTAGAATTTTAAACACATTAATAAGGACTCGGATGCAACCGAGAATAAGCAAGAAAGGCCCAGACCCCTTGGGTGAAAAGCCCTAATCACTGGCGAGAGCATATGGTGCGCATAGCCATCGGTGTGGAACCTATGTAAGTATGCGATAAAGGATGATTCCGAGAAGTGATAAAGTAAATAAGAAACATGCTAAGAAATGGGTTGTGTGGTAAAGGTGTTAATACAACCTAACTTGAATGAATGTAATAAATATTTTGGTAAATGTGAAATGGACATATAAATGTGTAAATCTATTAATGTCCATAAGTGAAAGTAAAAGGGCTAAAGTAAAGTGTGGGAATGGGTGGCCAAGTAACCTAAGTTTTCAAACCCATAAAATTTATATGTATGCATTGAAAGGTTTTTCAGATGGTAAATAAGTATTTTCTAACACGGTGTATGCGTGTGTTGATGGTAATTTTCAAGGAAAGTACTAAAGTATCTTCTAAATGAATAAAGATGGGTGATTCCGATAAATGAATGGTTTGGAATAAATCAAGTGTATTGGGTTTAAGTGTTGAAACGTGTGTGTTAGACAAAGTGAGATATTCTAAGTATGAACAAAGGGAGTTTTTCAAAGATTAAGGGAAATTAATCTAGGTAAGCAAAATTTCGGAAATAAATAGTTCATGCGTTTGAATATGTATTTTTAGAGATGTGTGTATATATATATATATATATATATATATATATATATATATATATATATATATATATATATATATATATATATATATATATATATATATATATATATATATACATATATATTTTTGCATTCATGTGACTGTACTGTGTGAGTATTCCTAGCTGCCGTTCATTTCAATACTGTTTTTATATTCCCACTGGGCATAGGCCCACACCCTGGCCTTGTTACGGTAGGTTGGATGCGTTTTCATATTTTGAGGGCGTTATACTGGTAAGTGTACTTTATTTATTTTATGTTAGTTTCTCTATTTACTTGTACTCGGGGTGCTCCCCATGGGTCTTACACGTAGTTTATCTTAAAATTGGACTCGCATGCCAAATAAGTGAAACGTTAATTTAAAATAAAACTGGACTAGCAACATTATATAACTTGTTTCATTTCACTTTACACATAACGAATCAATTCGAATCGAGTTGACTACCAGTAACCCATAAATCCGTGTCGGGGCGTTACAAATGGTATTAGAGCCCTAGGTTCACGATTCCTTTCGAGAGTGATGTGGTGAGGTCGATAGTGGATCTTTCTTGGTCGACATTGGTTTGGGCCAATCATGCTAGTTTGATGACAATTTAGTTCTTGTCCTTGATGGTAAGGTCTAAGAGATAAGAACAAGTAAGTTAGTGACAAGTGGCATATGATCTAGTTAATGGTTATAAATCGCTTCCACAAATTCTGATTAAGAATGTAATAGGTTACATGTGTACATGTAAGCCAGTAAGTGGGGACACCATGGTTTTTAGTGTGTGGTGTTTGTTTCAACCTTCGACGAGTCTTTGGAGATATTAATAGAATGAGATAACGCCCATGAGGTAGGTAGAAAAAGCGTATCTAACCAATGGGAGGGATTGATAGTTAGAGTCATAAATGGGAAATCGTGATTTTAAATTAATTGCAGTCTTAGGTACGACATGTATGTGGATTTAATGTCAACGTTATGATTAGGAAAAATCAGATCCTTGGGGTAAAACTATAATTGATGAAAATGGATAGGATGTTGTCCTTGTGGAATAATGCCTTAGTGATTATTAGCACGTGAGTATATCATATAAACCTTGAGTTAGGTCATGGAGTGACAATAGGGAGTAATGTGTTGGGAGGTGTTAGTTTCGTGGTAAGAACATAGTGGGTCCTTTGGTTGTGGGCTTAGATTCAGTATATCCCGGTTTATGTGCCTTGACTATAATGTGGGTTTAGATTATCTTAATAACCGTAGTGACTTACTATTAAATAAATGAGTTGTGAAGTTTTGAAATTGGACCTCTTACGATCTCATTAGGGTGAGCCTCCTCTTCGAGAATACTCGACGACCTGTGTTCTACCAGAACCTAGATATTGTTAAATTATAGTTGGTGATTTTAGCGGGTCATCAAGAAATAGGATCCCTTGTGGCATTAGTGGTCTTGGGAATTGGTGTTTATGGTTGATACCAGATGGCCCGTATCTTACCAATATATGCATATATATGTGTAGTTGTGTTAATTGATAGACTAGCACATGGTATAAGGTTTGCATTATGAGGTAATTCAGTATATTAGTTGAACACTTATCGAGGATTAAAGGCTATAGGCTTGCGCTCGGTTAAAAAATTACGAATCTCGTTTGAATCATCATTTGTTAGGACTCTTCGGCGTAAGTTACTTGGCTTGGACATGGAATTTAGTACATGTAGGTATTCCTAGATCCATAGGGCATTATGTTCGATGGAATAATTTTTTAGATGTATTACTGCATCCCCAAGGGTTCGAACCTAGATGAATTTCTGACCATCTGTCAGAGAACAAAAGCAAACAGATCTTGTATGATTCCCAAGAAATTCTTCTATTTCTTTCGGAAGCAGATGATTAATCATCCACATCTTAAGTTTTGTGAATATTCAAGACATTGAGGAATACCCAGAAAGGAAGTTCGGGAATTGGTCTGATTCTATCTCTGTTCATTCAGTTTGAAGAACAGAAGGATCCGAAATAATCGATCTTTCTTTTAGATGTTGAATCTCTCTTTTATTGATCAATGGGTGATATTCCGAATCCTTATTACTAATATAATCCAAATGATCTTTGGATTGATCAGAAGATCCTTTCAATTGGCTATAATCCCTTACTTGAACGAAACTAGATCTTGTGGAATCATATTTAATATTTGACGATACATTCCGTACCTTGCTAAAAAATCGATCCCTGTTTAGAAACCACACATTGTCTAAGTATTAAAAATTCCTTGATGATATATACTATGGTTTATCTGATGAGACATTAAGGCAAGTGATAGTTATTTCTTGGAAATAGTGAATCGAGATGGTGTGGCATAGGTCATGGTATGACTCATGGTTTCATGTACTGGGTGTGTAAGGTGTTCAGAGAAGTAATTGAGTTTGACATCGTCGCCCGTGAGGCATTGGGAATCATTGTTGTATTGAACTTTGCTTAAGTGATAGTAGATCATTGATGATTTTAGTACGGTTAGATCATGTCGATTTGTGGTAATACCTTAGCTTTAGTACTACGACTTTTGTTTATAGACATGTATCATGATATGACCTTCGAGGATAATTTTGAGAACAGGTTGATCAATGCTAGGTGGTGCACTTGGGAGACTTAGGATACGACGAGGTTCGTTATGGATTTTGGAAGTAGCATTCAAGATGAATTGTTAGACATGATTACACCACCTTCATGTGCTACGTGTACGGTTGGTAATAACTCCGTTTAGAGAAACTGTTGGGCATGAACAATGTTTGAAATTTGAGATACCGTTAGAATGATTATGATTCGAGATTATGTAGACGGTGCTAAGGATGGTAACAATGGTTCATGAATTTAATGTTGAAATTTTGGAAGCCTAGCTATGATAGGTCGGGGAAAAATAATAAGTGTTTAGAGTATTAACTTCACCTTGAGATAGGATAGTTGTGCTTACCACTGATAGACAAGTAGCATTAGTCCTAAGGAGGGAAGCCTAGCATTTCAGCTTCCTGAAGGAATTGGTTTTGTATTTCGTCCATCAGGCACGGACGAGTGACTCTTGGGTAGAACTCATCAAGGTTAAGAGGCAACGCCGGAATTCGTGGCTAGTCTGAGGTTCTTAGCAAGTAGCGGTAAAGAGTTAAAGTATACGTTATAGGGTCTATTCATTGTGAGAAATTGATTATTCCATTTAGGTGCAGCAGTCGCCAGTTCGTCGCATTCTTGTGGCTTCTTTGTTCCCGTTAATGGGGAGTTGTCAATCAATTTCAATTCATGGGTGACATTGTATAAGATCCATAGCGATGCGAGTTTGGCCGATTATGGTTGATTCCTCATGGTATATGAGTGCGCTTTTCTTTGGGAGCACATTTTTCCTTACTAGTTGGTATGTGCGCGTGGTCTCGCGCCGTGGCATTGTCACTTATTTGTTATAAGTTAACATGTTTCGTTAGTTAAATGGTATAACTAGTTACATGTTGACATTGTGTCCTAGGGTCATGACTTGAGGACATTCTGAATATTGGGATTTGATGGAAGATTAGGTGTTAGCATTGCACTCTGTTAAGAATTATGCAGGCTAATGATATGATCGTTTGTATATATGCATGTTGTGATACCCAGGGTGACCTTAGCTCAGCATAGGCATCTCGTAGGAGATATCGATCGGGTAGAACTATGTGGTAAGGTGATTATCTTTGATGTGTGTATCGAGGTGTGTTGAAATTATATCAGCCTAGGCTAGGCATGATCCAAGACTATTTGAGGAAATGTAGGTTATGAATCCTAACGTAGGAATAATACATGTTAATGAATTCGTTGGTAATATTGCGATACCTAGAGACTATCAATCATCGCGTGGTCTTATCTAGATAGACACGTTAGGAATGTTTGAGGACTGGTAACAAAAATTTCAGGGTTGATGGAAGAGAAATTTCATCACTTTTGGATTAACAATTGTGGTTGATGGAAGAGAAACCTTTTGGGTTAGACCATAGTATTGAAAATGCCTTGGATTGGAAACTCTCCCCAAGTGGCTGGGTTAAGAATTGTGATAAACCCAAAATTTTGAGGACGAAATTCCTTAAGGAGGGAAGTTTGTAATACCCCTCCCCCTCCCCCCCCCCCCCCCCCCCCGATAATTTGAATAAATTATATATAAGGATTATATATGACGAGGAATAAATTATAATTGAAAAGAATTACTGAATCTTGTATGGATTATAGGTTTATTTGTTAATTAATAAAATCAAGAAAGAGGTTGTGGTCGAAAATTTATATCCTTCCAAATAAATTATAAGGAGTTCTTCCCTTATGAGTTAAGAAAGAAAAATATTTATGCGTAAAAGGTGAACAAAAAGTTAAGAGATGGTTTATTACATGTGAACAACCAGATGCGTCCTTATGAGATAACATGTAAGCTTCAAACTTGAAAAGAGTGGCTGCTTGAATGACCAAGATGGTCGCTCAAACGAGGTGGAATTCGTTTGAACGACGAGACTTGTAGCTCAAACGATGCTGAGACGATCCTCTCTCTCTCTTCGTTGTCAACCCGTAAACCACTTATCCATTCTTATGGAAACCATAAACCTGATTTTCTGATAAGGGATATATGTATAACCAGGTATAAGACTGGTGGGTTTCTTTGTTTTGTGGACAATAGATATAAACTTAGAATCTAAGGGAGAACCAAGTCAGTCCTGTAGATTATGTTGTCCGAATGGGAGCCGTAGATCAGATATCAAGGGTCAGGATTAAACTGATGGTATCGAGGTGAGGCTTAGGGTTTTAGAGTTTATATATAAAATAGAAGCATGGGTTGGAACTCCCACTACAAAAATAACAGACGAAAATCTCTCCTCCCTTCCTTAATATGTTGTTCCCCATTTTCCTTCCTTTGTAGCTCCCACACTCACACCATAGAATATAAAACCTCCCCATTATTAACACAATGGACTTACGCAAAAATTTATGTTGTTGCTGGTGGGTTTATTGATGTGCTATTGGAGATATTTTTAGAAGAATATGAATACATTATGGGAGGTTCTGAATGCGGGTAATAATGGAACTTTGCTTGGAGTATGTTGGAGATTCCATGGAGACCTATTTGGTGGAACTTTTATGACTCCCTTTAGGGCCACCTTTGAAGGTGGGGGAGTCACGCATCTTCAGCACCACCACTTAAGAGAATATTTAAGATGGGATAACCTACTCTTATTATATTTAGACTCTATTTGCTAAATATTGTAGTCTTACTATTGTGTATGATTAAGAGTATGATTATGAGAAAAATGATTTATTATTTGTAATTTGAAAATAACCATTCTTTGGAATAAAAATGCTAGAAGATATTGTTGTGTATTTTCTATTAAATCTGAAAGTAACCATTTTTATGGAATAAAAATGCTAGAAAACATTGGGTGTTTCCCTAATAAATCTAAAATTTGACATTTTTATAAAATAAAAATGTGTGATGACATTATTTTGGTGTATTTGTAGTGAAAAAGAAATAATAAACATTTTATGGAATAAAATGTAAGTATTGTTATGTTCGTCTATTTTTTAGTGAAAAGAAATAATGGACATTTTTATGGGATAAAAAAAATGTAAGAAAGAGATATTTTCATGTATTTATAGAAAAAGGAAGTAATGGATATTTTATGGAATAAAATATAAAATGGAATTGGCCTTGACAAATTATTTATGAAATAAGTGTTTCCAAGTTTCTAGAATGAAATGCATGTTTAATCCACTCGGCAGGATTTTAGTAATTAACATCCACTTTTTCGTGCGTATAAACTTGTAGTATTTTTAAAATAAATATATGAGAAAGTTTAAGGAAAGTTGTGTTGGTTCCAAATATTTAATAAGACAAATGGAGATTTTGGTCTTAAAAGAATGAGTGAAAAATACAAGTATATTATGTAAAGGTGTTATTTTACATATTCAAAGTGTAAAAGTGCCAAGTATGAGACTTGGGTAATAGTGTGGTATTGAACACGTGTTAAAATGGCTAAAGATGTTTTAAATTTTAAGTTGGGAACTTAATAATCAATTAAGATATAACACTTTTTAAGGAACTAAATGGCAAGTTTGATAAACATAAAGGGTAAATTGGTAATTTATTTAAAGTGGAATATTTTTATGGAATAAAAATGTTAAAGAATGTCTTTACACTAATATGTGTGAAAATGAATTAATTCTTAATCGTGAATGAATTTAGTATAAGTCACGTGAGTGTGGATAAGGGACTTAAAGAAGAAAAGAAACAATTTTCCAAATGTTAATGGGAAAACGGGTGGTTAAGTCAGGATTTTGGATTCGGCTGGATAAAAGTAAGAAGTGGAATAATGTGGACATGTGTAAAATATTAAACACGTTAATAAGGACTCGGATGCAATCGGGAATAAGTAATAAGGGCCCGAGGCCCTTGGGTGAAAATTCCTAAATCACTAGCCTGGGCATATGGTTTGCATAGCTGTCGGTGTGGAGCTCGTGTAAGTATGCGGTAAAAGATGATTCCAAGAAATGATAAAGTAAATAAAGAACATGCCAAGAAATGGGTTGTGTGGTAAAGGTGTTAATACAACCTAACTTGAATGAATGTAATAAATATTATGATAAATGTGAAATGGACAAGTAAATGTGTAAATATATTAATGTCCCTAAGTGAAAGTAAAAGGGCTAAAGTAAAGTTGGGAAATGGGTGGTCAAGTAACCTAAGCTGTTAAACCCATAGAATTCATAAGTATGCATTGAAAGGTTTTCAAATGGTAAACAAATATTTTCTAACACGGTGTACGCGTGGATTGAAATGGTACTTTTCAAGGAAAATACTAAAGCATATTCTAAATGAATAAAGAGGGGTGATTTCGGTAAATGAATGGGTTGGAATAAATCAAGTGTAATGGTTTTAAGTTTTAACCAGGTGTGTTAGACAAAATGAGATATTCTAAGTATGAACATATGGAGTTTTTCCAAGATTAAGGCAAATTAATCTAGGTAAGCAAACTTTCTAAAATAAACGGTTCATGCATTTGAATATGTGTTTTCAAAGGTATATCTGTATATATATATATATATATATATATATTATATATAAATATTTTCGCATGCATGTGACTGTAGCGTGTGAGTATTCTTTGTTGCCGTTCGTTTCTATACTGCTTGCGTATTCCCACTGGGCATAGGCTCACACCCTTGCTTCGTTATGACAGATTGGATGCGATTTCATATTTTAAGGGCGTTATACAAGTAAGTGTACTTTATTTATTTTACGTTAGTGGCTCTGTTTACATGGACTAGAGGTTCTCCCCATAGGTATTGCATATAGTTTATCTTGAAATTGGACTCGCATGCCAAACAAGTGAAATGTTAATTTAAAATAAAACTAGACTGGAAACATTATATATGTTTTTTCATCAGATAGGAACTCATCGGTGAAGGTATGAAACTGGAGGTAATCAAGTAGCTGTCGGTACTTAGTGTCATCAGATAGGAACTCATCGGTGTGAGATGATAGTTGGGTATTGGTACAGACTGGAGTGTAGTAGGACTTACAATTTGTCACACTGAATCACGATAAAAGGTCAATGATGTATTTGGTTTGGGAAATACGAAGATGGTCCGAGGAGATTTTGGCTTCTAGACCTCGAAATTATGATAAGAGACTAATATCACCGAGCTTAAACTTTTTTCCAGGAGTGGCGATGAAGGAGGTAAGCAGGGAAGGCGTGTTACCTGTTAAAATAATGTCACCAACATAAACAAGGAGAAGCATACCTACTGAGTCCTTTAAGTTGATGAACAAAGAGTGATCAGTCTGGATTTTAGTGAAACTGAACTAAAGGAAAAAACTACTGAGACGCTAAAACAATGCCGAGGGAGCCTGTTTAAGGCCACAAATGGTTTTCTTGAGGAGGTAAACATGATGAGGGTGATTGGAATCCACAAAACTTGGAGGTTGGTTCATGTAAACAGTTTAATATAATACACCATTAAGGCATATATTTTTCAACCCCGACTCGTTGATGAAAGACTTTTGCAATAAGTCGGGCCTTGTGATAATCAATGACCCTTCTTCTTGTCATTTAATCTTAAAATAATATTTATAGCCAACCACAAGTTATTGAGGAGAAGGAGGAACAAGAACCCAAGTAGCTTTCTTTAAAATTAATATATGGACAGTAAAGTATTAAGATTAAAAATCTCTTTTAACTCTTTGGTAAAAACTCTTTATACATCAATGGTTAAAATACAAACACACCCACAAAAATGAAGTTTAGGCTGGAGTGATGTCCAAAGTCTAGCAAATAAAAGTAGAGACAAAATGAGAAAATGATAAGAGAGATGAACACAATATTTGTTAATAGGAACCCAATGTACGTGTAAATCCTAGGTCTTTTAGTTCCAAGAACACCACACCACAAGTCCACTATAATAACAAGTTTGGTACAATATGAAATTTAAAAATGTGTAAATAAACTAGCACTCCCAATACACTTAGTATTTCAGGGCAAGAGCTAAAACCCCCTACAAACTACTGAATTAGACCAAATAAAATAGTAACCATGTAGATCAACACAACTTCACACTCAAGCCCAGAGTGTCCAGTGAAAAGGTAACAACAAGTTTAATAAGTTTGAAATTACCAGATGGTTAGGATATCAATTTTAAAGCCAAGAACAAAAATTTCTTGTTTTATGAATTGATATTTCAACCTTGCTGAAAACAATTTTTATGGGAAAAAGTGAGATCGTGTGATTTGAAAAAACCACAAAAGATCTACACAAATAAATGAAAACTAAATCATATATATTGAAATATGTTAATAAATCTTCATGAGAATATATCTTTTCAAAATACGGTTTGTAAGAATTTGAAGAAAATGAGTCAAGTTATTCAAACCCTAAAAGCACAGAGAAAAACTAAAACATAAGTTTATATGTTAAAATTTGAGTTTAGAAACAGTTGCCAAAAATGTAGCAGGTGCATGTAAGTTTCATAACCAAATTTAGCTCGAAACGTCTTAATCTCTCCAAACTAGAAAAAACCCCAAACTCCGAAAATCATGAACGACTAAAGACTCATCCTCACAAAATATATATGGTAAAATTATATGATGAAACATTTAGAAAACTATCAAAATATTTGTAAGAGAAAAATTTCCAATTGAGTTCTTTTGTATGTATTTGACTTATTTCCGGAACAAATCGTGTTTGAGTCATAGATAGATTTTTATATTGTTATGATCTCCACATAGTCTATGGGGTGTTTAATTAGAAGACGTAGCGACCAAGCTTTAAAGATAGATCATGCTGAGTTTTACTTGTGCACGTTTCATGTCTTCAATCAATTGCATTCCGAGATACTCTCATATATGAACGCATTATGTTTATGGACTCGAAAAATGTTTTAAATGTTTGAAATTTATTTATAAATGTTTTAAAATATTTAATATGATTTTAAAAGGTTTTGGCTTTGTTTATTTTGAGATAATTACTATATAGAGCAGTTTGATTTCTCACCTTGGGTTTCGAGACATCAAACGACATGTGATGTCGTTCGAACGACATCTCTCAGTCGCTAGAACGACATATGCATATCGTTCTAACGACATATGCATATCGTTCTAACGACCTGTTGACTTTATTTGTTATTTAAGGTTGTGTTTGCTCAGAATTTCAAGAAGTTTGCAGAACCATATTCCTGAAAAGAATTCATACATTTTCTGCATAAGTTGTCTAATGTTTCCAAAGTTAAAAACCATCCTTAGAGTTTAAAAGATCCGACCTTTCATATAATATTGCTATAGAGATCTTGTTTGGATGATTTCTTCATCCATATTGAATAAGTTGTTCGTTGGGTTTTGAGGTGAATAAGCGGAGGAGTCTATGTTCCTAATTGTAGACGGTTGTCAAATCTACATCGGTGGACACCGAGGCATACCTAGACGTGTGTTCTATGGATGGGTATCGTTGAAGGATTTCTGCATGGGCACTGTGGAGGAGCGGTTAAAAATAAGAAGAGCGTCAAGGCTTCTGGGATCGAGTCGTTGTGTAACTCTGCCAGTCTTCCTTTTGTAAAATCGTATCATAGTGATTGTGCTTGGGGCGTCTAAGGTTTTTTTCCTTTCGTGGTTTCCTAGTACATTCGGTGTTGTGAACTTCACTTTATTTTACTTGCTTTAATCACCTATATGCATGTTTAGGATTAAACAAGATAAAATTGGACTTAATTGAAATTGGTTCAGAAACTTGGTGCGCGTTAAAATTGGAAAAGGATATTTAAAAGAAAAATTGTTTTAACATCCTTAAAGCACGCTTGAAATAAAAAGGCCATTTTGATCAAGCGCATGAAATGTGTGCTCGTGTAAGGTCACAGTCGTTGTTTTCGTTTCATCGCGATAATATAAAAAATCTAAGTTACGACTACACTTGTGAAAAAGTCTAGCGGTAAGTCGTGTATCGAAAGATCCACTGGGACGAGTTGCTAGAATTTATATGTTTTAATATTCCAGAAATAAAAGGGAAAAATGTGAATTACAAACTAAAAAAAAAGATGCATAAAAGGGAAATGATTAATCAAGGCGAGGGAAAATAAAGCTAGACTAATAAAGCGGGTAAAAACTATAGGTTGCGTCGAATATCCCTCACCCGAGTTAATTAGTATAAAATGGATACATGGGTCGACAAGTTATTACAAATGCGTCTCGTTTTGATAGTTAATTAAATCAAGGGTTGTCACGCCCCTAAATTCTCATAAATGCCTAATAAGATTTTGGCGTCAACAAATACCCCTGAAATTACGTACGGAAGGTCGTAAGCACGGGACATACATGATATGCCCCGTCAAATCTCCTAGGTGCAATAAATAGGACAACGCACCCGAAATAGACTAGTAAATACCATCACCAAAGCAAAGCAGCGCGTCAACCCAAGTGAGTTCCATTCAAACACAACCTAGACTAAATTAGCTAGAAAGCATATTAAAAATGCGATAAAGGAAAGCGGTAAATAAACGCGGTAAATCTATACTACAAATCGATTAAATCAAATCATGTAAAGAAAGTATGTGAACCTAATTATGAAACTATGTAAATCTAATTATGAAAGCAAGAATAAAGGAAATACACACTATATTAATGGAGATGGAAGATGATAGCACAAATTACAAGCCCAAATGGGTGTCAGTCCAAGAAGAAATGAAGAAATGAGCTCTCAAACCTCCAAAACCCTAACCTAAAACGAATTATATCTGTTTTTACAACAAAAATCCTTTATATAGTAAAAGGAATTAAAATAGAAAAGAAAAGAGAAAAGAAAAGCCAAAATATCAGCTGGAAATAGGAGATCGATCGACCGATCCCCTGTTATCGATCAATCGATGGCAAAAATATCAGCCCACTGTCTCAGCTCGATGGCAAATTCTTCGTTCTGAATAGAAATCGCGCACCCTTCGCGGCCACACAAAGCTTGCGAGGAGGGCTACGACTTCCGTGTAGATGTTGGGCCAGGTGCCTAAGCTGTGAAAAGACTAAAATGCCCTTGAACGTGCGATCATTGACAAAAATCGAGCGGAATGCATCCGAACTTCACACTTAGATCGAAATACCTATAAAAGCTCAATTAACTCCTGAAAAGTATGTTAACATAGAAATCTGAGGTTGTCTAGTTAACGAGCATAAATATAGGGAATAAGATACCCGAGGGGGATGTGTTTGTTCGAGGGATGAAATATGCAATATTTGCGTATTATCACACCCCCTAACTTACACATTGCTAGTCCATAGCACTGAAATAGGATGCAATAATAACTACAAGCATAACAAAAGCAGGAGATAGTAAAAAAGTATGGTATAAAAGCATAAGGCCACTTTCGCGGACGATTCGATTGCATTTAACATATGCAATAAGCCGTTAAAACCCTAGGTTACCCGAGTGGACGAGTGTCGTCTCGTGAGGGCTTTCAGGGATGGTACCCACAAACATAAAATGGTTTCCTAAAAATAAGTCCAAACCAACATGCGACAAGACCAAAAATAGAGAACAAGATTTCATACGCATTGTTAGCAAAGTGAATAAATTCACACAAAAGTCTGAAATCGTTGACATTATAGAACGCACCTCATAGAATTGAAACCTTAAAATGTGGGAGGGGAGTGAGCATGTGATTTGGTGAAAACTTATATAAACCGGATAAACATTAAAGCAGATACATATTCAATCCTCACGGGCATTACACTCATCAAGTGAATTCACTCGAAACAGGGAGTTAACACACAGAACATGCGGGCATAAAGAGTAAATGTAAGCGGAAACTAGGTCGCACACAAGTCACAAATGAAGAACGCTATATATAAAATGAAAAATTGTAATCTCAATGAAAGATACAGCACATTAAAGGAGGCAAAATGTATTTTCATAGATTATATTATGACTTTTCAATTACATCAACCTAAGATCACATAGGACTTTAATAGGGTTATAATGTAGGTTAGGCTAGGGTGCGCAATGAAGGAATGTATGTATGGATTCAAAGTGTTCGAGATGAAAACTCAGGATAATGGGAAAATACGGGCAATAGCAAAACTGGAAAAAAAGTTCCAAAAAGGCATTAGATATAACAATGGGTGAGCAATCAAAGCTTATTGAACTATATACACAACATTTACAACTTTCTCTTTCTTTTCTTTTCTTCTTTTTCACATTTTTTTCTTTTGTTTTCTTTTGCTTTTTTCTTTTTGCTTTCTCTTTTTCTTCACTTTTTTCACATCTCTTTTCTTTACTTTTCTCCCTCTCATATACCTAAATTGCAATCGCAACACAACAACAACATTCAATCCCAATCAACATTCCAAACAAAGGTATGTAAGGTGTATATATGGTTTAAAACTCCAATTCGGAGTTGGTTATGGGATTGGGGTTATGAAATGAAAGGCTATATTTAGGCTCAAAGGGGTTAACGAGGGTAAACATATAAGGGTGAGGTCAAGGCTAATATGGGTGATATAACAAAGATGGCCTATGATGATTACAAAAGTTTACACAATTATCGAGTCAAAACAATATATGAAAATCATGCTCAAGTAACACATTTCAAGTATGAACTCAATTAATGAACGATCAATGAAAGAATAGTGATATTGTCAACAAATTCAATATTTCAAAGAGGAAAGAATAGTATATAAAACCCTAAAATATGACGAAAGGTACAAAGCTTACTTGGTGTAAGTATATACAATGCAACAAAAGATTACTGAGTTATAAAAAATCTTAAACCAAATGAATTGAATGATAAAAGTTCAATGGCTCATGGGATTAAAGTTTAATTCATGAAGTTATTCATAATATCAATGATCGAGGACTAAAGTCTAATAACTTCAAAAATCGAGAACATGCATCATTGGGTTGCCTATTGAATTGGAAAATTATTGAAAATTATCATCGGAAACAAAGACAAAATGACCAATAAAGAAGAAAAAAGAAAAAAAATCTTTTTGAATTTTTCTAAGAAAAGCATACTAAGTAACTAACTTGTGAGCAAAAACAAGGACTAAATACAGAAATTGATAGAATATCCCATCCCCCAACTTAAAACCTGACATTGTCCTCAATGTGAATTAAGAACCAAGTTAAAGAGAGGAAAAGAGCGATATTACCCAAAATTGGAGCGATCCCCATAAGAATAAGTCCAAAGAATCTACAAAACAAGTTAGTGCCGAGCATAGAGAAAACAAATAACAAAAAGTTAACTAATTAAACTGGACTTAAATTAAAAAGGAGAGAAAATAAAACGAAAGAAAGAATAAAAAGTTAACTATACAACCTACTATTTAGGCCTCACACTAACTATACACTATAAGTCTAAATAGTTCAGGTTCCACCGCAAAAACGATTTGACTTTGGAGGATAACCGACGTACCCTCACATATAAGCATGCCTTCCAAAAAAAATATGAATTCCATTTGAACAACAGAAGGCATGTGTAAGGCGGAAGAAATGAACCATCGCCAATTAAAAGTTTTGGAGGGACGATGGATGATTTGGATTGAACGGGTGACAAAACATATGTGGATCGAAAAAAGCCGAATATCCTCCTAATGATTTTGAAATTGGAATGGGGGGGGGGGGGGGGGGCACACAAAGGCAAAGATACGATCGTGGAAGGCGACTCGCGAAAGTACTCCTCATCGGCGAAAAGGTTTAAAACATTAAAGTTTGAAACTGAATCATCGGGTACTTGTGACGGTGTGATAACAGAGAATGAAAATGGGGAGGAAAGAAATTCAAACTCAAGAGATGCATCATCATCGCTTGAAGATTGAGTTTCGAAAGAACTAAGATCATTTTCAATGAAATGTTCTTCTTTAAGGGCTAAGGAAGAATTCGTTTCATTACAAATAGATATTACGTCATTTTCATCCTCACTTTCAATATCTATTACGCAATGGGTGAAGTCTAGAATTGTTTGTTCCAAAGTAGGCACAAAAACCTCATTTGGTTCAAAACATTCATCGACTTCAAAAGTCTCGGAAGCAAAATCGTCATCGAATTCAAATAATAAATCCAATTCATGTTCCCACAAACGATTTTCTTCCCGATAACGATTTATAATTTTCTCATTCTCAAGTATACGCAAGCCCTCACCGAATGTCATAGGTCGAGGTGTGGATACTTGAAAATGGGAACTTTGAAAATTACGATCAGACTTAAACGAAAACTCATTATTATAGGAATTTTGAAAACTGTTGCAATTCGTTTCAAAATTCCTATTATAAGAGGTAAAAGCCCAAAATCATTGTCATCATCATCATCATCAAAATTCCAATAACCCAAGTTTTGACTTTCGTTATACTTGCCCAAAGTCATATTTGAATTTTTAATTTTTTGCGACTCTAAGTATTCACCGAAAGTCATAGGATTACGATCATTTTGAGAATCATAACAATGATTACCGAAAGAATTGGAATAAGACATGCTTACCCCAAAAATGGCTCGAAGTGGAGAATTCAATAAAGTAGTTACGCGCAGCAAATTTCTGCAGAAAGATTAACAAATAATACAAATTGAAAGAAAATATTACGAAATACTAAATCAAATAAAGTCTAAAACAAACAAGTCCCCGACAAAAGTGCCATTTTGATCAAGCGCGTGAAATGTGTGCTCGTGTAAGGGCATAGTCGTTGTTTTCGTTTCACCGCGATAATACAAAAAACCTAAATTACGACTACACTTTCAAACAAGTCTAGCGGTAAGTCGGGTATCAAAAGATCCACTGAGACGAGTTGCTAGAATTTATATGATTTAATATTCCAGAAATAAAAGTGAAAAAGGTGAATTATAAACTAAAAAGGAAAAAGATGCATAAAAGGGAAATGATTAATCTAGGCGAGGAAAAATAAAGATAGACTAATAAAGTGGGTAAAAACTATAGGTTGCGTCGAATATCCCTCACCCGAGTTAATTAGTATAAAATGGATACATAGGTTGACGAGTTATTACAAAAGCATTTCGTTTTAACAATTATTTAAATCAAGGGTTATCACACCCCTAAATTCTCATAAAAGACTAATTAGATTTTGGCATCAACAAATACCCCGGAAATTATGCACGCAAGGTCGTAAGCACGGGACATACATGATATGCCTCATCAAATCTCCTTGGTGCAATAACTAGGACACCGCACCCGAAATAGACCCGTAAACACCATCACCAAAGAAAATAAACACGTCAACCCGAGTGAGTTCCATTCAAACACAACCTAAACTAAATTAGCTAGAAAGCATGTTAAAAATGCGATAAAGGAAAGCTGTAAATAAACGCGGTAAATCTACACTAGAAAGAGATTAAGTCAAAGCATGTAAAGAAAGCATGTAAACCTAATTATGAAAGCATGTAAATCTAATTGTGAAAGCAAGAATAAAGGAAATACATAGTATATTAATGGAGATGGAAGATGATAGTACAAATTACAAGCCCAAATGGGTGTCAATCCAAGAAGAAATGAAGAAATGAGCTCTCAAACCTCCCAAACCCTAACCTAAAACGAATTATATCTGTTTTTTCAACAAAAATACTTTATACAGTAAAAGGAATTAAAAGAGAAAAAAAAAGAGAAAAGAAAAGAAAAGACAAAATATCAGTTGGAAATAGGGGATCGATCGATCGATCGATCCCCTGTGATCGATCGATCGATGGCAAACATATCAGCCCAATGTCTCATCTCGATGGCAAAATATGAAGGATCGATCGATCAAGCAGCTCTGCATCACAAATCCACCTGTTTTGGCATGTTTGCATTTTTCCTCCCCTAAAATTACTGTAACTTCTTCGTTCTGAATCGGAATTGTACACCGTTCATGGCCACATGAAGCTTGCGAGGAGGGATAAAACTTCCGTTATATGTTGGGCCAGGTGCCCAAGCTATAAAAATATTAAAATGCCCTTGAATGTGCGATCGTGTACGAAAATCGAGCAGAATGCGTCCGAACTCCACACTTAGCATCCAAATACCTATAAAGGCTCAATTAACCACTGCAAAATATGTCAACATAGAAATCCGAGGTTGTCTGGTTAATGAGCATAAATATATGGAATAAGATACCCGAGGGTGCTAAAATGTGTCAGTTCGAGGGATAAAATACGCAATATTTTGTATTATCAGGCCCCTACCAATTGGTATCAGAGCCAGAAACATTGTTATGTGTGTGTTGATCCCTTTTATTTCTAAGGATGAATTTATGAGGTTATGATAGTTTTAGAACTCCTATTTTTGATGGCATAAATTATGATTATTGGAAAATGCGAATGAGAAGTGCTATAAAATCTATTGATGAGCATATTTAGATAGCGGTTGAAAAGGGTTGGACACTACTGGTCACACAAGAGGGCGAGGCCACTAATTTAAAACTCGTTGAGTCATGGACCAAAACTGAACATAGACTTGCATTATAATTCCAAAGGTCTTCACGTTATTTCCTCACATGTCACACCAGAAGAGTATAGTAGAATCATGATGTATGAAACCTCAAAAGAGGCTTGGAATACTCTTGCACTTATGTAATAACCTATAATTTTATTGACTTTTATTTAATGGATTAATTAAATCACTACAAAAAAAATTTGCTTTTAAGACCCTATTTTTTGAGACAGACAAATTATAGTCTTTAAAACATACTTTTTTATACGGATATAATGAGCTGTCTCAAAAACTATTATTTTTTGGGACTGCTAATTATATCCGTCTAAAAAAGGTCATTTTTTGATACGGTTAATTATACCCGTCTCAAAAAAGGTCACTTTTTGATACGATTAATTATATCCATCTTATAAAGTAAAGCAAATGAGACGGTAAATACTTAGTGTATCAAAAGATAAACCAAATAAGACGGCTAAAAAAATTGATTCCCACCACTAATTGTTTTCATCTCCCGCTCTAACACTTTAACCTAACTTCCCACCTCAAAAAAAACAAAAAACAAAAACAAAAGACCCAAATTTCGTCTCCTACAAATCCAAACCGCCCCTCCTCCCCCCCCCCCCCGCCACACCCACGCACCCCATTTCTTCTCCAGCTAGCTCTGAATTGGTATTATTATTTTAATGACTTTCATATTCTGGTATTAGGCCTGATCACCCACAATTACAAAATATGTTGGTTGTTATAATCATAGGAACGAATTGAAGAATTTCGAGAAGGCAACCATAGTAGTTCGAGGGTTTTCTTCTCCAGCCCACAGAGGCGCGCTCCGCCCCCCCACCCACCATAGCTGCGTTCTCTCCCTCCCCCAGCTGCGTTATCTCTCCCGTTATTTTCTTTTCATGGTAAGTTTTCATCTTAACTTTTTTTTTGAGGAAAACAGCATAGAAATTTTTGTTATTAATTTAGTTATTATTTTTCTTCTTCAAAATATGCTACTGTAAATAGTCTGTTGCACAATGGTAACAATGGGTGATCAAAAATTATTCTTTAGACATAATTAATGATGCCATATACATAAAACTGTAAATAAATAACCATATGTATAATACTTATATAAAATGTAAATAAAGAGTAGATGCTTATTTGTTGATTTTAATTTTTTTTGTAGCTTTCAATGTGACCTAATAAGAAGATCTATAATAGGCTATTTATTTTGTTTGATGTTATATAGCATTATGGTTCATGTTGGCTCAATGATTCTATAATAAGTTTTTATTTAATTTTTAAAGAAATTCTTAAATGCATGAACCAATTATTCAAAGATCCTAAAATTATTGTTCTCCCAAACCATTAATGTTTTTTTTATGTATTTGAGGTTTGTAGAACGATTGATTAGGTTTTTGATGTAAAGTTATGATTGGTAGATCTTTTTTTTTTATGTATTTCTAAGAATGAAGTTAAATGATATTTGGTCTTATTACTACAAAGCTAAAGGCAAGGATAAAAATGATTTAGGGATCGTTTGGTTCGAGGTTTATAAAAGGGATGGGAATTCTTGATTCCAGGAATTCTAAGTTCCTAGAATCTTGAATTCCTTTCCATTGTTTGGTTCGAACGAGAATTCTTTTTTTTTCGGCATCTAAATTATTTTCCCATGTTAGGAATAAATATCATTTAATTAAAATACCCTTCTACTTGATTTGAGTGTGTGCGCGCAAGTGTGTGGTGAGTGTGTGTGTGTGTGAGAGTGTGTGTGAGAGAACATATGTGTGTGTGAGAGAGAAAGAGAGAGATAGTGTGAGAGAAAGAGAGAGAGTGTGTGTGTGTGTGAGAGAGAGCATGTGTATATGTGAGAGAGCGTGTGTGTGTGATAGAGAAAGAGATTATGTGCGTGTGTTGTGAGAGAGAGAGTGTGTGTATGTGTATGAGAGAGAAAGAGAGTGTGTGTGTGTGTGTGTGAGAGAGAGAGAGAGATAGAGTGTGTATATGTGTGTGTGTGTGAAAGAGAGAGATAGAGTGTGTGTGTGTGTAAGAGAGAGATAATGTATGTGTGAGTTTAATTGAGGTGGTATTTTTGTCTCACCACAAAAGTAAACTAGAATGCCCGGGAATATAGGATTCCCCCATTTAAGAAGGGAAATGAGAATTCCAATTTTGTTGGAATTATAAATTCCAGTAATTCTAAGTTACTCCCAAATTTCCAACCAAACATTGTAATTCTAGATGAGGGGAATTCTAAATTCCTTTTCCAAACCTCGAACCAAATGAGTCATTAAAGTTCTACAACTACTTTGGGAGCAAGTATAGAAATGAAATTAACATGTTAAAGAAGTATTATGAGTCTCATTCCTTCTTTAATTACATATCTTTTCTCAGAAAAAGTTTGTGACAATGAAGGAGTACGAGAAAGAAAAGAGGAAGAGAATAGAGCAAAATTGAAGGAATTGGGAATACATGAATTGTATTCGGCAATTCAAAACAAAGATAAAAATAAAAAAAGTGGTTCAAAGAGTAAAAAAAAAAATCATTGGTGATGATGACGAGTTTGTGCCACGTGAAGAAGAAAATGAGCATACGGATTCAAACGAGGATGAAAATGGGTATGTGCCTTGTGAGTTTTTTAATGTGTAAATGTTTAGTGACGTAGATGTTAATTAGTTGATTGTGTGAATTTTTGTTTGATACTTTCCATTATCATGCGTGCATTAATACTTCAATATTTCAAATTTGAATTGCTCGGTTTAGTTAGCCATAATAATACTTAAATTGATGTGATGAATTATGTTCTTATTTTATAGTTTGTTCTCTTTTTATGTGCTAATCTTTTTAGGAATTCATGTTTGCCATTATTAATCTTTTTAGCTTTTCATCATCTTACGAAAACATTATTAATCTCTTTATCTTTATATTATGATATATAAATTTACTGACATTTTTTTTTTAGATTCATAGATGGGAACCATGGATAAGAGTTGGATTGATTTTCGCAATCGGTGTTTAAAGGAATACATTAATGGTATTGAAGGGTTTCTTAACTATGCATATGCTAATAAAAACATTGAGACAACAAAAATCTATTGCCCCTGTAAGAGATGTGCAAATCGAGTGTACCACGCCCGACAAACTGTGAGAGATCACCTTGAGATGCATGGTTTCGACAAGACATATAAGGTTTAGATTTTTCACGGAGAAACTTTTGGTGGTGTAAGAAGCAATATAAATACTCTGGGGGATGATATGTTAGTTGATGATATACATATACCTGTTGAACTGAGTGCTCGAGATAACATGGTTACAATGGTTCAAGAGGGAATAGGTATTTCCCACGCGCATGACAATATGCGTGAGGAGGAATATAACACCGAAGATGTCTTTGAATCCGACGGAGATGTTCCAGAGTACTATACTCTTATGAAAAAGGCTCAATGCGAATTTTATGAAAATTGTCCGCCTGGGATTACCGAATTATCATTTGTTGTTGAACTCTTGCAAATGAAGCAACTTCATGGTTGGACAAATTGTTCTCTCACGGATTTATTGAAATTTTTGGGGAGGATGTTTTCGCATGCTAGAATTCCCAAGTCTTACTACCAAGCCAACAAGCTAAAAAAAGACCTGGGATTCAAGTACGAGACAAGGGATGCATGCCCAAATAACTGTATGTTGTTTCGTAATGAAACCGAGGGTCTTGAAAAGTGTGGCATATGCGGATCTTCTCGATATAAGGACGAGGACTCAAGTATTTATGGTGTCCATGGTACGAAGGTAGCCGTAAAGAAAATGAGATACTTCCCTTTAAAATCGAGATTGCAGAAATTATTTTGGTCATCCTATTCAGCTCCTTTAATGAAATGGCATGCTGAAGAAAGGATCGACGATGGTGTAATGAGACATCCCGCTGACTCTCCTGCTTGGAAAACTTTTAATGAGAAAAACCCTTCTTTTGCGAGGGATATTCGCAATGTTAGACTTGGGTTAGCTGCTGATGGATTTAATCCGTTTGGTAATATGAGCATTAAGCACAGCACATGGCCAATTATCCTCATTATTTACAACTTACCTCCGTGGTTGTGCATGAAGCAACCTAACTTGATTTTGTCTATTATTCTAGATGGACCAAAAGGACCCGGAGATAAGATTGATGTATTTTTATAGCCATTGATTGATGAGTTGATTGAGCTATGGGTTTATGGTGTACGCACTTACGATGCGTCAAGTAAGGAGTTCTTTCAGTTGCATGCATCGTTGTTGTGGACCATTAATGATTTCCCCGCTTATGCGATGTTATCGGGATGGAGCACAAAAGGTACATTTGCTTGCCCTTGCTGTAACGAAGACCACCAGTCAATGCGATTAGATAAGGGTAAGAAGTTCTGTTATTGGGATCATCGTCGATTCTTAGACTTGCGCCATAGGCTTCGTAGGCAGAAGGCACCATTTAATGGGAGGGTAGAATTACGTCCATCCCCACTTAAACTTTCGGGCTTACAAGTATTGCAACAGTTGAATGATCTTGACGTTGAATGTGAATATAAGATGGAAGATGTCTTTAGAACGAGGGAAAGAGAGGCGTTATAAAAAAGTAAACAGGTAGTTCGAAAATATAGATTTGGTTGGAAAAAAAAGAGCATATTTTTTGAATTGCCATATTGGAAGGATAATCTTATTCGCCATAATCTTGATGTCATGCATATTGAGAAAAACGTCTGCGATAATGTACTGTTTACATTGTTGGGTACTAAAGGAAAGACAAAAGACAATTTACAGGCTCGAAAAGATCTAAAAAAATTGGGTATTAGATCAGAGCTACATCCTCAACCACGGGGGTCAAATCTAGAGTACCTCCCCCAAGCAGAGTACACGATGAGTAACAAAGAGAAGGAATTTTTTTTAAAAGTGTTGTAGAATGTTAAAGTTCCCGATGGCTACTCTTCGAACATTTCACGGTGCGTGAACATGCAAGAAAGAAATATTTAGGGATTAAAGAGCCATGATAATCATATTTTAATGCAACAATTACTTCCAATAGCCGCGAGAAGGGTATTGCCCACTCATATTGTCAAAGTCTTGATTGAATTGAGCAATTGCTTTGTTATACTATGCTCAAAAGCAGTTATCGCAGCTGACTTGGAAAGGTTTGAAGATCGGATGGCCCTTACACTTTGTAGCCTTAAGAAGGTATTACCTCCGAGTTTCTTTGATGTGATGGAACATTTGCCTATACATTTGCCGGACGAACTCTTAATTGCTAGATGTGTCCTTTACCGTTGGATGTATTCGATTGAAAGGTACCTACACACTTTGAAAGGCTACGTTGGTAATCGGGCTCCTCCCGAGGCCTCGATTGCCAACTCTGTTATTCTTCAGGAATGCATGACTTTTTGTTCCCAGTATGTGGGTGTGGAAACTAAGTCTAACCGACCGGCTAGAAATGATGACTGAGGGCATATAAATGGTCGTGCAATTGGGAAAAAAGTTCAATTCGAATTTGATTCTGTAATGTATATGCAAGCTCATCGGCACGTTCTTACCAACACTGAGGCAGTGGCGCCATTTGTTGAGTAAGTTTTATTATAAGTAATTGGTGTTTTTGAAAACCATTTTTATATTTTTTTATGGAATTGACATATGACTATATATTTAATCGTAGAAAGAATCTTGCGGAACTTTTATCAAAGTATCCTCAAGATTCACAAAAGCATCGTGTTAATCGTCTTCACAACGAGGAGTTACACAAATGGTTTAAGGATTATGTAAGCGAAAATATCATAACTAATAGTTGAATTATGAATAAATACTATACTTTTATATTGACATTTACTTTAATATACTATAGGTTAATAAATTAGGACGTGACGGTGTGCAAGTATCCGAAGAAATCAAATGCTTGTCTTTAGGTCCTCTTAAGGATGCGGTCAGATTCAACACTTATATTGTTAGTTGTTTTAGATTTCGAACAAAGAGACTTGATAAGGGAAAGAAAACTCAAAATAGAGGAGTTTTTATAAAAGCCGAACAAATGAGTTATTCTAGCCGGAAGGATAAAAACCCCATTGTGGGTGATATTACATACTATGGGGAACTAACGAATATTATTGAAGTTCAGTATCTTAATGGCATAAAGTTTGTGTTATTCAAGTGTGATTGGGTTGAAAATCGCATGGGTACAAAAGTTGACGAGTTTAACTATACGCTGGTGAATTTCAAGCATTTGAAATATAAAGATGATCGAGAGAGTAACGAACCTTTCGTACTAGCATCCCAAGCAGAACAAGTATTTTACGTGCAGGACCCTATCGATACAGATTGGCATGTTGTTGTTCCCATGACACCAAGAGACCAATTTGATAGGTACACGACAGTTCAAGAAACTGGAGAAGAATTATTGCTTAATGGAGATGAGTCGTTTGCCATGCAAAATTTGAATGAAGATCACAACTTACGGTGGGTGAGGGATGAATATGGATTAATAGTTGACACTAGTGTTGTTCAAGCTAATGATCACGAAGATGCAAATGCAGATGAAGACGAAGATGGAGATGAAATTTAGAGGGACAATGCTTGAGGGAGATATTTTCATAAACTAGTTATTTTTGTTTTTGAACTGGAGCATTTGTAGTTTGGTTTTGTATTGATGCATAACTAAGTAGTGTTTCTTATAACAAATGCATAACTGAACAGATAGTTTGCTGCATATCTGAACATATATTTTGTTAATTTTCTGAATTGGCTAGTCTGCTGAATTTTCTTTGTGATTACTGAATTCGCTATATCATATGCTTCATAATTAATAGTTGTTGAACACTTATTATAAAAGGATCCTCCAAATCCATCAGGACCTGGAGCTGAATCATCACTGAGCGCAGAAATAGCTTGACAGATCTCTAATTCAGAACGAAAATCATAAGGGGAGGATGATCCCCCACCATGGACCAAACACCGAGTCATCTGTCTACAGATCTTAACCCTTTCCCTAGTGACATTGGTCCTTTTGTGTTTGGGACTGAACTGAGACGTAGGTTCATCCATAGGCCTCTTATTACACGTAGGGCTCACATCATCTGAAGCAATATCCTTTCTTTTCCTTTAGTTTTTATAATATCTGCAGCATCGGCCTCTGCTTGCCTCCTACCATCATACTCAGCATTCGTTCGAACCTTGGCATTCTACCTCGTCGCGATAGCGACTTTCGTACCGGCCCTATCATCAGCAACGGTGTTCTTCTTTTTATCCTCAATTTCCAGTTTCCTCTTCAGAGTAATCTTCATAATATCATGATCAATTTATGGAATATTCATGCCAGACGATAGCTCAATTCGAAAAGTAGATAAAGTGGAAGTGGAAGCTATACGAGATCACATCATTTAGCAAAGTCAAAATGGTCAACCAAAGATGAGCTATTAAAGGTAGAAAGTCTTATACATTCTTTAACCTCCTGATCGGATCATCCTTCCCAGTCAGCAAAAACATTACCTTTAACTATGAAGTCTACCTCATCATTTCTAGGGGAAAACTTTTAGAATGAGTGTAATAACTAATGAATATAATCTTCTTGGCAGAATATGCTTGAAAATATAATCTTTAAGAAAATAAGTGGTTGAGTCGGCTATTTGAATTGAAGGAGAAATGAACTTTTGTTTATGGGCGACAAACATTTTGTGCAGATATAACTACCACTCAATGCAATGAAAGAATGAATAATTCAATAAATAAGTATGTGCGTTACAAGTATGATTTATTGAGGTTCTTCCGTCACTTTCAAAGATTGCTTTATGATCGTCGTTACAATGAGTTAAGAGCATACTTCAAAGCAATTCATACCTCCCCTGCATTATCATTCCCCGTGAAAATTTTGAGACATACAGCAAAAGTGTACACACCAGCAGTGTTAAAGTGGTTTCAAGTTAAGCTATGCAAAGCTCATGTCAGCTCCATGAAGTTATTCGCTGAGATTAAAATAATGAGCATAAATCCATGATCTGTAACTTTAGCCATCATGAAGGCCATGAGTACGAGTAGAGTTCCAGGCAGATGAGGTGGTAAACTGACCATTTGGCATAGCCTTCCATTGAGTATTATCCTTTCTGAATAGATGTATTTGAGGAAGATTTACATGTTTGATCTCATTTAGTTCCCAAGTAATAGTAGCAGGCCAAGACCGTTCATTATTGGAGATAAAATCAGCCACTTTAGCTTTGTGATTGCTAGCAGCATTATAGATGAATATATCACCATATAGGGGCTAAAGAGGACCATTTGGGTGCCAATTATCATGCCAAAAACAAGCATTTATCCCAGTGCCAATGATGGACATAACAAGAGGTCTGGTATTACTTCTCAGTTTCATGAGTTTAGACCAAGTCCATGAAGCATCAGTAGGAAGAGGAATGTACCATAAGTTTCTTCCTTTCAACTTGATGTGTAGCGCCATTTTACCCTCATAATTTGCTTCTTGCAACAGAGTTTCCATAAGAGTTTGAGCATAGAAGCAATATTCTACTCTTAGATTTTCTTTATTCTCAAACCCCCTCATTTTTAAGGAGGCAAACATGACTCCATTTGACTTTGGCACCCACCTTTTTCATTTCAAACCATTCCAGAGGAACCATCGAAGTATTTTTTTCAATAGCATTTATAGTTTTCTTTGGGATTATGAAGATGCTGCACCAGCAGACTTGCATACTTACCAAAATAGAATTGACTAAATTTAACCTCCCAATATAACTTATCATTCTATTTGACCAGCTCTTTACTCTATAGTTGATCTTGCCAATTAACTCCACACAATTCTCACGTTTAAGTTTTATGGAGATGAGGGGGACTCCTAAGCATTTGATTTGAGTTTGGCCATTTTGAAAGTCTAAAAACCATAAAATAAATTTTCTTCTGGTATGGATGGTGGAGTTCCCTAAGTTCAACTGGTGATGGTTGGTAACCCAAGCCTCAAGAGGAAAAGCCTTATTTCAGTGTTATTGGCTCAAGAATCCCTTGCTGACAGTGACCCGGTCCCATTCCTAGTAATAAATGCATATTTTTTAACATGTGAATCTCATTGACATTACCATGTGGGTTGTACTCTGGAAAGACTCTCTCTTTTAAATTATCTCCATCTAGGATAGGAACACGCCATTAGTCCTATGCTAGACTTTAATATAGGGTTGGATGTGTCGACGCAATCAGAGTTGTTATCATCTCCAATGATAGTGATGACCTGATCGTTGGGGAAAAATTTCATCTTTTAATGGAGGAAGAATACACTCCTCGGATACAATGAAGTAAAGGGTAATTGAGGAGTAGGTTGAAGTATGCCAGTATATCTATGACTTAAAACTCGATTTGGGGGAAAATTCGACCAGATCCTAGTATGAATTTTATAAAGACCGTAACTGTCGAAAGGTATTATCATAGGAGTACATATCGACTAAAGTGGAGATGAGATCACTGGACTTTATCCCTAGGTAGGTGAGAGTTCTCAATGCACACACTTTTAAAGTAAACTCATTGTCAATAAGTGCTAGCGTAACTATTTATCCCCTGACTTTGACTGAGATATTAAGAGCGTAGTTATGGTTAGGACCGATCTTGGGGATTTGATCAGAGCATTTATGTATAATTAGAAGGACATGAAAATCCCACATAGTGATTGTTGATGTAAAAAACTAGATTACTCTAATTATTTAATCACAGATAAATAAATAAATAAGACAAAAGATTTTAAAGTGGTTCAGCCTTATATGAATGGCCTACATCCACTGTTATGTTATTGCTGAGTGTTTGGGAATTCTCGATTACAAGTGCTATCAAGAAATTCCGATCCCCTTGGATGAGGGTGATACAAGGTATTTATAGCCCTTAGGCTGTACATGAAAGGGTGTTACATTAAATGATACACATATGAAAGGGTAATTCATTTAATATTCTTTAAATGTGCACGTCAAGATGATAAGCATTCAATAAATAGTTGAACTGTTGATTATCTGGCAATTAATGCTGTGGTCGAGGTGCAGCTCGAACCGCCTTAGTTGCTCGTCGTCCAAAATTTCCTCGGAGCATTGAAGTTCCTCGGAGGATAAGAGTTCCTCGGAGGATTGGTGTTCCTCGGAGGATTGGTGTTCCTCGGAGTGAGTATGTTGGTCGGGGAAACAATCTTCCTCGCTGCTATTGTGCCGCGTAGATTGACACGTGTCTTCTTATTATTCGTCCACATCAGCATACTAATTTTGGTGTCAACAGTGATGTTGGCTTAGGTTTTATTGAGTTCTGAAGGACCTTACTTTCTTAAACTGTCATTTCTAGCATTAGGAGTTCCTTAATGACTCATTTTCCATTATTTGTTCCTACTGGCAGGAGGACTAGATCTTTCTAACGCTGCACAGACCGAGTCATGTGATTTATAGAGGCACGAAAGAATAGATATTGTGTATCTTCATCTACCTCGAGTATGATGGATATGTCATTGATCCATTCTAGAAATTCTTCAAAAGAAATCACTCCACACAATAAGGCAATTGTTTTGATGACTCCAATATTCGATTCATTATCAGAGCTGTCAAAATCGTCACCCCATATAGTGGAAATAATGCCATCCTTCCACAAAACGGGAATGCATTTTATAACTTCAACAGCCTCCTCGTATAAATCTTCCCATTTAATTGACAAGTGTTATAAGGAGAGGTTCAGATACCCCTTGAGTTTTAAGACTATAAGCAGTTCGAAGAACGTACATATTTCTTTCTTCTTGACGAGTTCATCAGGCATAACTTGCATAATACTTTCCAAACTGAATTCTCCCGTTGATATGAACCATTCATTTAACTGTCGAGCCGACTCTCGAGCCTTCGCATACATGTCACTGATCTTTTCCTAGTTATTCTCTTTGAAGGTCATTTCTAAGGGAAATTTCAGCCCAAACTCTTGAATTTGATTCAACATTGTAAGCATATTCATACTTTCTCTTTTTGAATGGATGCGGATAGCAATCTAGGTACTTGTTAGGAGAAATAAAGTTGGCTCGAATTCATTCTTCGGATGTATCTTTACCTCTGAGAATTAGTCATAGGCTTTAAGAATGCCAGTCTTCATTGCACACCTAAGAGGCCCATGGTTCCTATAATTGTTTCTCACAAGATTTTGCATAAGCAGAATGTTGTCCCCAAAGGCAGATTTTTTGTCATTTATTAGTTGGGAGGATAAAAGGTTTCACCCTATACACCATAATCTTGGAAATGAACTTATAAATAGTATTGTAACATGTTATGGGTCTGAAGTCATTCGTGGTGGAAAGGGATTTGGTTTGGGAGATAAGGACAAGATTTGTGCAATTCCACTTTCTCAGCATCTGACTATTATTAAAAAAAGATGTCACAGCCTTCATAACCTCCTCACCCATAATATCCCAGTTCTTAGTAAAGAATTCAGCGTTGAAACCATCATGTCTAGGAGGTTTATTCTTACCCAAGTTAAAAAAGGCCTTTTTGAACTCATCATTTGTAATAGGCCTGATCATATTGTCTTGCCTACTCGATTAAACAGGTCCGCATTTGGCTTCAGCAGAGCAAACAAAAGTTCTATCCCTCACAGTGCCATTTTTATATCTGTGAACCTGTTTAATCGAGTACTAAAACCAAAACTATATGCATACCGATTGTAAAAACTGCATCATCTTCTGTATCAAATTCAATACCAATTACCGGAATTAGTTCTTGATGCATTCTGGAATGAATTGTATCAACCTTTTCAATCGGCTTTGCGACTTCTTCTAATTTTTCTCCACTATTATCTGTAACTTTGAGTCTCATTTTTTTAATAAATAAATGAATTAAAATTAACACAGCATTGCAAGAACATTCTTGAGTTGCGAAGAAAGAAAACGGTTAATGCTTCATAAAGCAAACGAGCTGTCAATCAAAAAAATAAGCTTCAACCCCTTAAAAACTTAAAAAAACATCTCAAAACTTGCTGTCAAGTTAAAACGAGCTGTCAATCAAAGAAATCGGTTATTATCTGTAACTTTTTGTGATTTCTGGGAATCTACGAAGTGTCATAACCATCTCAAAACTTAAAAAAACAAGATTCATTTTCTATAGCTCAAAATTTATCTATAAATTTACTAATTTAGAATGTCAGGAATGCAAAAAAGCTTGAATGAAACGATCACTAAGAGACTGAGATAATTTAGGTAGATTGTAATCCTTATGTGATATCGCCAATTATATCAGAAGATTATTTCGAAATAACATCTTTTGATTCCAAAATTGTACGTGTTCACTGTGTGTATAACATTCCAAAATTTTTATTAAATTTATCTGTAGATATTTTGAGCTTAAGTAAGGATAAGAAAGGGAACTTATCATCCACTGATTTACCAAACTGATCAATCATTATCATTGAATTTCATTCAATCTGGCAGCACATCTATGACAGGTTTTTATTAATTCTACAAAGTCTTTATGTTTATCAGCTATATTTTCTTCCATTAAAGATATGCATATTGAGACTTGAACGTCTCAATTTTATAAAAAACATTTCACGAGTTTTTAAATACTGAGACTTCTAGGATAGTTGAAATTCAACACCTTAAATTAATAGGCACCCTTGAGTGCAGCCCTTCTTTTTTTACTAAAGTGTGCGCAATTTAGTTATTACTTTCTTGTCTTCGATATAACTGTTCGTTTTACACAAAGATGGATGAAATCAAGATCTCTATGACTCAAATTAATAAGTATTTATCAGTAATAGGTTTAAGTTGCTCCTCTTATTCTTGGAAATGATTTAGAAATGAACATGATCATTTTAATGTAATGATTGATCATTTTATATTTTGTTTCATGTTTGATTAGTTTTATAACCGATGTTGAAATGTGATATATAACTGAAATGTAACTTCTTGCTATGATAAATGCAAATATACAGATCCATGACATTGAGGCGTCGTCGTCTTCGTCGGTTGACTATGTCCGACCTCATAGGCGAGGAAAGACTACTCGAGAAGCAACCACTCACAACTCCAGTGAGAAATGATTTAGAGAGGACATCTCAAATTACTTCCGTGCAACACAACATAAGGGACTATGGAAATAGAGAGATGCAACCACAACTTTCCCCAAATATTGAATTAACATACCATAATACACACCGCAACTCAAGAGCTCAAGTTTCTTTATTTCAAACACCTACAAGTCAACTTTCCCCAAATATTGAGCAGATTGATAATTCAGTTGGGAATGCCAATCGTCCATCTGCTTTAGATGGTGAGGATCTCACAGGTATGTTGTGTTACACAGTGTTTGAATATCTCCATTTGTATTACTATTATGTTTATATTCATATTGAATAAGATGTATAAACATTATTTATCAACTTTTTTTCCAGGTACAATGTCTACCCTTACTAGTAAAAAAAGGGTTAGAAAGGGGGCAAGGCCTTCGATCGAATGGAATGATAACGAAAAGAAGATATTGGAATGGAATGAACTTTGTCAGCCAGTTTGTAAACTTGAAAGTAAATTGATGTCACATTTAGGTTATTACGCAAGGTGTGGATATTTATTTCCATTGACAATTTTGGATTGGAGAGAGGCGGACGAGGAAGCACTTGATAATATTTGGAAGGAAGTGAAGGTAACTTATTAGTTTGATTTATTTATTTGTTTTGTTGTACATTAGCTTGTCAAGTTTTAACTAATTTATTCTTTTTGTTCTTAGAATAACACAAATGCACCGGAAGGTTTTAAACAAATCTGCTTTGCAAGGGTGGGACTTGCGTGGAAGCAATGGAAGCATCGAGTGAAGGCGAATCACTATAACAAGTTTCAAACAGATGAAGAGCGGTTGAGTTATACGCCTGAACGAGTCGAAAAAGATCAGTGGCCTGAATTGGTGAAATACTGGGGTCTAAAGAAGATTAAGGTATAAATATCACATTTATTAAGAATTTTATACATACATTCTTCTTCACTAGTATCATAATTTTTATTTTTATTTATTAAAATATTTAGGATATTGCCGATCAAAACACTAAGAACCGTGAAGTTGAATGTGCTTACTCAAGGACAGGACGAAAGCCACATGATAAAATAGCCAAGGAGGTTGAAATTTTTATTATTATAAATATTTCTGATTTTAATATAAGAGTATTAATATACATACATTATTTTTTTTCAGAGGATTGAACTGGGGGAGCCCGTCGACAATATTAGCATGTGGAAAGTCACTCGAGCTCCAAATAATAAACCTTTTAGTGTTGAAGATGGATCATTTGATAGAGCGGTATGTATAAATATTAATTCGTAAGAGATGATTGAAAGGTTTATTTAATATTTGTTATAAATTGTGTTCTTGAAAATTATTTTATGTTCATTAATAATAATATTAATTCAATTGGTAGAAAATGCTTGAAAGACGACTAAATGAGCTACCAGAAGAGCAACAAAATGATCCAGAAGTGCAGAACAAGATTTTTACTGATGTAGTAGGATATGGAGGGCATGGGTATGCTTTACTAAAGGGAGCAGGTATTAGGCCAACGTCGACAAAAGCATGTTCATCTCAGTTATTATTGGAAGAAATTAACCAGTTAAAGAAAGAAGCTGAAGATCGAGAGACTCGACATCTACAGGAGCTTGAAGAGTTAGAGATTCGCAACCAACAAGCTTTATTACAGATGAAGAATGATATGCGAAGTCAAATGCGAAGTCAAATGCAAAGTTTGTTCCAAAGTTTTACCCTTCAGCAAGCTTCCACTACCTCGACGATTCAGTCCGACTAGGTAATACAATATAATTCATACATATAATTACTTATATATATATAATGAAAAATTCTCTTGTTTAAAGTTAAATTTTCAATGGCGGTGGGGAAAATTTGTTATGGTGGTGAGAATCTATTATGGTGGTGGTTAAAATTTTCTGTTGTTGGTGTATATCATTCTTAGAATCAATTTTGATGTTTAAAACAGGTTGGCTACCTGTGGTTTTCATGAATAAATAAAGGAGACTCTGCCGAATTTTTAAAAAAATAATAATAGTTGGATATTTATATTGTTAATGATGAAAATATACTATATTGATTCATTTTGCACATTGTATTGTTGACGAGGGGTATTAATTCTGACATAATCGAAACTATATTTTTTTTGTGCAGGTGACAATTTTTGTAGAACATGCAAATGTTAATTAGTGGTTTTGGAGGTCGTACGCTTCAGTGTTGCGGAATTAGTTTGATAAAAGCATTTCGTGTTTGGAGTATTAATAAATTAATGTATTTTTGTCGTCAAGTCAAATATTTGAACTTAGTGTTATAATTCTTGTTTTGATGAATATTTGGAGATGGTTGTAAGAACTCTATTTATTGTTGAATGAAAATGATTCGTTCTGTTGGTTGAAAATCATCTTATGTATTACATTTTATGATTATTCGTTGTTTGTGTTGTTTCAAATGTAATTAAATTCTATATTAAACTTTAGCGATAGATTTTATTCTCCACAAAATATTGGTGCAAAAATTTTAAGATCCCTTCACCTGTTTTGGGATGGATAAAATTGTCCCAAAAATATATTAAAGACGGCTATTTTGCCGTCTCAAAAAGGTTTTTTAAAATAGTAATCTTTTGAGACAGATTAATTTTCGTTTCAAAAACAATCTTTTGTGATAGCTCTTGTGCCGTCTCAAAAGGGTCATATAAAATGAGGACCTTTTGAGACGGATCTGTTCCTGTTTCAAAAAACTCTTTTGAGACGGCTATGGCGTCACAAAAAGTATTTATAACCCCCTATCAAAAAGACCCCCCCTAGCCGTCCCAAATAGCGTCACAAAAAGTATTTGAGACGGATAAATGATCTTTTAGGACTCTTTGGCCACCGTCTCAAAAGCTATTTTTTTTGTAGTGAATTAAATGAGAATTAATTAGAAATTAATTCGGATTTAAATACTAGCGAGACGTGAGTTAGTATTTAATTATAATGATAATATTAAATATTACCGAGTATATATGGTAATATATGAGTATTGAAAGTATTAAAATTATCGAGAGTCATAAATACGATAATTTGAAAAATTAAGTTAGTTCACGCGTGTCAATCACATCAGGAATCAATTTGATTAGATTAAAAAATAAATTATATTTGTATCAACCGTATGATTATTTTAAGTGTGCCAACGTGTCCGGAGAGGTCGAGATAGTCCGAAAACACTAGCCAGGGGTTTAGTTTGGGTTCCGGTGCATTTTTAGGCCAAGCTGACAATCCGGAAGGGTATTTTAGTCATTTTAAAAATTAAGGAATTAATACGCACGAATTTTAGTGTTTATTTATTTATTATTGGAAAAGCCATTAGGGCCATTATCAACCAAAATCAAAGAGTGGGCTATGTGAGTTAGAGGGGAAGTTGCAGGAGGTTTCCAAAACCTAGCCACCAACCACCACCACCAAATCTAGACGAAATTATGACTGGGAGGAACGAAAGAACCAACCCTGGACACCATCACCGATTCTGAACATCAAACTTAAGGCAAGTGATTTGATTTCATTAGTTTCAGCGAATATTTCCTCCATGATTAGTGTAAAAATTAATATTTTCCTTGAAAGATGATGAAAACCCAATGAAATTGATGTAGAACTCAGAACCTTATTTAGGAATTGCATGTAGAATTGTTCGGGACGAATTCGATACCCCAAAACATAACCTTTGATGAATTAAAAACGGATTAAAGAGGATAATTATCATTATTCTTAAAGAAAATAGAAAACTAGGGTTTTTATTGAAGTTTTGATCCATATAAGGCCAATTGTTAATGATTTAAAGGTTTTGGAACATTGAAAATAATGTATTTTGGTTGTATAATGACCCTATAACCTTAGATTAGAGTTTCATATCTTGTAATGGCGTTTTGGGACAAATTTGGGACTGAAAAATGAAGCAGTCCGTAGACCATCTGGTGCGATCGATCGATCGATCAACATTCATAGGTCGATCGATCGACCACCATCGATCGATCGACATTCAAGGTCGATAGATCGACCTTCCCAAAATCGATTATATCTCTTCCTTTGTTGAATTTTAACAATTTTGACCCTAGATAATTATTGGTGGGGACTTTGTGAACACTCTTAGATTTAAAGAAGACCAGTAGGCTTGTGTGTGAGACCCAGATTATGATTAGAATTACATTTGGGAATTATATTAAACCTTAAAAGGCTTGACGTGTGAAATACTATTAGAGACTGAAATTAAATGGTTAACTTCTATATAGTTTGATAATACAAGGTTAGTGGCAGAAGTGAGGACCTTAAGAATACTAGATTAAATATGGGAATAATAGGATACTTGGTAACCTTTTTGGGTTAGGTTTGAAGTACTTGAAACTACGACGTGAGATGTGTCGGCTGTCTATATTATATATTATACGGAGACTTCAAAATGTACAAATTGGAATCACGGTATAAGGAAGTAGAATATACCTTTATTAATATTATAAGATATATAAGTTATGTGAATGCGTTGTATATGGACTTATATGTGTATAACATACCTACCATACCTGCTATCACGGGAGGTCGGCTTTCGAATTGGGCCATCTAATCTTTGTGTGCCTACGAGAGGGATTTAGACTGGTACCTTAAGTACATAGGGTTGTGAATGACTTATTTATGAGTTAATAAGTCAGCTGACCATGGGAGCATAGGTATGTACGTGACCCATGGGTATGTGAACTATGTTCGCCTCCATTATGTATGATTTTGTTTATTGAGACGGTTCCTGAGAGATTCGGAACACGTGGTCCTTATGTACGTGATGTACCGGGATTCGATAGCAGAGTACGTGTGCACTACAACTTAGCCTACGTGTGCACTAATTGTATATTTATGTTGGGATTAATATACTGGTAATTTCCATAGACTCATTATTAAAGTGTAAATGTGTATTCTTGAGACATTTTTAGTAAAGATAAAAATGAGAATTTCATACAGTAAATATTATAAGTAATGATTGAGAAATAAAAAGGAAGACACACACATATTAGATTAGAATGTCTTGAATATACCCTTATATTATAAAGTGAATTCAGGTTGTGATTTAGACTAGTTAGTTAGCGTCATGACTAGAACGGGTTACGGATACGTTAGGAGTGCACATTAGTTGAGGGGTGAGGAACTCATGTGAGTGCAAGTAACTAACATGTATTTAATATTTACTGTTTAATGTTATTAAACACTTGCTATATTTTAAACTATTTTCACATCGGGGTCTGACCCGTTTGCTTTCAAATCTATTTTTCTTGTAAAAACCTTTTAGGTGCCCAGCCACAGGGACGCCAAGCTTAGGAGTTCCATTCCAGTGACGTGCTATAGCTGCTGTGGAAGTTACATGACCTCGATAATAGATGACTCCACATTCTACATTAATTCTATTTCAGAATCATTCTCCTTCTAGGGCATGCCTCCCATTTTATTTTAGAGATAACTTTATCATACTCAGTTTAATTTCAGTTTTGGAGTTATTTAATTGTTTATTCAGACATTGTGTATTTGGTTTTATTCAGTATTTGGACTATTCTGAGGAGTGTTACTCCAGACTCACTTAACATTCCATTTATATTCTGTTGTGACTGTGGTGTGATTGTGTTATCACTAGTTAATAAATATTCTATGGACTGCATGATAATTTAATTTAATAAAATTTGACAACTCACTTTCTAAATATTAGGTGGCTAGTAATTATTTAAAAATGTTTTCGACAGTGATGCTATGAACTGAACCAACTTGACATTTTGTATTAATTTGAATAAAGGAGTAGCTACTCGGTATTTAATTAGTCAGGGTGTCACAATTTACTCACGAGGCCACTAAAATGGTTAGGGCGTCTAAACTTCAAAAACTCACTACACAGTCTGAGATGATTAAGATGTTAGAGAGTGAGCTGTTTGATGATGTCTATGCTTGATTGTCTAATATTGTCAACTTGTCGTTTCATTTAGGAGAGAAAATACCTTACAACTGAGTCATAAAAAAAATCTTAAGGTAGTTGCCTTGTAGATTTGATCCCAAAGTGACTATTTTAAACTCCTTAGGTATACTTGATTCAATGAAACTAGAAGAGCTTGTAGGTGACTTACAAACTTATGAGCTTGACATGTTTAACTATAAGAAAGTGCCAAATAAAGAAAAGAGCATTTCTTTGAAGTCCCGGAAGGACGAGACTAAAGTTTTGGATGATGATTTTAATTCCTATTTTTTGGATGTTGCATTATTGGCAAAGAAGTTAAAAAAGTTTCTTAAGTTCCAAAAGAAATTGAAAGATGCCAAAAGACTTGAGAAATCTAAGAACAACATGGTCGATCCCACCCTTTAAAATAAGAGTGAGAATGTTAACAGGGATGATTCAGATAGGTGTTTTGGTTGTGAGGGTTATAGCCAAAAGGTAGCGGAGTGTCTCACTAGACTTAAGAAGGAGGGCAAAAACTCATAGCATATAATGCCACCTTAAGAGATAGTGAACCAGAAGAAGGCGAGAGTTTCCCCATTGAGCTTAACTTTATAGTCTTCATGTCATGTCATGTGAGCGACGACGATAAATCATCCAATGAAAATTCTCATATGAATGACACTTTCGAGGCCGTTGAGTGTGAATCCCAAGTGAGTGAGAAGGAGGAGATAGATGTTAGAGAGTTGTAAGTTTCCTTTAATGATTTGTATGCAGAAGCGATAAATGTTCAAAAGGGAAACTTGAAGTTGCAAGCTAAGTTAAATGAGCGTACCGTAGAAAATAATGATGCTTTGATTGAGGATCTTCGGGCACGGGAGAAGACTCTTAGGAAAAAAACTAGAATATGTTGAAAAGGAGAGAGATAGTCTTCATGGTTTGATGAAGGCTTTGAAGAACGATATTCTAAAGTTTGAGGAGTTTAGACGTTTTCTTGAGTCTAGGATTAGTGAGCTTTAAGAGAGATTGAGAGACTCAAGTAACCTGAAGTTTAATTTGGAGACTAAGTCGGAAAAGTGTGGTACCGGCTAATATTTTTGGTATACTGTCTAACATTTTTGCTTGAGTATAGAATAAGATTTTTGGTACCATCTAAATCAAGGAAGATAAGTGTGGTATAGGCTCCGATGATCGCATAACACCCATTCCCAAAACCAATACCGATTGTATCAGAGAGCTGACTAGGAACTGTTGCCCAGATTATACTCAAGAGGGGGGGTGAATTGAGTTTTTACAAACTTTAAGTCAAATTAAAATTTTAGTAAAATATTAAATTTGAATCAATTAGACAAATTTCAGATTTATAAAACTGTAAAGAATAAATTTAACAAAATCAAATAAATGCAACCAACTAATTTAAGCAACTAGAAATGCAGATTTTAACACTCTAGAAATATTAAATTAATTTTCGTATTTAATATTAAGTGATATTCAGAAATTAATTATTTAATTCAAAAATAATTATTTTAACCTTAAAATTAATTTAGTCAAATTTCGGAATTAATTTATTTGCAAGATAGTGTGCTGAAAATATTAACTCAAGCAAGCATGTGCAAATAAATAAATAAAAGTGCGAAAAATAAATGACACCGAAATTTAACGTGGTTCGGCCAAATCCCGGCCTACGTCCACGCGCCTAGAGCCCCTGTCTCCTTTGAGCTTCACTAAACTTGATCCACTTGCGGGTAGGATCAAACCACCGCGTACAACTGTTTGCAAGCTAACTCCGAGCTTCAAACCCCGTGGCCCACTTGCGGGTAGGAACCAATCACCGGTACAATTGTTTGCAAGCTAACTCCGAGCTTCAAACCCTGTGGCTCAATTGCGGGTAGGAACCAATTACCGGTATAAACCGAAGCTTCAACAAAGCTTCACAACAAATCTGAATTTTTGTAGTACAAGATACAATACTGAAACTCCTTAAAATACAATTTGTAATATGAGTTTCTCCTTCTTTAATCAGACTTCAATAAATGATGTTGAAGTAGGCACAAGTCTTCTTCTTCAGTGATTGAGCAGATGATAAAATTTATTGCTCTCTTGAATGTGTAGCTGAGTAGTAAAATAAATGCTCTCAATAATATTTCAAGTCTTGCTCATGTTCTCATTCAAGTGTTGGTCTTCAATGCAGCTCTTCAAAGCTTTAAATGTGTCTTACAAAAATTAGCTGTTAGACACATGTATTTTTGAGCATTAATTGCTCCTGATTTTGCTGAGAGGAGGTAGCAGAAAAATCTACAACTCTCATATGCAAATCTTCATATTTATCTTCTCCATAAAAATATAGCTGTTGTAGCATGGAAATAGACATCTGAAAATATAAACCATTTGAGAATAGCTTGATAGACAACCCATCTGCAAAAAGATTGTTAGTCCAAGAGATAATAGCAAATTGATATAAAGAGTCGAAAAATAATCTATCCAGTTGGATATAGATTATGAAATCAATCTGATGTAAACTGTTTTGATGTAAGTATTATGATGTATGAAGTTTACTGGTAACTGCCAAAGTCTATACAATAATATACACGGTCTAGTAAATATATTTGAGCAACTGGTATGGCATGGCCAAAAATAATCTCGGTTTAATAAAATTAAAGGATATTATCAGTTGAAAACTGTCAAGGACGCATACTGATAAAATGCTTGGCTCGAGGGTTACTGCCGAAGCAGACTATGACAGGTCTACACCTTATGCGATCTCGGGTACAAAGTTTATGAATACAAGCAGGTACAATACTACCACTAGCTAAAGGCTATAACAGTATGGTCTCGTCACCTCAGTTACCTACGGACGAAACTAAGGTTTAAAAAAAATAAACCTTAAAACTATATGACTAGGACTAAAAGAGGCCAAAAGCTAATGGGACGAAAAACTGATGGCAAGTAAGACTAAAGGGTTTGCTGTTCTCGGCTTTCGCAAAGTCCCTTCTAATTCAGTCTAACATGACAATTCGGTTAAGTACTAATGGTATGGTATTGTCAAATCGTGACAGCTAATGGCCAAACATCTAAGATTCTCATAACAGGTATAAAAAATATCGGTTTAAAGAACTAAACCTAAGGATATAAAAGCTAAGGCAAGTAATATTAAACAGCATACATGCAAACATATATATACTAAAGGACACACACACACACACACACACACACACACACACACACACACACACACATATATATATATATATATATATATATATACAATCGTACAAGACAAAAAAAATGGCCCATCAGCTTTTGGCATTTGTCAAATTGCTAGCAAATGTTACTAATATATTATATACACAAAAGCATACATGTACAAAGCAACTAAAAGCCACACAAAAAACAATTTACACGCATATGTATATTTATAACAAAAAAAAAGTGTTTCGGCCCATAATTGATTAGTCACACAATTAAAATCATAGATCAAGAAATATGCATGTGTGCCTAAAGTGTCAAGTGCAAATGTGCAATACACGTGAATACCTTTACTCGGATATGTCGTTGTGTAAATTCGAGGTATGTTGAGTCGTGAATAAACTGGATAATACCATAATAAATATCTATAGAATGACCTAATAAAAATGTGTTTGGAATCATCAAAATCAATATATTAAGTTAAACTAAAATGTACATTAATTAAACTAATTTAATTAATTAGGGATAAAATACATTTTCGTTAACAATCTCCCCCTTTTTTATGATGACAAACAAGGATTCACATATATTCATAAAGTGAAATATTAAGCACAAATAGTGAATCATAAATATTTCTCCCCCTTTGACATTATCAAAAAGATTTTTCATATAAATTCAGTGTCACGGATAAAAAAGGGCGAATATGTGCAAGTGTAAAGACGGAGGGAATGATTACCAAAATATCGAAGTCTCCTCACATTCCTAGCGGGCTTTGTGACACAAATGGTATTGGCTTTGGGGGTGGGAACTCTCTCGTTGTTGCCTATACCAAACCTATCTTTCTTGACTTGGACTGTTCCTAACTTCCTATCCAAATTCTACGACTTAGACTCAAAGTAAAATTTAACTCTAGACGAGTCTCTCAAACTCTCCTCCAACTCCTTAATCCTAGACTCAAGTAGACGCCTAGACTCCTAAAACTCTAGCAACTCCTTTTTCATGGCCTCTATCAAAACATTAGCAAGTCTCTCTCTTTCTCGACGTACTCTAGCTTCTCCCGAAGCTTCTTCTACCATTCCTTAAGATACTCAATCAATGAATTATTATTTTCTACGACACGCTCATTCAACTTAACTTGTAATTTTGAGTTAACCTTTTTCACCTTCACCGTCTCCTCAAACAACTCTCGAAATGAAACTTGTAACTCTCCTACGTCAATCTCCTCATCCTTGATGTCATCACCCTCACCCTCTTGGGAAGCACTCTCAACAGCATCGGAAGTTTCATGCACATGAGTATCCTCAGGGGAAGATATATCATCGGCACTCACATGACATGCCATAAACGCAACAATGTTATGATCAATTGGGGAACTTTCTCCCTCTTTCGATTCACTATCACTTAAGGTGGCGTTGTATGCTATAGGTTTCTTGCCCTCTTTCTTAGGTCTAGTGGGACACTCAGCTAATTTGTGACCATAACCCTCACACTCGAAACACCTGTCGAAATCATCTCTTTTAGGTCTCTCACTCTTATCCTTAGGGGTGGAGTCTTCCTTATTCTTGAATTTCTCAAACTTTTTAGTAACTTTCGATTGTTTTTTAAATTGAAGAAACTTTTTGAACTTCTTTGCTAACAAGACGACATGCCCAAAATCAGAATCGTCATTAGAAACTTTAGCTTCCTCCTTCAGGGCTTTCAAAGCAATACCTTTTTCTTTCTTTATCCCTTGATTCGAGGTTAACATATCCAGTTCATAGGTTTGGAGTATCACACGATTGCCTCCAGTTTTGACGAGTTAAGCATACCAAGGGAATTCATAACGGTCTCTTTTGCATCAAAACTACTTGGCAATGATCTCAAAATTTTTCTTAATCACTCGATATCAGGAATCTTCTCACCTAGGTTAAACGCCTCATTCACAATGGTGGACAAGCTTGTGTAAAACTCATCAAATGTCTCATTCTCTAACATCTTAATCGTCTCAAACTGTGTAGTGAGATTTTGCAACTTAGACAACCTAACCATGCTCATGACCTCGTGAGTGAGTGTCTGTGTAGCCCAAGCTTCTTTCGAAGTTTCACAAGTCATGATACAATTATACTCTTCAGGTATGACATGTGAGGAAATGACGTGCAAACCTTTAGAGTTATACAATTTAAGCTTATATCCAGTCTCAATCGATGAATCAATGGGTTTCAAACTAGTGACCTCACCCTCTCGTGTGACAGGTGGTGACCAACTTTTTTCAACAGCTAACCAGACACGCTCATCAATGGATTTTAAAGTAATTCTCATTCGCATTTTCCAATAAGCATAATTAGTGCCATAAAAAATAGGAGTGCAAAAACTATCATAATTTCCAAAATTCACCCTTACAAGCAAAAAGGGATCAAACACAATAAAAACGTACTTTTAACTCTCATACCAATTTTTACGTCCCCGTATATAATTTTAACAATAACTTTTGCTTGAGAGGAATTAAGTTAAGGATGAATACAAACCAATTTGCTCTTTTGAAAAAATCTTTTACAATTTTCCTAAACCACGCCAAATTGTGACGCAAATTAACTTAACCCAATTTTATCTCATTTAACTCTAAGCATGCAACTAGTGATTATATGAAGTAAAATAAAGTAAAGTAATCCACACAACATCGATGTACAAGGAATAACCCAATCAGGAAAAAACCTCGGATGACCAAGGTCAAACAATAACTATGACAATGGTTTTACAAAGTCACACGGTAGTCTTATACAACGACTAAATCCACCCACGAGACTCGACGCTCCTATGATCTTCTACCAATCTTCATAGTGCCCACGCGGAAAGTAACCTTCTTCATTCACGATGCTCGTCCATAACAGTCCCCTCCATGAATTCCTCGGTATCCACCGATATGACCTTATGTTGTCTACGATGTTGAACACGAAAGTAACCTTTTTCGCTTCTCCACCGCAAACCCAACAATGTTTAAGTGTTGAAAAAACTCAACTTGGTGCTACAAAGATCACATAAACATTTGGTAATGATAACTCGGATCTTTGTAAAACTATAAGGATGTTTTAGAGTGAAAACACTTAGAAAACTTTGTGCATAAAACTCTTTGTATTGTAAACTATTTTTCATTGGCATACACTTCGAGAAAACTGGAATAACCTATTTATAAATATTTTAAGGCGGTGGCATCTCTCTTGTTTGAGCGGGATACTGCGTCCTTTTAATGACTGCAGTTCTCGTTCGAACGATAGTGCCCAGATTAGACTCCAAACCAAATCAAACTTTAATCCATCCTTATCAGCTCAAAATGAAGTGTAAATGAGTAAAACACTTTAAAAATATTTAAAAAAAAATAACATCCTTATTTTTATAGAATAAAATTCCGAGTTTCATTAATTAACATTATGCATTTATACCTGAGTGAGCTCAGAATGCAATTACACTATGAAGACGAGAAATTTGAACTAATTAAACCACGACATAATTAATTCCTTGTAGCTTTGCCACAATGTCTTCAATTAATCTTTGACACGTCATAGTCTGTGTGGGATCGGACAATAAAAATCTGCATATGAGTCAAACATGTTTTGTTCCGAGAATAAGTCAAAAGTATACATGGACTCAATTCAAAATTTAGTCCTTACACGCTAGAGGGCGAAAGACCAAGATATCCCCCAAATGGTCTCGTTAGAGGCACGAACACCTCGCACGGGACCATTGTAACTCGAGGAACTGACTGCGTAGACACAGAACCCTCGATTTGAGAATATGGTGAAAGTTTACAAATATCTAGACATAGGCTTAATAAGACACCACTAGAGGGAAAAAACCCCAAAACCCCCCTAAATGGTGTCATAAGACGTATGAACGCCTCTCACAGGACCATGTAACTCGTAAGAATAAACCTCATAGTCAAGGGACTACCGTATTGAGAATATGATGAAAATTTGAAAATATCTTGACTTAGGCTTAAAAACACGTCGCTAGAGGGAGAAAACTCCAAACAACCCCCAAGCAACCCCGAAAGAGACACAATCACCCAGCATGGGACCAATGTAACTCGTAGGAACTGATCGTGAAGTCATAGGACTCCCAGTAGAAGAATATGATGAAAATTTGCAAATATCTAGACTTAGGCTAAAAAATAAGCGACTAGAGGGAAAAAACCCAAAATACACCCCAAATGGCCCCATAAGAGACACATACACCTAGCACGGGACAATGTGAATCGTAGGAACTGACCACATAGTCACGGAGCAATGAAAAATTACAAATATATATACATAGGCATAAAAGCATGCCTCTAACCTATGACAACCCAAAACGACACCTAAATGGCCTCGTAAGAGACATGAACACTCAACACGAGATTAATGTAACTTGTAGGAAATGACTACCTAGTCATGTGATTCCTGGTTTTAGAATATTTTGAAAATTTTCAAATATATAGACTTAGGCTTAAAAATATGCCGCTAAAGGAGGAAACCCAAAACTAGTCCCCAAATGGCCCTATAAGATGTACGAATACCTCTCACGGGACCAATGTAACTCATAGGAACTGGCTATGTAGTCACGGGACTCCTGGTTTGATAATTTGATGAAAATTTACAAATATCTAGACTTGGCCTTAAAAACATGCTGCTACAAAGTGAAAACCCATAATAGCCTCATAAGTGGTACGGACACCTCGCACGGGGTCAATGTAACTCGTAGAAACTGACCGCATAGTCATGAGACTCTCGGTTTGCAAATATGATGAAAAAATTTAAATATCTAGACTTAAGCTTTAAAATATGCTGTTAGAGGGAAAAAATACTAAAATATCCCAAAAATGGCCCGTAAAAGGCACGACCACCTCGCATGGGACGAATGTAACTTGTAGGAACATACCGCGTCGTCATAAGACTCCAGGTTTTAGTGTATGAACAAAATTGGCAACTATTTTTGAATTAGGCTTAAAAACACGCCTCTAGAGGAAGACAATCCAAAACATCTCCGTAAGAGGCACAAACAACTCACACAGGACCAATGTAACTCTTAGAAATTTATCATGTTGTTACGGGACTCCCGATTTTAGAATATGATGAAAAATTATTAATATTTAGACATAGTCTTAAAAACATGTAGATAAAGGGAAAAACCCATAACAACCCCCAAACGGTCGCGTAAGAGGCACGAACACCTCGCACGAGACCAATGTAACTCATAGGAACATACCGAGTAGTCACGAGACTCCCGATTTGAAAATATTATGAAAATTTGCAAATATCTATACTTAGTCTTTGGAACATGCTCTTAGAGGGTAAAAATCCAAAACAGCTAAGACAATGACTATGTTTTTACTTATTTTTAAAAAAAATGGGAGTCACCGATTTAGGTCGTGACCAATTTTCAACATCATCCCACATATGTTCACGGCCCGGGTTTGTGACCATTGGGTCACAACCCAGGTTCGTGACCCAATTTGAATATCATTCCACAAATGGTCACGACCCTGGTCTGAGACCTTGGGGTCACGGACTAGGTCCATGATATGAAGATAAATATTATCCCACGGAAGAGACGGTGACCCTCATTTTAGGTCACAAATGAAGTCTATGACCAATTTTTTGGTCATGGTGAAAATGGTTATGGTTAAGGTTCGTGACCTGAGGCCCTAGTTCCAACTTAAGTCATGAACATCTATGATCTATGGTGTAGTGAATATCATCAACAAATAAAATCATTGAGGGCTCCCCGTAAACTGGCACCCTACCTTGGCTAAAGGATGATGTGCCAATTTCCATGCTACATTAAACATATCTTGCCCATTCAGAATAAAATAATAGGGAACTTACTTATCTCACCTCTCCAACATCATCACCAAGGGTTCACCATCAAAGAGATAAAAGTGACCTCATCCGAAAAGAAAAATTCCCAAAAAGATAGAGTCACATATTCCCAACCCTTAAATCTCGATTGATTAAGGAAATTCTTTCCTTAATCCCGTTATTGGTGAAAAGAAAAAGTCCGATTAAATAAAAAATAATCGGTCATAGCAGGAAGGGAAGATTATGCAAACCCTTATACATTTCCAGCCCCACATCGAAAATCCTACATGAGCCACCAACCTTTCGCTTCAAGTCACCAAAAACACTTTAAGCCCCCAACTTTCCATCTTGAAAGAACTCAGTAGACCCGAGTCTCCACAATAATTTTACCTCAAATATTCAATACAGACTCCCCGTTGTCTTTGAATCGAATATACATAGGAAACTCGAATATACATGGCACTTTTGATTCCTTAAATATATGTACCGCTTTTTATTTTTCTTTAACATGTGTCTTTTATTTTTCACCCCATGTTAATAAAAAGAGTTTAGTATCATTATGTCCTTATGCACACTGTCCATTTTGCTAATATATAAGATACTGAAAATAAAATAAAAGTATAATATGTTATACCCCGTAATTTTAAATTAAATAAATTATATACATTTGTATTTATTTGCACTGACTGGGGATGTCACTAATTTATATTATTATTTGAAAGTGAGTTGCATTTAAAATACGATAGTGAATTAATAATTTTTTAACGAAAAAATAAAAATGTTGGTAAAATAATTCAAGTGTCTTTAGGGACGTGTAGAAGGTCCAGTTACACCTTAAAAGGTTGGTGTTTAAGGCCCACATGTTAGTATAGGCCTTGGGCCTGACTATAAACTGATTAGAATTGCTTTTGGTCTTGATGGATTAGGGCCCATATGGGGTTTAATCCTAATTTCGTGGGTAAACATTAGGACATAAAAATTAGGCATAAGATGACCCACTTTTATATTTTTGAGGCAACCTTATATCTAAGGAGAAGAAGAATTGGGGCTTTTACCTAGAAGAATTCACCCTAATTGTGATTAAAGGCAAGTTTATTTAGTATAATTATAAAATTGACGTTGTGTTATGATATGGTTGCTTATTGTATTCTAAATGTAAATTAGCAAAATTTGAATTAGAGAAGAATTCATAATTTTGGGAGTTTTTAAATTGGTAAATCGTGTTAAAACACCATGTTTATATAATAGTTGATGAAATTCATTCATAAATTGGAGTAGAATTTGACTTAATTGGTGATGATATTCCTCTATTATGTGATATCAATAAAAGTCCCTAACTCAATTAATTAGTGATTGGAAATTTAGGATGCTAATCCAATTATATAATTTTCGTTTAAATACATGTTTCAATTGATGAAAACATTGCATGTACATAATGGAATTGGTGTAGGAACATATATGTGGAATTTTACTATGTTGGTTGGGTGATTTGGGAGATTAAGGGGTCAGTAATGGAGGTTTAGATTGTCAAGAAATTTTCTTTAGAAAACTACTCACGTCGCGGATGTTTTTTGTGTTGTATGACTGGGAATATGACTTTCTTGCAAAAATAAAGTCTTAGTTAAATTCAGTTAAGAATGCGTGGGTTTAGTTTCGTAATTTTAAGAGTTTTGATGAATATTTTCTCAACAACAAGTAATGCTAAATTTTTCTCAAGCAAATCTGTCATTTTGAGGCTCTGTTCGGTGTAGTATACCTACAAATTCATCTTTTTTTTTAATAAAACGAGGTTCTAGTTAAATTACGTTAGAAAGATGTGGAGGATAGTTTCGTAATTTTTGGATCTTCAATGAATATCTTATGAATATTTTTAGAACAGCGCAACTTAACTTAATACTTTTAGGGTTAAGACTTGAACTTTTATACACCGGGAATTAATTAATTTATTTGCAATTTAGCGACTATACATACCCAAAAATTGATTATTAGCTGATATATATTTATGAATCATGTGATGATAACTACTATATTATTATGGCTAGTAGTGTCGGGTTGTATTGGAGGTCAGGTGACAACCCTGTTTCGGTATTCTGCTAGAGAAAGCGTTGAATTGTACCCTAGACTAGATGGATAAACATAGAGATGCGTTCCTTGATTTGTAGATACTTGAGATGTATAGAATAATTATTTATGAATATTGTAATGATCTGGATAACATGTAATCATGGGGTACACTTGGATTTGGGATTAGATGCATGTGACATATATTATTATTGGGCTAAGTTAACTTAAAAGAAACTAAAATACGAGAAGAAGATGTGTAGTTGCATTTTGGCCTAAAGTCAATTATATCATTATACTACGTAGACTTGTTGTTAATGTCCCCTATAAACTTTTTCTAAGGACATAAGTCACCAGTGCAGCCTCACCCATGATTAGGATTTAAAATCAACCTCGCTACTGATTTTTGAAGTTGCGAGGCTTACTTTGTTCATAATAATTGTATTCGATTATGGAGATAGTATTTATTTGAAAGAGATATTATGCATTAGTTGTTGTTAGGCACTATATGCTGTAACTGGAGATTTAAATAACTCTTATTCATTATATATCAGTATTTGAAGATTTCCCATATCGATCTTTAGTTTAATTTATCCATTTTCTTTAGCATTTTGCTAGATGCTAAGGATGATAATTAATTTCTTATACAACATCTATAATTTTAATAAATAGATTTGACCAACCTAATTATTCAAGATGTACGAGATGTTCCAGTTGGTATCAGAGCATGGTCCTATGTCTCGAGGGTTACAAGTATATGCTAGTTTTCCATGTACCACTTTGTGGATTTGTACTCTTTAGACATTGAGTATAATGCATGTTTTGATGGTGAACAATGGGATAATAAAATCTAAGAGAGCCAACAAAATGTTCCCATAGCAGCATGGGATGAGGAGAAGGCAAGTTTTTGCAAACGTAATATGCCCACGTTATTAAGGAGATTTGACCCAATGACAGTCTATCAATGGTGGTTTATTTTCGGTATGCTATTAGATTTGAGTAGAGTGAGTTACTCACCCTAGAGCAAGGTTCACATAGCATCTCCGCATATGAACAACAATTCACAAATTTAGCTACACTTTTCCTAGCCGAAGTGGAAATTGACAAAAAGAAGAAGGAATATGTCATTCGAGGTTTGAATTGGTTGATTATGAAGTTTATATTAGGAAATGCTATAGTGAATGTCACTTTAATCTTCTGGTAGTATCAGGAAACTCCTCATTAGATATTATTCAAGGGGATAAATGATCGTCTAAACATGATCAAGATGTGGCTAGGTGATGCTATGATTTAGTCAGATGATTATAAGAATTCTTATGAGAAAAATTATGGACGGAAGACCCGAGTAGGATATGACCAAAGTTAGGGCATTACAGACCCAAAATTTACTCAAAGTTCGAGGTCAAGGATCCTAATGGGGAGAGCGGGTGTCATCTAGACGACGAAGCCATTTTTTATATACTTATTATACATGTGTAGAAAAGAACACTAGGTACGAGATAATAGGCTCATTATGAGAAAACACTTATACTTGAGGATATATTATGGGATATTTCACTACTTGCAGATTGAACAGAGGCCGTTACTCTTAGATACCAAATATAGATTTGTGTACATGAGATTTTTTTTTATATTTAATTAGGGTGTGTTATTATTACACATATTGTAACTGTTAGATTTTGTGTTGAGTGTATGGGCACTCAGGTTGTGGCCTATTATTATGGGATAATATGGATGACTTTTGAGGTATTCTATGTGTTAGTTATGGGATAATATTTATGACTTTCGAGGTATTCTATGAGTTAATTGATATATAATCATTAAGAGATGACCCTATTTGGATGGGATGGGTTCGAAATGTACACAACCCAATTTAAAATTTTATTTTTCAAATTAGTTTTTACTTAAACAAAATTAATTCAAAATCAAATTAAAATAAAAAATTACCCAAATTAATCAATCACCAAATAAAATAATTTTGTGACTAAACCAATTTTATCATTTTAACCTAAGCATGCATCTAGGTGTGAATGGAAAGATAAAATAAATAACCACTACGCCCGATGTACGAGAAAAATCCAAATGGAAAAAACCTCGAACGATACAGCCTCAAAGTCTACTAAGTATGAAATTACAAAAATGACATGACAAAAGACTTACACAACGACTCGAAGCCCTCTAAAGCCTTGACACTCCCCGTTCCTTCAACCTCTGCTTAGTGACAAGCAGGAGTCCACCCACGCCTCATAGTCCACTGATAGGGCTCAGCAAGCGTCACCCATACAAAGCCCATCGTATGTAAACCAACTATCATGGAATCCTCCGCATGAAACAATTCTCAATAATGTGGAGAATGAATACGGTGCCAAAAACTTGATCTCAAAAAATGCATACCCCCCCCCCCCCCAACACACACACACACACATATACACACACGTGTTTTTGTGTGTGTGTGTGTAGAATCTTGGATCGAAACTAATTTAGTGTAAACATGTTTTTTTTTTGAAATTTTAATCATGAATCAATAAGAAAAACTTTCTTAGACTTTGGGAAAGGTATTTTCTCTCAAAGGACTAAAAAAGTCCGCATTAAAACTACTATCCCTCACTACTTAAATGGATGGAAAAGGAATTAGGGGGGGAGTTAAGAAAAAAACTTCAAGAAAAATTAAATTTTTTGAAATTCATTCCCCGTCGTTTGAATGAGGTACCATTCTTGTTCGAATGAAGTACCCTTTTTCATTAGAACAAGGATCTAACGAGAATTCAAACGAGATTTTTGAGAGATCAATTTTTTGAAAATTTTCCTCATTAGAAGGTTGTTCGAATGAGGTGCCCATTCTAGTTCGAACGACCTTTGATCGAGTTATCTAACAATAATCCAGAAAGACAGGAAAATGATTCGTGAGAATCTCGTTCGAACGAGGTACACATTATGGTTAGAACAACCTATCTAATGAGAAAACAACAATGGATAATTTTCGCTTGCTTGAAGTTTCGTTTGATCTAGGGTCTAATAACACCAAAAATGACTTACAAAAACATCTAAAAATATTTTATAATTAGACTAAAAACATCTTGACACCCAATAATAAAATATCCAAGGCTTAACATAAAATATGCTTTCATACCTGAGAGATTCTTGCAATGTTGATGACGAAACACAACATGATAATGTATTATCTTTCCCTTAGCCGCTACTTCTTCAAAAAACACGTCATAGACTTAAAAGGTCACAAACACAACTTATACCCTATGACTCAAAGAATTTTGTCCAGACTTAAGCCAATACATAAAAATTGTCTCAAATGAAAATGTGTCCTTACAAATCTCCCCCTTTGTCTATTTCGGGAAAAAACCAAAAATAAAAAAACTTATGAGCCATCAAGCTCATCTAAAAGACTCAATATTAACCTAGAAGGGAAAAGTACAGACGCTTGATCAACACATACTTTGAATATCTTTTATTTCATTATAACTTTTCCAAATTTTCTGTATGGTTCCAAACCGACACACTTAAACACACATTAAACGCATGGAGAATATAACAATATAAATAGCATAAGAAAAATCCTCCCCCTTTGTCTAAAAATATTTACCTAAGAATGGATTTATCCGCCTAAGTAATAGATCTCCCCTAAATGAAAGGATTTAGATACTATTTATCCCCCTGTTTGTTAAGGAATAAACAAAGATTAAGGTGCACAGAATAAATAATTTATCCCTCATTAAACCAATTCTACCCCTAAATGAAACAAGGGATGAGCATAAAGGAAAAACTAAGTATATTATGAAAGGATGTATAGTGATACAAGTAGCAAAAAATTAACATGGTAACGAATCCATATAAGGAACAATAGATATCAACTATGATGGGATAGTAAACTAATACCAACTGGAATGTACTAAAATAAGCATGGGATACCAATGAAAAGTCGCAACGAGATAGATGCCGATATGAAAAAATAGCATACAAAGACTAGATGTAAAATCAGAGACTCACAACAAACGATACCATATATATAAATGTAAAAAATATACTAATGAAGTACAAGCACATATATGTAGTTATAAACACTACACAAGACACTAAACACGATAATCTTTCCACAGTCATATGGCATAAATGTGTATAGATAGAAATGTAGTAAATTGAGTGAATGTGTGTGAACTAGATACAAAAAAATTATGACCTAATCACTTAAATTTGTTCAAGGAGTTCTATTTGATCACAAAACTTTATCAAACTTAGATTTAGACTCACGTGATAAGATAAAGTGAACTCAAAGAACAAACAAGCACATTGTAAACAAGCCTAGAATTTTGATGATTCTACAAATCAATAGCTTCATTACATTTAAGTATAAGTAGGATTAATTGTACAAACCCATTAATCTTCAACTAAAACACTATCGAAACTTAACATATATCATTTTGTATCCCAAATCTTTTGAAGATATAAATTTTCATGATCAATATTAAAACATGGCCTTAACAATTTATTCTTTTCTTTATCTGTAACTACCCGCCCTTTTGGGGACGATTAAATTCCATAATTAAGTATAAATTGAAATTTGGGGAATTTTCCTAAATAGTAATTTTTGGGATTTTTGAGGATTAACTGATTTTCGAAGGATGTTGTGATGATTTTTGGGACTATATAGGTCGAAATATTTTAATTATATGCCGTCGTTGAGTAAAGCGACATGAGGTAAGATTTTTAATTGGAAAATCCGCATATATTTATTTTGGATTGGAATAGTGATTTGCGGTCAAGTACCTCGGATGGAAATTTCGACTGCGCCATGAGTCTCAGAATGTCTGAGATAGTCGAAAAAGAGTGTTCGATTGTCGAAATTGAGGTTCGGGATATTTTAGAGGTAAAAGTAACTCGTAATTGGGTAAACGAGTCGTTTTTGGGTTTTAAGGGTTTAAACCCTTTTTCTTTCTTTATAAAGAGGGAGAGAGGGAGAGAATAGAAAGAAAAGAGAGAAAAGAGAGAGGAAGGAAGAAAGTGGAGAGAAAAATGGAGATTCGGGCCAAACTCCGCCGGATTCGACTCGAGGTCGTCTGATTTTATCCACGAGGCAAGTGTTTACTTGCTTTATTTATTTTTGTGCATTAATCTCATATCATAGTTGGTAAAAATATGATTTTTGGGTTAGAACCCTTAAAATAAAATTGGGAAGTCTTAGATATGAGTTTACATATTGATTTAATGTAAACTCTTAATGATTTCTAGTATTAAAACCATGTTAATGGAGTAATAAATGGAATTGAAATGGGAGAAATGTCAAATCTAGGGTTTTGGGGTTTTAAGATCCAAAACCTAAGAAAGTAGTTTAATACCCAAAATTAATTGATGTGTTAGTTGAAAAAATATATATTAGATGTTGGTTGAGTTGTTGGATGAGGTTAGAGACAACAAAAATGGGGAAAAATGGAGTGTGGGGAAGACAATGAATAGTGAACCCGTGGCCTTTGGGGTCATTTTAGGCCAGGAAGAGAAATGAGTTAGCTCTCAGCCAAAACACGGAAGTTGTAGATATTTTTGATACGGTCGCGTGGGTGCTGATTGCGTATTTTTCTGATATTTCTTTGATTTGATATGATTTTTACAAGATGGCAGCTCCGGGTTGAAATCATCAACTCGGAAATCAAATCGGGAATTGAAAAAATAAAAGCTAGGATTAGTCGTGTAGATGTTTTGGATGATTTTTAGGGTAGTTTAGAAACCCCAAAAATGAATTTAGGTTGTTGGATTAAGGGTTTGAGGAATTAAAGTTTTGAGGACCTGGTGTGACCGGTCGACCGCGACCCTATGGCCTGTCGACCGCGTCAAGAAGAAAGGGCGTACTGCTTTGTTTCGTAGGCTTATTTGCAACCCGCGGTCGATCGGGGGTCTAGGACCGGTCGACCGGTGCCCTGTTTTCAGCCCAAGATTTTGGAGATTAGGATTATTTTTCCTTTTTGAGTCTAAAGTTTAAGGGCCCTCTAAATTAGATTATTATAGAGGGTTATGTCCTAAAGGACTTGATGAATTGGGAATATATATATATATGCGTATATTCACTTAGAGTGAATTAGTATAATTGGAGATATCCAAATGAATCCGTAGATGGGATTTTGGTATATATTACTTAATTAAGTAAGAATATACTTTGGGTTTAGTATTATGCATATATGAATGCATGATTATGATTCTTTGAGAGAATCTTTGGGATTATTGGTCATCAATAGATGGTTTGGAAAATATGGCCATTTTTATATATTCTAGGAGGAATATATGGTATATGTATATACTATGTGAATAAAGTATATATATGTTATGATGTAAATGACTTTTGAAAATATAAAGATAAATGTTTTCAAAATGGAAAGGTAAATTATTTTCATAATTAATAAAATATGGATACACACCTCTCTAAATCATTATCATAAGGGAAGTTGCGTGCGTATGGTGAAGCCCCCTGGCTAATGAATGCAGGGTGGATATTGTCCTATAGGCCATATGAGCGTTCATTGTATTTTTTTTCTGCGCTGGTTAGGAGATTCCGGGTGTGGTCTTGACTATACCGCAGGCATATGGTCGCTTCCCAACGTCTTGCGATATAGGATCCCAGGTTGTCTTGATGATAGGCCCTGAAAGATGATAGCCATTTACGGGCGCGCACAGTAGGGAAACTCGGACGGGCGGTCTTAGAATGCGTTATGTTAAAGCAATTCATGATAATGGATTGGCTTTAATTACATTTCCTGGATATAGGAAAGGAAATGGGTTATATGAATTGGGCTTCGGTAACACCTCCCGGATGGAAGAAGGGAAGTGGAAGCATATGATATAATCAAAGCATTTTTATGATAATGAAAACGGCTTTGAATACATTTCCTGAATATAAAAAGGGAAAAGGGATATTTTGAAACGAAAAAGCATTTTTATGATAATAAAATTGGCTTTTAAAAGTATATGATTTGTTAAAGCAGTTCATGATAATGAATTGACTTTTATATTTACATTTCCTTGATATAATAAAGGAAATGAGAAGTTTTGAGAAAATGAAAGTAGTGATAAATACTTTGTATATGGATTCTAATTCCGGGAGATAGATCCGGATATGTATAATAAAAATGAAAATGAAGTAATTCTCATTCCGGGAGATATATCCGGATGTATATTGTAATATGAATGAGTATGATATGTATGCTAATATATAATATGTATTTATACATTATTTTGTGCTATGGGCCTAATGGATATCTACCATTAACCCTGCCAAGTAGTAGTGTATCAGGGGGGGTTCCTTGTTTGGATTTCGCTTTGCGAGACACCCCACGCACGAACTTAGTGCAGTGTTGAGAATGGAGGGAAGTTTAGCCCTTAGCACTTGGATTATCTGGGGTAGATAGTAGATGGGTAAAGTAGACTAGTTAGGCAGGGATATCTTGACTAGGGCATGTTGTTAGGGTGCGTTAGGTGTGCACTATTAGGGGAGAGGTGAGGGGTATCTCATGGGAGTGAAATACCAATTTAAACATGAGATAAAAATATTTTTCTAAAAATAAAGCATTTATGCCCTTACAAAATATTTTCAAAATTCGGGCTCTGACCCACATATCTACTTTTCCTCTCTTGTTGTATATATATATATATATATATACACAGGGACGCCTGGATGGAAATTCTTTCGAGTCGGATGTCTGCTGCAGCAGCTGTGGATGCTTGCGGGTTCTGGGTAGACGCTTCGTTCCTTGTACTCTAGATAGGAGGTATTGTACAAACATTCGGGCCCATGGTCCAACTGTTTTTATTTATTCTTCACACGTTATTCGATATGGTTGTATAATTTGAACCGAATGTTCTGTTATTTTAATTTATTTCAGTTCAGTTTTATTTTCGCAAAACTGTGTGGATGTTTTATTTACAGTTGGTAAAAAGTGTAGTAAAGTTAAAATTTTGACACCGGCCTAATAGGTTATTAGTAAATAAATGGATTTTCGGTAGTGATGCTAAGAATGATCCATATGAGACTCCTGTTTTAATTTGATATAGGAGTGATCGCCCGGTATTTTATTAGGCGGGGTGTCACATTTGCCTCTTAATTTTTTAATCTCTTGCTAATAGTGGCTTTCCCGCAAAGGAGAATTTCTCCCTCCGTAGCCCTTTCCCATGCACACTCAAATTTTTCAATAAACACCAAAGCCACGTGCAATGGTTCTTACATGCATAAATCTCCCATAGTCTGAACATATGTAGAAGTCAAGATCGATAGGAGAATATCTCACTTAGATTAAAGTTAACATGTGAAGTTAAAATTCAAAACAGCGCGTGCATGTGTGTGAGGAGGCATATAGAAAGAGAATCCATTAAGCAAATCAAAGTCAAACTAGTCCATGAAAGCATGATAAAGAATAATTTAAGCATTGAAATTCATAACCAAAAGTTCTAGTCACCTGGATATGTGGAAAGATATAGGATTCAAACACAAGGATATGTCAAATAAAATGTGTAAAACTAAAGTACATGTAAACAAAAGAAATCTTTTTAAATTTTAAAATTTTTTAAAAATAATTTTAAAACAATGACAAATTAAATACAAACAATTTTTTTTTGTATTTTTCAATATGACAAAATAGAAAAAAATACAAAAGACTTAAAACATATAGAACTAGAAAATACATATATCATGAAGTACAAAAGCTAGTGTATGAAGACATAAAAACACACTCAACCATTAGATTTAGTGTGGAATGTATCATGTGAATGCATTCGAGAATCAAGAAGTCTATCATGTAAATCCTCTAAATCGAATTTTCTAACCCACATAGGTGAAACGTGATGTTGTAAGGCTTTGGAAACCTTGGTGACTCTAAGTTAAGACTTCTTAGGACTATTTTTAAGATCAAAATAAAAATACCTAAGGTGACCATTACTATGACAATGTATGCATGTAAAGACATGTGTAATGATACCTAGGGGTTAACCTATTTTAACATTCTTATCAATGGTTGACTCTTTTAAAATCACGGTTTTGGCTTTATTAGGGAAAGCATTTTGAGTATTGAAGTCAATACCACGCTTTTTATTTTTTATTTTGGACGGTGCCTAACATCTCACCGAATTTTTAAGACCTAGACTCCAAATTAATTTTCACACGGCTCGAGTCTCTCAATTTATCTTCACGATCAACTATCATTAACTCAAGTAAACTCCTAGTCTCTTTAAAATAAAGAAGATCTTTCTTCTTAACCTCCATTAAACCTCAAAGACTATCTCTCTCACCTTGAATATACTTTAGCGTCTCTCAAAGAGTCCTCTCACATGCCCTAAAATCGTCCATTAAAACACTTTATTCATCTCCTACGACACATGCATTCATCCGAGCTTTCAACTTCAAGATTGCATTTTTTAATTTTAACGATTTTGCATATAACTCACAGAAGGAAACTTCAAGTTCACTAAATTCCTCCTCCTCTTCTTCATTCTTCATTCTCACTCTCTCCACCATCAAGAGCTTGGGATTCACTTAAAATGGACTTGGAAGTGTCATGTAACGAATTATCTATGGGAATATTTGTCATCAAAACTAGCATGACTAGCCATAAATGGGGTGACGTTGTGCTCAATGGAGGAATCAGGTCCCTTTTTCGATTCACTATCACTAAGCATGGCATTGTAAGAAATAGGGTTCTTGACCTCCTTCCTTAGTTTAGTAGGACACTCATCCGCCCTATGGCTAATCCCCTCACACCTAAAATACCTATTTGACTCATCTCTCTCGAGATTATCATTTTGATTCTTATTAAGTTTATCGACCTTATTATACTTAGACTTCTCAAATTTTTTATAATCATTTTGAAATTTTTCTTTATTAAACTTAAGAAATTTTCTAAAATTTATAGTAAACATAGCCATAACATCGGAGTCGATGTCTGCCTCATTATCTGAGACTTGTGTTTGCTCTTTCTAGCCTTCAAAGTAATGCCCTCATCTATCATAGGCTTTTTGGAGTTAAACATGTCGAGTTCATAGGTTTGAAGATCACCTACAAGTTCCTCGAGTTTCGTAGAGTCTAAGGTGCTTAAAAAGTTTAACACTGTAACTTTTGGATAAAATTTATCAGGTAAGGACCTTAATATTTTCTTACTAACACAATTTTTGAGTATTTTCTCTCCCAAGTTAAAATACAAGTTCATAATATTAGAAAATCTAACATGTAACTCATCAAAGGATTCAAACTCATCCATTTTAATGGTTTCAAACTGAGTGGCGAGGTTTTGGAGTTTTGAAGCCTTAACTATATTGGTGCCTTCATGGGTGAGTTAGAGTGTTTCACAAGAATTTTTAGACGTTTCATATGTCATAATTTTTAGTGTAACTGCACTAAAAAGGGCATTTAAACCACGCGAATTATAATTTTTCTAACCAATGCTTATGCTCACTCCTTATCTTTACGGTTTTAAGAACCGTAACTTCTCCAATTAAACTCGTTGGTGGGGACCACCCTCTGATAATCTCTTATTAAACCCGCTCATCTAACGATTTTAGTGTTGTTCTCATATGCGCTTTTCAGTAGACGTAGTTAGAACTATCAAAAATAGAAAACCTTAAAAAAGGATAAATTTTCTATATTCAACCCTTTAAGGATCTAACATGAGAATATAGTGCATTAGCTATGATACCAATCTACGAAGACCCTATTTGGATGGGATGGTTCAAAAATGTACACAAACCAAATTAAAAAATTATTTCCCAAACTAATTTTTATGTAAACAAGATTACCCAAATTAATCAAACACCAAATAAAATAATTTTATGGTTAAACCAATTTAATCTTTTTAACCTAAGCATGAATTTAGGTGTGAATTGAAATATAAAATGAGCAACTACTATGACCAATGTATGAGGAGAATCCAAGTGGTATAAACCTTGACGCTCTTCCTTTAACCTATGCTTGGTGACATGCAGGAGTCCACCCATACCTAGGAGTCCATTGATAGGGCTTAGTAACCATCATGCATACAGAGTCCACCGTATGTAAACCAATGAGCACATAATCCTCTGCAATAAATAATTCTCAATAATGTAGAGAATGAATATGGTGCCAAAAACTTGATCTCGAAACATATACATATACATACATATATATATATATATGTATATGTATATGTATATGTATATATATGTACAGAATCTTAGATCTAAACTAATTGGGTGTAAACATGGTTTTTTCATTTAAAATTTTAATCATGAATAATTAAGAAAAATTTCTTCGACTATGGGAAAGGTATTTTCTCTTAGAGGATGGAAAAAGTCATGTTTAAAACAACTATCTCGCACTACTTAAATGGATGTAAAAGGAAGTAATGGGGAGTTAAAGACAAAACTGGAAAAAAACTGATTATTTTCAAATTCGCGCCCGATCGTTCTAACGAGGTACCATTCTCATTCAAATGAGGTACCTTTTTTTCGTTAGAACAAGGATCTAACAAGAATTCAAAAAAGATTCCAGACAGGTCAAGTTTTTTGAAAATTTTCCCCGTTAGAAGGTTGTTCGAATGAGGTACCCGTTCTGGTTCGAACGGCCTTTAAACGATGTAAAATGCTGTGTGCAATACTGATTCAAATGGATTCACAAAATTCCAAATCAAACTTATTTAATTGGATGTCTAAATTTGTTCAAACTAAACTTCAATTTTATTTAACCCCTAAACATGCATCTACGTGTCAAATCTAATCAATAAATTAAACCATGTGATGATTAAGCTGAGAAACACTGATTTCAGGAAAAAAAACCTTTCGGATAAAAACCTTTTTCTTTCCACTATAATTTGTAAAAGTCGATTTACACGCATTATAATGAAAATACAATTGATAAATGAAATACCCGCATGTATCGATTCGTAGTCGTCAGCCTAGGAACACCACATCACTCACCATGACACGTAGTTGATCTGTCCAGTACCTCCCGCAAGTGGCACCTATTATCAGCCCAGTACCTTCCAAGGCACCTAGTGTAGCAATATAAATTCCCAGCAAATATGTCTTGGGTTCCACAAATAACTTACACAAAAGTAATTGGGATTTAGGAATTGTAAAACAAAAGATTTGAACCCTTTAAATGGTTGGAGAATAAAATAAACACACTCAAAAATGTATTATGTTAAAAACAGTGTTTCTCCACACCAAAATCCAATAGCCTAACACCCAATATATAGCAAAATTGAGGCGGTGGCGTATCATCCTAAATGACCTATCATTTAAATGACATACGATGTCGTTTGAGCGAGACAACATCTCATTCGAACGAGATACGCTGTCATTCGAACGACAGTGGCACTGATCCCAAAAGTCTTCAGACTTTGAAAATAGTTGGAAACCTAAATAGGCAAACCTGTTACAGGATCATAAAACTTTTATATAAAAAATATTTTATAAGAAAAAGTTCTTATAAAAACTACTTATAAAAAATTCAAAAAATATCCTAACATTTTTAATGTGAAATATAAATGGAACTTAAACATAATTTTACAAAAATCGTCTTGTTGGGCATGAATGTTTAAGTCTTCTTGAAATTCAAATCGTCTTTTGGAGATGTTATCCTCCTCAATTCTTCGACGACTTGTAGCGGTATTCGACATAATTAATTGTGATGGAAAATATTCTTACAAATCTCCCCTATGTCTATGCCGATACAAAATAAAAATATCTGAATTATCAACTATATAAATATACCCCCCCCCCCAAAAAAAAAAAAGTGGAAAGATAAAATGACAAGTCTTCAAACTTTGCTTCAAGAATCAACTTTTCAAAAGTTCAAGCTTTTCTCATTAGGGTGTGCAATCCAAAAATCTGAAATTGTACCTACACACATGAGACAAAGCAAATACCTCATGACACATCGAGTTTGAAATGATATAAAACATAAACATGAAAGCATAATCATAATCAATTCTCCCCCATACATAAACTCCCCCATAAAGTCATAATTCGTTCTCCCCATTTTTATTTATTCGAAATAAACAAGGAAACGAATAAACCAAATAAATCAAGTCGAGTTGTCACGGTAAACCAAGGCAAACAGGCTATTTTTTATGTTTCATATTTTTCATAAAAATGCAAAAAATGGTGTTACAAAAATCACACGCCATGAATGTATACTAAGATAACAAAATCATGGAAACTAAATGAATGGGTGTTAAAAGATTTATTAGCAAAATCGACTCAATCATGACATGTGTGCAAGATGCATAAGTCTACTCCTTACGAATGAACATCAAAATAGTCCTTAGGTGTAAAATTATAGAATTTAGATGACATCGTCTTAATCATATAAAAATATCAAATTATGAATGGTTTCCACACCAATAACATCCAAAACTATGTAATGTTTTTCATGACTTTCAAGGACGTGAAAACCGTTGAAAATTCCATCTAAACTCCCAAATTAAAATATCATGCTTTTTATTTTTCTTATGAGGTGATGAAACTAAATCCTATTTACCACTTTTTGGCATATATTTCTTTTTATTGCCTTTCAATTTTTTTGGGCTGTTTTAAACCTCATTGGAGCCCGAATAATTTTTAATTCCTCACTCTTTTAGGTCCATTTGAATGGTGTCTTTATCGCAAAGGAAAAATTGAAACACCTTTCGCAGCCCTTTTCCATTTTTCAAAATAAAACACACAAACTCACAAATGGTTTATATCATGCACTACTTTTCTTATCAATATTTATAGCATTTGGTTCATTGTATAGACATAATTGAGATGAAAACACTCAACCAACATTTGTTAGACAAGCACAAAAGTCAAAAAAATTCGTAAATGTGTGCAATAAAAGACAAATGAGTCAAACATATAGGTAGCAACACTATATCATCTCAAAGACTCCAAACTTTGTAAAGCACATGACATTGATGGAAAAAAATCCATCAATATAGAGTGTTTACAATCCAAACTTTGTAAAAGGAGAAAATCCATCATATAGAGTGTTTGCATTTTTAGTGAATATCTCTCCCAAAGTTCGATTCAGATGGAAAAAAAATTGGATATAAATTCATGTTGGGGTTATTTGTATTTTTAGCAGATTTATCTTAGACATTGATGCGTATTTGGAAAAAGAATAAAAAAGAGAAAGTAAAAGGAGAAAATCCATCAAAGAGAGTGTTTGCATTTTTAGAAAATATCTATCCCAGAGTTCGATTTAGATGGAGAAAAACTTAGATATAAATTTATGTTGGGGTTATTTGTATTTTTAGCAGATTTATCTCATACATTGATTAGTATTTGTAACAAGAAAAAAAAGATGCAATCAAGATGTTGTGAAATAAAGACATTTGTTCCAAGTGTAATGCACTCTTATCGACCATCTAATATCCATCCATCATATCACCATCCTACCTTATATCATCCCATACTTCTCATTTCATTTTCTCCTCCCCTATAAGCATCCATGTTTTCCCCTAAGTTTTCGGGAATATGAATGTCAACGTGGTGAATAACTCTACGTTCTCACTATAGTTATTAACATTATTTCATGATATCATTTTTCTTTCTAAAATATTAGTTCTTTCTTATATGTGTGTGAGACGTTTGACCTTGCTTACATTTACTCACCTCCTCACACACAAGAGAGATACACTTATCCAAAACTCGTGAGTTCGTTTCAGATAGATATATTCGTGAGTTTTTGAAGTTGAAACATTAATTTCGAAAAGGCAATCTAGAAATTACTCTTATGATGCTCGACCCATTTTCACTTATTCACACTACACACATTGAGTTCTACGAAGGATGTTCCTTAAGTATTCATTTAGTTAAACTTTTTATACACTTCTAGCTTGTATTCTTCAAAATATTTATCTCATGATGGATTGTGCGATTGTTAATGTTAAATAAGAGATTTACTGGTATTTGCAAATAAAAAATTTTGTGGGTATATTCCCTGCAAACCCTCACAAGGCAAAATTGTCGTGTAGGGAAACCTATAGGTTTAAAGACTTGTTGCACATGTTAAGTACAATCGCAAGTGCTCGCGAAAGTGGTCACTTTTGGCTTCTTATCTTTCTTTCTCTCCATATTTTGCTCGAGGACTAGCAATGTTCTGTTTGGGGGTGGCGTGATAAGCAACCAAAAGTGTATATTTTATACCCCAAATAGACAATTTTTAATTATTAATTCTCGGTAAAATTGGACTCATATTGGTATTTATTTGTTTTGTAGATCAATAAGCGTTTGTGGTGTCAAACAAGTTTAATTCGAGGCAATTGCCGTAAATAAGTGGTCAAATTACATCAAATGTGGGAATGATGCGGTTAAATGAGACTAAACTCAGTCCCGTAGCCTAAACCTGCCCCGAACCAAGCCCACTCCACCCCTAGCATGTCTTAAAATTGCCTTGTATGTGTGGTGTTTTTATATATTTTTGAGTCATTTTTACTATTTTATTTTATTCAGTGTTTTACCATTTTATGTAAATATAATAGTGTCATTTTATATAGTACTAAGTGCGTGTTTGTAAATAATATATGTGTGTATTTTATTTGATTTTTAGTTTTAGTTTTTAATTTTTATTATTAGTTAGTTTTATTAATAGTTGATTAGGTTAGGTTTATTTGTATTTTATTTTAATCTTTTATTTTTTTAGGAATTTATTTTTCTAATTTTAATAAATTTTATATTTTCATTAATTTTTTTAGGATTTTAATTTTTAGGTTTTGTTACTAGTATACATTTTATATTTTTAATTTTATCTATAGACTTATCAATATTTCTAGATTAGGTTTTTAATTTTTATGGATTTTATTTTTTAAGTTTTAGTTAAATGTTAATTTTATTTTATTCTTTAGGTACAAATAACACACACACACACAAAAAAAAAAAACTATCCTACACACTCACACACCCTCATACTAACTCCCATACACCTTATCGTATCAAAGACACACCCAACCCATATTCCCCACCAAAACAACCCATATTCTCTCTCCTTCATTAAACCCACATCTCCTCTCTCTTCCACAAACACACCATCATTCTCCATACCCAGCGACCTTCCAAACCCGGCGACCCAAATCCCTAAACCCGAATTCAACACCTCTGACCCCAAAGCCCTGTAACCTGCGACCTCGACCCATTTCTTCCATCTCGACCATGACATCCACCATTTAAACCCGCTTATACCCAACTTCCCACGAACCCCCTACCCGAGTACAAATCTTGAACCTGCTGCCAACCTCCTCCACTCAGACCTATTCAACACTATTTTCGGCCAAATCCATACTTGATCTACCTTCCAACCCGTAAACCCACTAGACCCAAAAACCCCACAACCCGTAAACCCACTAGACCCATTCCAACCATGAAACCCATTTCACCTAACCGAAGCCATCTTACCTGATTCTGCCAAAGTCCCAACTAAAGTAAAATAAAAACCCACATGTGTTATATGTTCCCTTTTACTCATTTCCAAAAATACCCCCAACTTACCCCCACACTCTCATTACTTCACTTTTCACATGCACTTATGTGCATTTCCAAAATTACCCTCACTCAATATCAAACACCCATTTTAGCCTATTACCATGACCAATTTTCCCTTTTCCATGTGCACCCTATAAATTGAAGACTTGGTGGCACTTGAAGACAATCCTCATTTTAGTTTTTAACTTTGGGTAATAAATTCTCCTCCACCCCTCTATAGAGAGTATTTTCATTTTTAGCAATCATCTCAATATAGAATGGTGTGGTAGAATTTATCCCTTGGATGAATTCCACTCCACCCCTCTGTAGTGATTTTTTGTATTTTTAGCAACTATCTCAATGTAGAGGGGTGTGGTAGAATTCATCCCTTTTGTAAGTAACTTCTTCTACATCCCTTTATGGTGAGTATTTGCATTTTTATCAAATATCTCAATATAAAGTGATGATGTAGAATTTATTTCCTTGGATGAATTCTAGTGTACAATTTTATAATCTGACGATTTGCATTTTTAGCAAATCTCTTTCATTATTTAAGAGTCCATTATGAATTCATCCACTGTACATTGTAATTAGTTTTTATTTTTTTATTTTTTAGTGTTTATTTTAGAATAAAATATATTACTGAGGGATTGTAATGGAGAGAATTTTGGTTGTAATTAAATATTTCACTCCAATTCAAGGAATAAATGGGTATGATCTACTCCTATTTAATTACTCTTGATTTAATCCTTATATGTTTTTATTTGTTTATCTTATATCTTAGATGATCATTAATTAGGGAAAATCTCCCATTCATGGGATGAATTTTGAATCCCTCATGAGTCCAATTTAGTTAGTTTTCATTTTAGCATAATTTTTTTTATCTCATTTTTCTCTGATTAGCTTTTACATCTTACTTAGTAGTTTAAAAATTAGCATTGTTAGTTAACTAATAGTCCCTTGAAAAATCATAAAAAATTATAATATGAAAATGAATTTTACATTTTTTTCCTTCACATATTTGGTTCTTCACTCCTTAGATTTGGATTGACTCCCATACTTAACCTATGCATATTTTGTGGTTATTTATTGGTTCAGGAGAATTTTGATGGAAAAGGAGTTGCAATAAAGATCAACACATAAGAGTAAATATTTTTACCTATCAATCTTGAACAAGCCTGGAAGGTAAAGGTCACTATAGGGGATATATCTGAGAAGGTAGGAAAGATGCTTCTCGATCCCGCTTTAGGTAATGTTGAGTGATTAGGTTTAGGTCATGACGGTGCATCTACTTCCCATGTTGCACCTGGGTTGGTTCCCGAGTTTGTGATAGATCAATATTGCTCTCAATCCAACCCACCTAGGCGTCATGTTCCCGATAGGAGAGAGCATCCTAGACATTTTAGGAGAGGTGTTCCTAGGCCCATGTATGTCTGCACCCATTGTAAAAAGAGAGGACATCTTAGGGAGTTTTTCTTTAAGTTGGGTACACGTGTTCCCACACACGAACAGACATTTGATGCTCCGAATGATTACACTTTTCACTTGTTAGGGAGAAAGTTAAGTTTTTGGTCAAGACTTCACATGATTTGATGGATGTTTTTCATGGGATGTCACCGCCTTTGAAAAACTCCACCGCACCTAACCGTTGAGGTTTAGACTTATTTGCCAACATAGGATGATTTCATGGTGATAGTCTATGCCTATTGCTAGTGTGCACCACTTTTGTATTTATCTTTTCAATTTTTGAAATATTTTGAAAAAAATGAAAAAGATTTTTGTTTTTGAAATTTTTTGGAAAAATACAAAAAAAATTTCCATTTTTTTGAGAAAAAAGAGTGAAAAGCCAAAAAGATTTTATTTTGATAAATTTTTTTGAAAAAGACAAAAAGTGTTTTGTATTTTGTTTACACCGTTTATGGATGGACATTTAGGATGACCAAGTCACAACATCATTCCATATCCATGTGACTATTTGATAGTATTTTGAGATGATACATCATTTCATTTTTGTGATTTATCATGTTTGGAGTCATTAAGATATAATTTGAGATTACTTTCTACATGTTTGACTCATAGTCTCCTTTATTGCACACTTGCACGGATTTTTTTTATTACTATACTTGTTTATCACATGCTGGTCCATCTCAATCATGTCTTTAAAATGAACCATATGAGATAAAACTTGACAATGAAAGTAGTGCATAGAAAAATTGTTGCTCGTGAGGAAGTTGTTTAATATGAAAAAATGATGAGTGTAAACGGGAAAGGGTTACGAGTAATTAATAATCATGTCACGAAATCCACTATTTAAAAGAATTCGAGAAAAAATAAATGCAATAAAATGATAAATATGCCAAATTGGGGCCAATAGGATTTGTTTAAGTTTAGAAAAAATAGAAGCCTCAAAAGACTTGAAAAGCAAATATATATTTGAGGGAGTTTGGTTGGAAATAAATCAACATGTTTGCCATCCTGACAAAGTCTTGAAAAACGCATTAAATAGTTATAGTTGTTATTGGTGTGAAAATAATTTTGGACTTTGATTTTTTAATTTGATTACATCGATGTCATTTGAGTTCAAGAATTTTTACACCTAAGGATGATTGTGAAGTTCATTCGTTAGGAGTATCCATATTCATCGTGCACTGATTAGGCATAAATTCTTCCAAAAGTATCCCTTAGTACCTCGAACAACGTAATCGAATTGATTTTATCTCATAGCCTTGCTACTGACTTATCCTAATGAGTACACCGAGTTTCTGGCATTTCGTACTAATTTTGAAGGGATTTAATGTCAATAACGAAAGAAAGAAATCATAAGAATCAAGAAAGAAAAGAAGGAGAAGTCAAATGGGCAAAAGTATAATTTCTACCCAAAATTCGGATGAGGTACCTAATGAGAAGTTGAAGATATCAAGTTCATGAGCATATAGGAAGAAACGGCACCTCAATCGGAGTCCCGGAAAGAAAGATATGAGTAGTCAAAGTTGAAAAAAAAGTCAAAGAGGTAGACCGATCCGCAGTAGCCCTGGACCGGTCTGCGGTGCCATAATCCAGAGGACCCCGGCTTAAAAGCAAACTGAAGAAGGAAGAAAATAGAAAGAACCTGTTTGCCCCGGACCGATCCGCCAGGAAAATAAAAGAACTGGTCTTCTTCCCAAGCAAACCGATCCGCCTAAGCCTCGGACCGGTCTGGTTGTCGAGTTTTGAAATTCTATCCTTCTCTAATGGGGAGTCCTAGTGTAACAACCCGCCTAATAAGATACCGGGCGATCACTCCAATATTAAATTAAAACAGGAGTTTCACATGGATCATTCTTAGCATCACTGTCGAAAATCCAATTAATTACTAATATCCTATTAGGTGGCCATTAAAAACTTTTATCTAACTACTCTTTTTAGCGCAAAAATTAAAACATTCACAATTAAATGCGTAATGAACTGAAATAGAAAAGAAAAGAACTAAAATAACCGAACACTCGGTCCAAATAATACAACCATATCGAATGATGTACTAAAAGAATAAATAAATGCAATTGAGCCATTGGCTCGAGTGTTTATACAATAACTCCTATGTAGAGTACAAGGAAAGAAACGTCTACCGATAACCTGCAAGCATCCACAGCTGCTGCAGCAGACGTCTGACTCGAAAGAGTTCCCATCCAGGCGTCCCTGTGTCTGGACACCTATATATATACAGTATAGAGAAAGAAAGGAGAGTAGACAAACGGGTCAGGGCCCGGATGTTTAGAAAATATTTTTCAAGTGCATAAATGCTTTATTTTTAGAAAAATAGTTTTATCTCATATTTAAATTGGTATCGCACTCTCGTGAGATACCCCTCACCTCTCCCCTAACAGTGCACCCCTAGCGCATCCCTATAAACCTCATAGTCAAGCTACCCTGCTAAACTAATCTAATACCCAACCACTATCTAACCTAGATAGTCAAACAGATGTACTAAGGGCTAAACTTCACTTTAATCTCGACGCTATGCCATGTTCGTGCATGGGGTGTCTCGCAAAGCGAAATCCAAACAAGGAACCCCCCCGATACACTACTATGCGGCACGGTCGATCGTCGGGATTCATTAGACCCTCGGCACCCAGTTTATACATATACATACATCTACAATATACTTCCGGATAATATAAATATCTCCCGGACTGAGGATTTCTTGATATATAAAGTATTTATAAATACTTATCCTTTTCATTTCAAAAACTTCCATTTCCCTTCTCATATCCAGGAAATGTATTTAAAAACCAATTCATTATCATGAATTGCTTTAATAAATCATATACCTTTTCAAAAGCCAGTTTTATTATCATAAAATGCTTTTCCTTATCAAATATCCCATTTCCCTTTATACTCAGGAAATGTATTCAAAGACATTTTCATTATCATAAAAATGCTTTGATCATAACATATGCTCCCACATCCCTTCTTCCATCCGGGAAGTGTTACCGAAGCCAATTTAAATATAACCCATTTCCCTTCCTATATCCAGGAAATGTAATTAAAGCAAATCCATTATTATGAACTGCTTTAATAAACGCGTTCTAAGACCGCCCGTCCGGATTTCTCCACTGTGCGCGCCCCTAAATGGCTATCATCTTCCAGGGCCTCCAAGACAACCTGGGATCCTATATCGAAACACGTCGGGAAGCGGCCATGAGCCTGCGTGGTAGCCAAGACCACACCCGGAATCTCCCTACCCCCGCAGAAAAATATACAACCATAAGCGCTCCCATGGCCTAGGACTATATCCACCCTGCATCATTAGCCAGGGGGCTTCACCATACGAACGCAACTTCCCTTATGATAGAGATTTAGAGAGGTGTGTAATCCATATTTTATTAATTATGAAAACATTTATTTTTCCATTTTGAAAATATTCATTTATATATTTTCAAAATCATTTCCATCATCATATATATACCTAAAACACACAGTATATACATATCCTATATATTCTTCCTAGAATATATTTATACGGCCATAGTGGCCTATAGCATCTAGCGATGACCAAATATCCCAAAGATTCCCTCCAGGAATCGTAATCATGCATTCATAGTTGCATGATTCTAAATCCAAAGTATTCCTTACTTTGTTCAATACTAATTACCTCAATCATCTCTTAAAGGTTTATTTATCCTCAAAACCCTTATTTAGGAATCCCCATAAAAATCCTAAATGGTAATTCAACTCCCCATACTCTTAAAGGGAGAAAACTAGAAATTCTGGCCTAAGCGAATCGATTCGCCCCTTTAGCGAATCGCTTCGGGTGGGCGAATCGATTCGGTTCCCAATCCGAATCGATTCGGAAAGTATTCTGCAAACAGGTCTGTAAATGGCGAATCGATTCGGTCTGTACCCGAATCGATTCGGCCCATTGCAGAAACCCAATTCCCCTTAGGCGAATCGAGTCGGCCTGTACCCGAATCGATTCGGCCTGTTCGAGGGTCACAGTTTGGGTGATTTCTCAAACTCCAAAATACCCAAAAATCAATCCAAATTCATTTTCATGGTTTCTACTCTATACCAAAAATCATCCCAAACATCTACACAATAGTTTCTAGCCTCTATTTTTCCAATTTCCGATTTGATTTCTGAGTTGGTACTTTCAACCCGGAGCTGTCATCTTGTAAAAATCATATAAAATCTTAGAAAAATCAGAACAATACGCGGTTGACTCCCACGCGACCGTATCGAAAAGATCTACAACTTTCGTGCTTTGACCAAAAGCTAAATCAATTCTTTTCCTAGTCATAAATGACCCTAAAGGCTGCGGGTTACTATTCATCACCTTCTTCGAGAAGGTTTCAGCCATTAAAGCTTCTCCCAAGCTTTTGACGCGTCACCCAACGTCCTACAACCTCAACCAACTACAAATACACCTATATTAAGGGTTCTAAACATCCTAGAACCCGGAATCACCAATAAATTTCAATTAAAACCTAAGTTTCTCCAATTTACCATTTTTAGGGGTTTATTCGTTTTAACTCCCAAAAACCCGTTTTATCCACGAATACCCAACCCAAAATCATTAGGGTTTGTTATACCAACAATGATATGAGATATTTATGCATGAAAACAAATAAAGCAAGTAAACACTTGCCTCGTGGATAAAATCCGACGACCTCGAGCCGAATCCCGCGGAGGCTGGCCGGAATCTCCCCCTTTTTTCCTCTTTTCTTCCTCCTCTCTCTCTTCTCTCTCTTTCTCTTTTTTTTCTTTCTCTTTTTCTCCCTCTCTTCCTCTTTATATATAGAGAAAAGGGTTTTAACCCTTTAAAACCCAAAAACGACTCGTTTACCCAATTACGAGTTACTTTTACCTCTAAAATTACCCTAAACTCATTTTCGACAATCGGACACTCTTTTCCGACTATCTCGGCCATTCCGAGAATTATGGCGCAGTCGAAATTCCCATCCGAGCTACTTGACCGCAAATCACTATTCCAACCCAAAATAATTAATTGCGGTGTTTTACTCAAAATCTCACTTCTTTTGTCGCTATACTCCGTGGCGACATATAAATAAAATATCTCGACCTATATGGTCCCAAAATAATTTATAACACCCTTCGAAAATCATTAAATCCTCGAAAATCCCAGAAATCACTATTTCGAGAAATTCTCCAAATTCCAAATCATACTTAATTATGGGATTTAAATCGTCTCCAAAAGGGCGGGTTAGTACATACTCCTCCCCTTACAACAGAATTTCGTCCTCGAAATTCAGATGTAACTTGCACCCTCTAACTAGGATTACTACAAATCCTAAAACCTCAAGGAAAAAGATACTAACCTAATGGTTCCTAACCATACACTATGCGGCTACCGCAATCATAAAGTGACTCTAATACGTCACTTAACACCCATCCTCTAAAATGCCTCTTGGCATGGATTTCAATCTCGTGTACTACTCTTATCTTAACTAGGCGGTATATCAAACCACGTTACCAAGGTGCCCATACACCTTTCTAACTTGTGCATATCAGCACATACATTACGAACGTCTGACACGCATCACTCTCTCTCAATAAGGATCTCCTTTCCTCGGTGTAATACTCATCTATGGGTCCTCCGAACCCGCGCATTTCAATATTCCTAACTTCGGCGCTGCTAATACTAGTGAACCTATATCCTAAAAATGCTACGATCTATGTGTTACCCTACCTATTCGAAACTAATATAGTCCTAAGTATGTCCCTAGTGCCTAAGGCCTCTCCCAAGTCCCGACAAGTGCTTGGTTTCATGCGTGGGACGTCTCGCTAAGGCGAAATCCAAACAAGGAACCCTCCCGTTACACTACTCCCTCGCGTAGTCGGTCATCGAGATATAACGACCCAAGGCACAGAAGCGGGACGTCCTAAATCCTACTAGTCTAGCCTATGAACGCATTCTTACTATCTTATCCTTCCGCCCATACAGAAGGAAACCTAACTAATCAAGTGCCCACTTTCTGTGGAAAGTGTCACGAACATAATACCCAAAATGTAGCTCCTCAAAACTTGCCTTTTCATTAAGGCGTGACTATTGTCCTCAAATCAATTCTCTAAGTCCAACCTCACCCACCCATTTGTGGCGAAGGGACCACTTTAGTGCTTCTCCATAGCACAATATTTCCATAAGTATATTAACATTATGTGGTTCATAGCCTATAGTGGTTCATCCACACTATAAGACCTTTCCACAAGATCAACATCCTTGCATCCCATAACAGCTCCCCACTCCCGACGCCGTTAAGAGTCATGTGTGGAGTGTCTCGCAAAGCGAAATCCAAACAAGGAACCCCTCCACACATTAACCTTTGACTTCGTTGGTTGTGGAGTTCAGTCATTTCAACATGCAATCGGGATAACCCTATCCCCTAATCCAACAAAAGGTGATCTGAACTCCTATCTCTAACTAAGAGTCATACCACCCTGCGCTCGCACTCGTTCCTAAGTCCTTGCGCAAACTAATACTGAGCTAAATCTTATCGCTCAACAACGATTCTGTGGGCCTCAAATTATATCTATAAGGTTGCCACATATACCACCCAAAATAAGGAAGCCTCTGCTCATCGAGGTTCCATAAATCCATAATAGCAAAGGTGTACTCAACCTGTATCAAGGTGAGACACCAGAATAACAACTTGTTCCCTCCAAGAACTGCGGACACGATAGACTTGCCATTATTAGCCTTCTATCGCTCCGTTACACCATATACCGTATACGTATATATACAAAATATAAGCACCCGCCTCTATGGCGAATGAAGGGAAATAAAATTCCGCTATTGCGGAAAACACATAGTCATACATTAAAATGTTATCGAGACCGCCACAACTCAAAATACACACACGAGTCTAGGGCTAACTAATACCGCGACTATATCTAGTCACGCCAAATACTCACACCATATACCTCTGCTGAACCTTAGGCGAATAATTCCCAAAGCTGCATTCTTCTCATCCTGCTGATTCATGGGGACTCACGGTTAGAACTATCCGTAAGATCCCTTTGGAATCCTTATCTCCACGGGGTAATCCAACTTTAGTACCACACTCTATTACGGCGGCACTATGGTACTCGTAACTACTATGCTTTAGTAGTCATTGACATAATTCTTAACAATTACCATAGAGAGAGTGACCTCTACTAAGGTACTCATCCCAACCTTCTGCCAGCTGCACCAGCTAAGCCTCACCTCCTGCTGCCATCCAAGCTCCGCACACGATTCTCAAACGAGCGCGCAAAGATTTCTATAATCTCATAATATGGCAGGAGAACGAAATCTCACAAGAGATATCAACAATCCTAATCCTGGGGCTCTATACAAATCGAGAGCAACGCTGAAAGCGTAGTACGTCCGCACAGATTCCTAAAGACACTAGAACCTGATGCTCTGATACCATCTGTAACAACCCGCCTAATAAGATACCGGGCGATCACTCTAATATTAAATTAAAACAGGAGTTTCACATGGATCATTCTTAGCATCACTGTCGAAAATCCAATTAATTACTAATATCCTATTAGGTGGCCGTTAAAAACTTTTATCTAACTACTCTTTTTAGCGCAAAAATTAAAACATTCACAATTAAATGCGTAATGAACTGAAATAGAAAAGAAAAGAACTAAAATAACCGAACACTTGGTCCAAATAATACAACCATATCGAATGATGTACTAAAAGAATAAATAAATTCAGTTGAGCCATTGGCTCGAGTGTTTATACAATAACTCCTATCTAGAGTACAAGGAAAGAAACGTCTACCGATAACCTGCAAGCATCCACAGCTGCTGCAGCAGACGTCTGATTCGAAAGAGTTCCCATCCAGGCGTCCCTGTGTCTCGACACCTATATATATACAGTATAGAGAAAGAAAGGAGAGTAGACAAACGGGTCAGGGCCCGAATGTTTAGAAAATATTTTGCAAGTGCATAAATGCTTTATTTTTAGAAAAATAGTTTTATCTCATATTTAAATTGGTATCGCACTCTCGTGAGATACCCCTCACCTCTCCCCTAACAGTGCACCCCTAGCGCATCCCTATAAACCTCCTAGTCAAGCTACCCTGCTAAACTAATCTAATACCCAACCACTATCTAACCTAGATAGCCAAACAGATGTACTAAGGGCTAAACTTCAGTTTAATCTCGACGCTATGCCATGTTCGTGCGTGGGGTGTCTCGCAAAACGAAATCCAAACAAGGAACCCCCCCGATACACTACTATGCGGCACGGTCGATCGTCGGGATTCATTAGACCCTCGGCACCCAGTTTATACATATACATACATCTACAATATACTTCCGGATAATATAAATATCTCCCGGACTGAGGATTTCTTGATATATAAAGTATTTATAAATACTTATCCTTTTCATTTCAAAAACTTCCATTTCCCTTCTCATATCCAGGAAATGTATTTAAAACCCAATTCATTATCATGAATTGCTTTAATAAATCATATACCTTTTCAAAAGCCAGTTTTATTATCATAAAATGCTTTTCCTTATCAAATATCCCATTTCCCTTTATACTCAGGAAATGTATTCAAAGACATTTTCATTATCATAACATATGCTCCCACATCCCTTCTTCCATCCGGGAAGTGTTACCGAAGCCAATTTAAATATAACCCATTTCCCTTCCTATATCCAGGAAATGTAATTAAAGCAAATCCATTATTATGAACTGCTTTAATAAACGCGTTCTAAGACCGCCCGTCCGGATTTCTCCACTGTGCGCGCCCCTAAATGGCTATCATCTTCCAGGGCCTCCAAGACAACCTGGGATCCTATATCGAAACACGTCGGGAAGCGGTCATGAGCCTGCGTGGTAGCCAAGACCACACCCGGAATCTCCCTACCCCCGCAGAAAAATATACAACCATAAGCGCTCCCATGGCCTAGGACTATATCCACCCTGCATCATTAGCCAGGGGGCTTCACCATACGAACGCAACTTCCCTTATGATAGCAATTTAGAGAGGTGTGTAATCCATATTTTATTAATTATGAAAACATTTATTTTTCCATTTTGAAAATATTCATTTATATATTTTCAAAATCATTTCCATCATCATATATATACCTAAAACACACAGTATATACATATCCTATATATTCTTCCTAGAATATATTTATACGGCCATAGTGGCCTATAGCATCTAGCGATGACCAAATATCCCAAAGATTCCCTCCAGGAATCGTAATCATGCATTCATAGTTGCATGATTCTAAATCCAAAGTATTCCTTACTTTGTTCAATACTAATTACCTCAATCATCTCTTAAAGGTTTATTTATCCTCAAAACCCTTATTTAGGAATCCCCATAAAAATCCTAAATGGTAATTCAACTCCCCATACTCTTAAAGGGAGAAAACTAGAAATTCTGGCCTAAGCGAATCGATTCGCCCCTTTAGCGAATCGATTCGGGTGGGCGAATCGATTCGGTTCCCAATCCGAATCGATTCGGAAAGTATTCTGCAAACAGGTCTGTAAATGGCGAATCGATTCGATATGTACCCGAATCGATTCGGCCCATTGCAGAAACCCAATTCCCCTTAGGCGAATCGATTCGGCCTGTACCCGAATCGATTCGGCCTGTTCGAGGGTCACAGTTTGGGCGATTTCTCAAACTCCAAAATACCCAAAAATCAATCCAAATTCATTTTCATAGTTTCTACTCTATACCAAAAATCATCCCAAACATCTACACAATAGTTTCTAGCCTCTATTTTTCCAATTTCCGATTTGATTTCTGAGTTGGTACTTTCAACCCGGAGCTGTCATCTTGTAAAAATCATATAAAATCTTAGAAAAATCAGAAAAATACGCGGTCGACGCCCACGCGACCGTATCGAAAATATCTACAACTTTCGTGTTTTGATCGAAAGCTAAATCAATTCTTTTCCTAGTCAAAAATGACCCTAAAGGCTGCGGGTTACTATTCATCACCTTCTTCGAGAAGGTTTCTGCCATTAAAGCTTCTCCCAAGCTTTTGACGCATCACCCAACGTCCTACAACCTCAGCCAACTACAAATACACCTATATTAAGGGTTCTAAACATCCTAGAACCCGGAATCACCAATAAATTTCAATTAAAACCTAAGTTTCTCCAATTTACCATTTTTAGGGGTTTATTCGTTTTAACTCCCAAAAACCCGTTTTATCCACGAATACCCAACCCAAAATCATTAGGGTTTGTTATACCAACAATGATATGAGATATTTATGCATAAAAACAAATAAAGCAAGTAAACACTTGCCTCGTGGATAAAATCCGACGACCTCGAGCCGAATCCCGCGGAGGCTGGCCGGAATCTCCCCATTTTTTCCTCTTTTCTTCCTCCTCTCTCTCTTCTCTCTCTTTCTCTTTTTTTTTTCTTTCTCTTTTTCTCCCTCTCTTCCTCTTTATATATAGAGAAAAGGGTTTTAACCCTTTAAAACCCAAAAACGACTCGTTTACCCAATTACGAGTTACTTTTACCTCTAAAATTACCCGAAACTCATTTTCGACAATCGGACACTCTTTTCCGACTATCTCGGCCATTCCGAGAATTATGGCGCAGTCGAAATTCCCATCCGAGGTACTTGACCGCAAATCACTATTCCAACCCAAAATAATTAATTGCGGTGTTCTACTCAAAATCTCACTTCTTTTGTCGCTATACTCCGTGGCGACATATAAATAAAATATCTCGACCTATATGGTCCCAAAATAATTTATAACACCCTTCGAAAATCATTAAATCCTCAAAAATCCCAGAAATCACTATTTCGAGAAATTCTCCAAATTCCAAATTATACTTAATTATGGGATTTAAATCGTCTCCAAAAGGGCGGGTTATTACACCTAGGCCAGCTAAAACTCCTAAAATTTTGTAGGGTATATAAACCCGAGTTTTTATCATTTTTGGGAATGGAGAATTAGTATAATTTTCCATTCTTTTAAGAAAACCCTAATTTAGAGATAGTTTATAATTTTAATTCCAAGATTGAAGATTATTCAGATTTCTGTGATTCCAAGTGTTCTTAATTACTTCTTTTGCTGCTTTGGTAAGATTAGGAGTTAATTTTCTTCAGTCCAATTCCTTTCTACATCATTCTACAAATTTTCCTTAGTTTAATCATGGTTTTTTGCAATTCAAAAACTGTTTTCATTAGTTTCAGCATGCTAGGCTTGATTTTCTAAGGTCGGGATACATGAACCCAGCCCGATGTAATAATTGCATGTGTATAACAATAATTCTCTGAATTTAATGATTTATTATGACCGTATTACGTAGAAAGGAGACCATTATAGATCTTTGGATCTCGTTTGCTTTCGGGTAACCGGGTTGCTTTAGAATGCAATTCGAGTGTAACTATTGTAATACCGATTTACTCGTCCTCAGATTAAGTATGATGCGGGCTTGAACCTCATATACGTAATGCTTGGGAGTACTAAATTCTCGGTCTAATTAATCAGTTAAATTTACGATTAGTATTTTACCTGAAATACACTAGGGTTAGCGGATTGTATTCCCGTCCTGTTTTTCTCATCATTTTAGCTTAAAGTTTCAAATCATTCTTCATCAGTACTTCAGGTAGTTCACTATAATTGCACCTTTTAATAATTTCATAATCGCATCTAGTATAGTCATTCCATAGACCAAATCATTTTTCCTTTTCCTTTTCCTATTTAGAGTCGAAGTTAAGATTTCCTTATCTGTCCAACGTCGTCACAATTCCATTGTCCTATTTCCCTGTGGATACGATCCCGACTTACCGGGTTTATTACTAACGCGACATGCTTGCACTTGAGTCTAGAGTGAACACACATTAGAGACAGTTTCTGAGTCGTGTAAAGTTTTTAGGGTCGTTGTCGGGGAATTAGGTAGACGTAGAATTAGATCGAGTCAATCTAAAACTTTGACAAAAAATTTCCAGAAATCCAAAAGCATAAAATAAATTCAAAAAGCACAAAAAGATTCATCATCATCTATCAAAAGCTGTTAATGAAAAATTATGAACTTACTCCCTCACTCCATAATACTCCAACCAGTATTCACGAAAATCCAATAGTTGAGTATGACCCCGATAGCCCCCACACTCCTAACGCCCCACAGTTCTGGATTCCACCTCCCACACCGTCACACTCAATCTCAAACAACACTTCGTTTTCTTTCTTAGGATACACCTTCGAGAACACTTCGAGCATAGCAAGTGAGGACACCCAGTCTTTAAGAGAGATAGAAATGTCGCAACACGGTAGTGCAACCGTCGATGAGGAAGAGGCCCCATACCGCTCGCTGAGAGAAATCTTATATCCCAAATGCACTGTCACTCCGGGATGCATTATACTCCCGTATAATGCTGGGCAATTTCATTTTGAAAATGGGATGATCCAAATGTTACCCAATTACCATGGTATGGATTCTGAAAAGCCATATCTTTACATTAGGGAATTTGAGGATGTGTGTGATACTCTTATTGATCAAACTTGCACAGAAGATGTGGTCCGCCTCAAACTCTGCACCTTTTCTCTAAAAGATAAACCTAAGACCTGGCTATGGTCTTTACCTCCAAGCTTGATTCCATCTTGGAACGAGTTGCAATCTATATTTCTCAAGAAATTCTTCCCACCACATCAAATAATCTCCATAAAGGCTCAAATTCAAGCGTTCAGACAATCAGAAAATGATCCATTTCATCGATGTTACGAGCGTTTCAATGAGCTAGTTACTTCGTGCCCCCATCATGGATTTGATACAGCACAAATCATTTTTTTTCTCTATAATGGGCTGAATCTTAACTCCAAGCGACTCGTTGAGACCATGGGTAGTGGTCCCATTGTCGACTTAGATGCCCACGATGATGGGATACATCTGATCTTAATGCTCAAAATTGAAATCCTCAAGTGACCACCAATCCAGTGGTGTCCGGTCTATTTCACGTAGATAAGAATTCTATGATGGAAAGTCGATTGGAGACCCTTGAGAAAGGATTTCGAGACCTATGTGAGGTATATGGAAGAGGAACAACTGGATCTATACCAAACCCCGTCGAGAAGGTGTGTGCGATTTGTGAGGTGGGTCATTCAACTGAGGAAAGCCCGGCTATACCTATCTACAAAGTGATGCTTCAAGAGCAAGTTAGTGGTGTAGGAGGATTTAAGGGTAGTTTCGCTGCACCGCATGGGAATTCTTACAATCCTTTATGAAAAAATCATCCTGGTTTTAGCTATGGGCAACAAAATGCTACGATGAACCCTACTTCACATGCTGCCCCTCCTCCACCACAACACTTTCAACAAGTTCCACACATGCAAGGACATGTGCAAGCACCACCACCTCAAGGAGAATATATCCCGCCACTGCGGAGAACTCTCGAGGATACTATGAATCAATTTATCAATATCCAGACTGCAACCAATGCAAGATATGATCGCTTGATTAGCGACACAAATGCAAGTCTGTCAAAGATACAATCCTCGTTGAGTATCCAAGAGAGGGGAAAGTTTCCTGCCTAGGTCCAAAGACCTCGCCAAGGTCAAACTAGTGTTAGCTCCACCTCTACTGAACATTAGGAGTAATGTCAAGCTATGACCACTCTTCGTAGTGGGAGAGTAGTTGATTTATCACCTCCCCCACACGATACAACAAAAGACAAGGAGATTTCGCCTGGCACAAAAGATGCCGAAGATTTCCCCTTGAATGGGAGTGACAAAGAAGACGCAAGTAGAGGTAGTAGTGAAACAGGATCCAAAGATGCCCCCCTGAGGTAGTAGTGAAACCACCCACCGCGGCACTATTTTCTCAAAGGTTGATTCCTTCCCATAAAGGAAGCCCACATGATGACGTGCTAGACGTGCTAAAGCAAGTAAAGCTGAACTTACCTTTCCTTGATGCCATTAAGAAAATTCTTGCTTATGCAAAAGTCATCAAAGATTTGTTGATGGTAAAAAAAAAAGATGAAGATAAAGAATTAAACATCCAAATCAGCTACTATTTACTTTTTGAATTACTGTATGCTTTTACTATGCAATCACTATGCACTTTACGACTTTTTGTAATCAGCAGCCCACGTTTTTTTTAGCAAAAGAGATGGTTATCTGGTAGTGGCTATAAAAGGAGAGCTTCTCCTCAGTTGTAAAGGATAAGTTGTAATATTTCTCTTCTCTCTCTTTTGTTGATTCAATAACATTTCTATCGATCTTTTCCGCACTTGTTTCTATCGATCTTTTCCGCACTTCTGTAATTGGTATCAGAGCTTGTTATCAAAGGTTAATATTTTAACATTTTTAGTATTCTAATCATGTTTATATTGTTATGCTAATATGAATGTTAAAGTAGAAACTATTATACTCCATCACAGAACTTATGTTGTTGGAGAAAATTTTAGGGTAAAACATAAAGTAATTGGAATTAAGTGCCGTAATAATTGTTGTATGAAATACCGTTTAATCTTAGTTCTATATAAATAAGTGTGTTAATCTTGTTGAACAAAAAAAAAGAGTTATTTTGAAAATCGTTAAAGTTTTCATAAAACCCATATTCCTGTTATTGTTTCAAAGCCCATATTTCCGTTTGCCAAAAAGCTACTGTAGATAGCAATCGGCGTTAGGAAAACCGGTTTTAAGCACATGAAACAACATATAATAGGAGGTCTTAGGTACCAATGGAATCTGGAAAAGATGAACAAAATAATGATAATATTAATTTACAATGTTTAGCACCATGGTTACAAAAAGATAAGTCTATGTATAATCATAGTTTGCATATAGATAAAAAAATCTGAAAATGATATTAGTAAAATTAGTACTACGTTAAATAGCTTAACTGATGTAGTTTTTAGTTGGGTAAAACGAACTGAAAGACATCAGGTCGTTAATCAAAATTATGTAGAGAAAAAATTAGATTGTATTGAATTCAACTTAAACAAAGTTGATAAAAAAATTAGTCAACTCGAAACGGTTACATATTTAGATCTAAAAGAGGAGACTAAACAACAAATTGAAAATCTATTAAACAAAATAGATAATCAAAATCCAGAACAAACTGGTATGAATAACCCAGGGGATAACAAAATTCCTAGGTTATATTATGGTTCGGAAGAAATTAAAGCTCTTCAAACAGAAGAATTTAATTACACCGAATATATAAACGTTCGTGAAATAATAGACTATTGGAGACATCTATACAAAGATCCAATATTAACTGTTTCAGAACGTAATAAACTCATTGAACAAATACAAACTACGTATTTAGAAAATGAAAAAATATTACAACACTACCAGTATGAATTAAACCAATATTCATCTGATGAGGAAGAAATTCCACCACATGTAGTAAATACAATTGATGGAAAAAGGAAGGCTGAAGAACCACTTCAGGAATTCCAAAATTGGGAGGCTTTTGAAGATTATATGCAAACCCCTGCATATAAAAGTGAAAAAGAAGATTTTGTTAAAATAGGCAACGCTTCTACAAGTAATACTAAAAATGAGGATGAACCAAATCCTTTTTTCTTAAGAAGAGATAATTTGAACAAACAAAATATATCTCAACATGGTATTTATCTTGATCTAAGGCAAGTCCCTTTTAAAGATCAAGAACAAACTATTAATGAGTGGGCACAATCCATGTCTATACTCATTACTAACTATAAGAATACATGATCTAAAGAAAATTTTTTAGACTACCTTGTGGCAGCACTCCAAGGAGATGTTTTACAATGGTTGCAACAATGGGAGAGCTCAGATAAAGGAATACAGCAAAAAACTGAACTCCTACAAACCTTCAAATCTTTTGATGAAATATTAAATGGATTTGTTGAAATAATTAAAAAAAATATGATTGGATATACTGGAGAACCCAGACTCCAAGAAGATGCGTGTTAAATATTATCTAAACTGGAATTATGTAACATTTGTCAATTTGAAGAATTTGTTGAAATATATAAAAAATATTATTTCAAACTAAAACATTCAGAAACCAAACACTGGATGGATCAATTCTTTCACAAACTCCCAAATCCATGGGATGAAATATCCTTACAATCTTATCCTGGTTGGTTAAAAACTATCGGGAAGAATGAGACAAATGACAATCTTGGTTTTCGCATCAATTGGGTATTAAGAAAAATATCTGACAAATGCATTGAAATAAATGCCAAGAAACAAATTAAAAATCAAATCACAAAATCTAAAGCCGGTTATAAATGTTGTGATAAGATTTTAAAAGAAAACTAGAAAATAGGATGTAATCCACCTCCTAGAAATTCCAAATATTCTAAATATTCTCGAAAGAGAAAATTTAAATGGAGACCTTGGAAAAAGAAAATATCTTTTTCAAAGAATAAAAAATTGTGACACCCCGACTAATTAAATACCGGGTAGCTACTCCTTTATTAAATTAATTCAAAATGCCAAGTTGGTCCAGTTAATAGCATCACTGTCGAAAACATTTTATTATAACTAACCACCTAGTATTTAAAAAGTAAGTTACCAAATTTTAATTAAAGTCTGATTAACATGCAACAAGTGTAATGAAGAATAATAACACCATTCACCATAATGAAGTAAATGGAATAACCATCACATAATGTAAATAAAGTCTGGAGGAAAACTCCTCACTACAAATCCCACAACTGACATAAGTAACGAAATACTGAATACTGAATCAATACATGACAAAGTCTGAAAAACTGAAATGGAAAGATGTCTCTAATAGAAATGGGCAACATGCCCTACAATTGATAGATAATGAATCTGGAATCCAAATGATAGAAGCGTCTACAAGAAAATCCCTGTAGCTTCCACAAACAGCTACAGCTCGTCACCTGAATGAGTATCCTATGCATGGTGTCCTTGTGGCTGGGCACCTAAAATGGTTTTACAAGAAAAATAGATATGAAAGAAAACGGGGCAGAGCCCGAATGTGGAGATATTTTAAAAACCTGAAAGTGCTTTAAAACATTAAAAACATTAAATGTAAAATACATGTTAGGACGTGCACTCACATGATATTCTCACCTCTCGTCTAACTTTGCACTCCTAACGTAAGTACCCATCTAAAACGACACAAACCACTAGCTAAGTGACATCATATCTAGCTAGACTGTCATAGGTCCTACCCTTATTACTCGGTTCCATTAACATTATAACGATCTCAGTTAAATAGGTGCTTAACGTAAATTCAGGTTCTCATACAAAGGTAATACAGCTCGTTATAAATTAGCCCCCTATGTTATTTCATAATTACACACAATACCATATGAAAGTTCCCAGTTTATTAAGCGTATATTTTCCACATCATAAATATACAATATAAACACCCCGAGACTAAGCTGCGGTGCACACATACTCTGATATCCATCCCGGTACATCACGTACATAAGGATCACATATTCCGAATCTCTCAGGAATAGTTCACAGATAACAACATCACAAATAATGGAGGTGAACACAGTCACATCACATAGGTCACGCACATACCTACGCTCCCACGATCAGCGGACTTATTAACATCCCAATAAGTCTTTCTCTGACCTATGTTCATCGAGGTAACCAGTCTAAATCCGGGCAACACAAAGATTAGAGGGCCCTAAGCGAACGCAAACCTCCCGTGATAGCAAGTATGGTAGGTATGTCATACACATAATTCATATACCAATACTAAGTAAGCACACATCTTAGTAATCTCGTAATTTAATTGTAGTACTTATCGCATTCTCGTACCAATCTTAATATATATACAACTTATATAATTCCGGTCCATAATTACACGCGCCATAATTTATTCTCACGTCGTGGTAAACACTCACGTCTCAATCCCATATTAACCATTATTTAAATCACTCGTATATAATTTACTCCTCATGATAACCCAAATGTCCCAAACCTATAAATATATCATCAAAGGAATGTTATATCTATCCTCGAACAAGTTTACGGGACTCCCAAAATCAAAACAGGCCAAAAAGGCCTAAACTGTCAACTCGTTCGAAGTCTCGTTCGAACGAGGCTGTTCGAACGAGATTTCAGTTCGTTCGAGCGAACTGCACCTTCTAACGACATCTCGTTCGAACGAAGGTATCGAACGAAATTTCCTCTCGTTAGAAGCGACTGGTCAACTCGTTAGAAGCTCGTTCGAACGAGCTCGTTCGAACGACCTGGGGAGGTCTTCTAACGAACGACCAGTTTCGAGCCCAAATTTCCTTAGTTTCATTTTTCACCATTTTTCTCTCTTCAAAACTCATCTACACATCAAACCAACGATTGTTTAAGGTCTCTAATCATCCCTAAACGTGCCTAGGTCACATACTAACATAATCTGAGGAGTTAATTCATCCCAATCATCATTAAATCATTAAATCACATCACTTTCTCCAGTTTTTACAAGAACATAAACCCTAAAATTTTAAATCATGAATTAACCCAATTAAATCCGTTTTAATTTCATCCAATAACTAATATCATCATTATAATCATCTACCTACCATTCTACATGAAATTCTCCTCAAGATTTCAAGTTCTAAACTCCAAAATACATGGGTTTTCATGTTTCACCAAGAACAAATTAATTTTATTAAATTCCTACATATGGAAAGAGCATTCTCTGAAATTAAACGATAATAAACCACTTGCCTTGAGTGTCTCTGAATTTGATGTTGATTTCCTCTCTCTTTCTGCAGAATTCCCTCTCTCTCTCTTTCTCCAAGCTTCTTCTCCAATAGCTATGGTGGCTAGGGTTTTCTTATGGAAAGTAATAGAAACCTAATTCTAATAACCTACGTAACCTATTGGGTTAACATGGGTTGGTTAGTGGCTTAGTGGGTCAAACCCACATTAGATTTACTTTTCTAATTTTCGTCATTTTTAATTCCTAAAAATACGAAATTATCAAAATACCCTTTATATTGCCGGTATGGCCTAAAAATACCCCGGGACCCAAATTAAACCCCCGGCTAGTGTTTTCTGACTATCTCGACCCTTCTGAACGCGTTGGCGCACTCAAAACGACCATACGGTTAATATAATTTAAATTCACTTTTATAAATAAAATAATTATATCCCGACGCGACTGTCACACGCGTCCCAATAATATGACCAGATTGCCGTATATCAATCTCACGACAAATTTCATAATTCAATATTTATATAACATCGTATATACTCAATATAGTCAAATACCAACTCACATCTCGCTAGTATTTTATCCAGATTAATTTCCAATTAATTCTCATTTAATTAATTAATCCCAAAAATAAATATAGCCAAAAATACGGGGTATTACAAAAATATATTAGGAAAAAGAAACCTTGTAAAAAACCACCTCTAAAAAAGAAGTGTCGTTGTTATATTTGTAATGAAGAAGGCCATTATGAACCTGATTGTCCTAAAAAGGGAAAAAGTGTAAATAAAATTATAAAATTATAAAATTTCTTGAAGAAAAAGAATTAGAAATATTTTATGGAGAAGATTTATCTGATTCTGATATTTCTAATTATTCTAATGAAATTTTATATGTTCTTGAATCTGAATCGGAAACATCTGATGAAGAACTCGTATTAATGTACAATACTGCAAAAGTACGAGGTAGTAGCGAAGATGAGCTACAAACAATAGCCCTTCGTGAAATAGTTGGAGAAGAAATCACTTTTACCAATGAACAATTGCAGGAAATTAATAATCAAAGACAACTTATAAAAAAGGAAGATGTCTATAAATTATCAAAATTCAAATTATTCTCAACAAGAATATTTGAACAATTTAATGGTAATACTATTGCTGGATCAACAGATGATGAAACAACAAATATTAAACTTTTTGATTTAAAAAAGATGGAAGAAAAAACACCCAAATATTAAATATATACATATAGGGTTTATTCAAATATGCATTACTGCCCTGTTTAGACAAGGTATGGAGTTATTTGGAGGAGTCCAATCCAATTTGGTAAATGGAGTTATTTGGTTTAACATAAAACCAAATTTCTTCATATCCATTAATGATCCAAATATTGAGGAATCTATAATTATAAAAATCCAAACCAAAGGAATAGGAATGAAAGATACCTCAAGAAATATGTCAATACATTGGAAAAAAATTCATGAATTGACAACTCTACCACAAACAAATACACAGAATGTGGATAGAAATATTATAGACATATTTGAATCTCGACCATTTGATTCGGCAATTCATCCCAGATTAATCAACTGGAGAGATTTGGAAGTACCAAAACAATAATTACCACCCCAAATAACAGAACCACCACCTGAAAAACAACGAAACAACGTTGAATTACAAGTATCTGGTAATAATGTTTATTTTAAAAATAAACATTCAGAAAATTGGCAAAAGAATTTTCCTAACAATGATTGGGAAAAATTAAAAGGAAAAAGCGTTTTAAAAGGCGAGAGTAGTAATAATAGTAATAGTAAACCTCCTATTGCTATGAAAAATATACAAGTACCAATATTACCTGGAACAAATTATCTAAAAGAAGATAATATAAAATCCAGCCAAATTTATCATTTCCAATTGGGAAAAGAAGAAATAATCTTCTCACCAAGCCATTGAAAGAGAAGATATACTTATGTATTAGGTTACTTCAATCTTGCAGGCTATAAACCATATAGTCTTTGCACATTAATTGATACAGGAGCAACCATATGTTCTTGTAGACCTAATGCTCTACCCCCTGAAAAATGGATAAAAATGAAAAATCCAATTGCTGTAACGGGCATCAATGGGACACAAAATTTCATTGATTTAAAAACCAAAAAAGTGACTATATGGTTTAACGAAAAGAAATTCATTATTCCAAAAATCTTATGCTTTACATAAATGCATGGAGATTTTATATTAGGCAACAATTTTATCTCAGAATATTTGCTTATAAGTATTGATGAGGGAACTATAAATTTAACCCTCAACAAAGATGTTGTAAAAATCCCTTTACTACAACAACTTAAATATAAGTGCGAAAGAGACTTTCGCCCTAATAAGAAAGGGGATATAACTCCTTTTATCAAAGCCCTTAAATAAACTCATTGGCTTTATACTATATTAAAAGATAATTTTAGTGAAAACCCACTAAAATTATGGAATAAAAGTCCAAGATATTGTAATCTCAAACTAAGAGATCCCAATGTCATTATAAGAGTAAAACCAATGATCTATACCAGAAACGATATAGATGAATTTGATAAACAAATCAAATAATTATTGGATATAAACCTTATTAAAGAAACAATAAGTTCACTCTCTAGCCCTGCCTTCATGGTGAGAAAACACGGTGAAGTTATAAGAGGAAAAGCTAGAATGGTTATAAATTATAAAAGACTAAATGAACAATTAGAATTTGATGGTTATTTTATTCCAAGAAAGGATGTATTAATTAACCAAACTAAAGGAAAAAAGTTCTTTAGCAAATTCGATTGTAAATCTGGATTTTGACAGTTAAAACTAACTGAAGAATCCAAGCCATTCAAAGCCTTTAGTACTCCTAGAGGACACTATCAATGGAATGTTATGCCTTTTGGACTAAACACGGCTCCTTAGGTATATCAAAGATGGATGGAAAAAATCTTTAAAGACTTTAAATATTTTTGTGTTGTCTATATAGATGACATCCTTATTTTTTCCAAAACCATAGAAGAACATAGATATCATCTAAAAATTATTTGTGAAAAATTCCAAAAACATGGAATCATTTTATCACCTAAGAAAATTGATGTTGAAAAAATAGAAATTAATTTTCTTGGCATAATCCTAAACCAGGATGGCCTACAATTACAAGATCATATCATCTCTAAAATAAGAGGTTTTAATGAGGAAATTTTGGTTAAAAAACAATTACCAAGTTTCCTACGAATCCTTAATTATGGAAGAAATTTCATAAAAGGATTATCTCAAAAAGAATTACCACTTCTTAAAAAACTTAGAAAGAATGAAGTTTTTACATCGAGTGCTAATGATACTCTTGTTGTTAAAACAATTAAACAAGAAATCATTAATAATTGTCCAAACGTTTATTTTTCTAAAACAGGAGATAAATTAATATTAGAAATCGATGCTTCGGATAATTGCTAGGGATGCATTCTCAAAGCAATTCCTTCAGAATATTGGAATGAAAAGAATCCTTTCAATAATTTAATTATTCGTGTTAAGAAAAATGCTATACCAAAATCAATTCAAAAACATGAATTAATATGTGGATATAATTCAGGAAAATTTAAACCAAACGAATTGAATTATATTATTTTTGAAAAAGAATTACTAGCAATAAAACTTGCTATTAAAAAATTCCATATTTTCTTAGCACCTGAAGACTTTATTGTCAGAACAGATAATAAAGTTGTAAAAGACTTCCTGATAAACAAAAGAAATATTTTAGAAGGAAGAAGACTTAAATGGTTCAACCAAATTGCTATTTATACTTTTGAAGTTGAACATTTAAATGGTACTAATAATTTTCTTGCAGATTATCTTAGCAGGAACTGTAATGAAAAACCTACTAACCAAGTAGAGTTTTTGGAAACCCTGTGAGGACATTTTTCACATGTCCAAAATGTTTCATTTATTTATGTCGTACGCCGCTACATTTGGCACGTCTCCTCACGATCTCACATGACGGCCTCTATCCGAATTCTGGAAATCAAGCATGCATTATCTCCACTAATATATCCCACATCTGCCTCAATGACCTCAAGTTCCAAGATTTTAGGGACTTAATGCAAGTGGTACGCAAGGGAAGTCAAAACAGTGAAAAAAAGGCACAATAGGAGAGTTCAAGGGCATTTTCGTAATTTCACATCCATAGTTCGGAGGTCTGGTCAACTAGAAATTTGAAGAGCTCGCCGCAACGAAGATACTGGAAAAAATGGCACCTCAATCCGAGCTACAGTGAAGGAGTTATGACCTTTTGAAGATAGAGAAAATTCCTTAAAGAATGTTTTTTTTGTATGCTGGATAGAATTTTAGAGTTTTAAGAACGTGGGACTCTTCATATTTTTTCCTATAAATACCAACTTCGGGGGAGTTGTTTTGCAAGACTTTAGGAGACGAATTTGAGAGTCCAAATACATCTAGTCTTCATATTTTTGAGTCCCAAGACTCATGTTTTGATTCACACATCATTGCCAAACCTTTATGAATCCTTTAAGCAACCCAAGAACACAACTTTGGTTTGTTCAACCCTTATGGAGAAGACCGTTCTTCTTCTTCATTGCAGCCCTACTGGAAAGGGATAATTTCAGCCGCGACTACAGAATCCGATACCCGAGGGTAATTCTTAGTCAACTTGTATTTTCATTGTAATCCGATTGTAAGTCGTTCTCTTACAAATTATAGTGAAAATAAATGGTTTTTGCCCCTGAGGGGGATTTTTCCTTAATTGCATGTGTTTGAATGTTCTTGCGTATATTATCAATTTATTCAATCACATACTGCTGCATGTTTAGGGTTTGTTTGGATTAAAAGGGTTTTATATATAATTTGATCATTTGAACGCGAGCACACACGTTCTCAAATTGGTATCAGAGCAGGTTACGCTAATCTATCGCATATTCCTTTTTTTTCCGCAAAATTTTTCTAAAATATCAATTTTCTGAAAAAATTGATTTTTGAAAAAGTGCGTGTTCAAATGGAGAAGTCATATTATAAAATGCCTATTTTTGACGGGACAAATTATGCTTATTGGAAAGCCCATATGAGGTCGGCTTTAAAAGCCATTGATGAACGTGTCTGGATTTTGGTTGAACGAGGGTGGACTCCTCCCACCGTGACTGTTGATAATGTGACCAACTTGAAACCTGACATTTCTTGGTCTGATGAAGAAATTAAATGGTCATCTTTTAATTCTAAGGGTCTAAGTGCTATTTCTGGGTCTGTCACACCTGATGAGTTCAAACGCATAATGACGTGTACCACGTCAAAAGAGGCATGGGATGTTTTACAACTCACCCATGAGGGAACTAATGCTGTGAAAGAGTCTAAGTTGCAAAACTTGACAACTCAATTTGAAACAATCACCATGCATGATTCTGAATGCTTTGATGAATTTTATGCTAGACTTTCTGACATTGTGAATACTAGTTTTAATCTTGGTGAACAAATTCCGAATGCTAGAGTTGTTAAAAAGATTCTTCGTTCTTTGCCTAAGCGTTGTATCCCTAAAGTCACTGTGCTAAATTCTATGGGTAATTTAAATACGCTAAAATTGGAAGAACTTGTAGGAGATTTGCAAACTTATGAAATTGATATGTTCCCTAAAAATGCTAAATCTAAAGATAAGGGAATTTCTCCTAAATCCCAAGAGAGGAGTGAGGGGTCAGCTAGAAAGAGGGTAGAGTCATCTAGAAAAAGAGAGACTGACACGTCAGATTCTGAGTGCGGTTTTGACTTAGATGATTTGGCTCTTTTCGCAAAAAATTTCAAGAGGATTCTCAAATTTAAGAAAAATGGCAATTTTAAAGATAAAAAGAAATTTGAGAAAAATAAGTTTGAAAAGAAAAATGAAAAAGTTTCCAAAAATCCTTCTCTGAAAGAAAGTGAGAGATGTTTTGAGTGTGATGGTAGGGGTCATAGAGCTTTTGAGTGTGCTAATCGTCTGAATAGAGAGAAAGGGAAAGTTGTTCTTAATGCTACCCTTAGTGACGACAGTGAGGTCGAGACGGCTGGAGATGAGTCACCGCATGATTGTAACTTCACCACATTCATGGCCAGCCAAGTGAGCACTCCTAGTTCTCCTCACGACGATGAGGATGATGCTTCACAAGGACACCTCGACAGTGAGATCGATGTGAGTGAGGGGGAGGATGACACAAGTGAGAGCGAGAGTGATATACAACGCGCCTACGCTGAGTTATATTCTGAGTCTTTTAAAACTAAAAAGCGTAACAAAGCGTTAGTTCTTAAGATCACTTGCCTAGAGGAAGATTTAAGGAAAGCGAGAGAAAGAGAGTTCTCCACCTGGACCGCCCTGAGAGAGAGAGAATCTACCTGTGTCGAGAATGAGAATTTGTTTAGAGAGAGAGAGAGTACTCTAGAGAAAGAGAGAGGGGACTTGATCAAGCAAGTGGCTAGTCTTACGAGTCAGCTTCATTCCTCCGTGGAGACTTGGAAGAAACTTGAAGTCCTTGTTGCCCAGCTGACTCATGATCTTGAGAAAGCACGGGAAGTCAAGGTACAAATCGAGGACAGATCTGGGAAGATGGGAAAGATGCTCCTCAGCCCCGCTTTAGGTTTTGGTGATCATCAAGGAATTTGATATGATGGTGCCTCCACATCCCAAATTGCACCTGGACCAGTTCCTGAGTTTACTACAACTCCTTATGGTCACCGTAAAAAACCTCGAAGGAGAGTTCGACCAAGAAAAGCAAACCAAGGTCCGCCTTTGACTGAGCTCTTTTGTACTTATTGCAAAAGAAAAGGCCACCTTAGGGAAACTTGCTATAGCATGGGTCGGACACGACGTACTACTGCTCCACCACAACATACTGATGAGTTTTCTAGTCTGAGAGAGCGAGTTGAGTTCTTAGCTGCCACGACTCAGAGTTTGATGAAATAATTCCAACGGATGTCTTCGCCGTTAGTGAATGCTTCTTACATTCCAGCTAAAACCAACAAAGGCAAACAAAAGGTCATCTCTGCTTGGGTGCCTAAGAAAGATAAAAAGGCCTTTGTTGTTCATGTTGCTCTCAAAGCACATAATACCTCATAGTGGTATTTTGATAGTGGGTGCTCCAGACACATGACAGGTGATGCCTCATTTTTTACTACTCTTGAGGATTATCAAGATGGCAGAGTCACCTTTGGAGATGGGAGTAAGTCTAGCCTTATAGGACGAGGTACTATCGAGTTACCTGGTTTTCCTAAGCTAGAAAATGTTTTGTACGTCAAAGATTTGAAAGCAAACCTTTTAAGCATTAGCCAGCTGTGCGACACTGACCTTGCAGTAAAGTTTGACCGGGACGCGTGTAAAGTCTACAATCAAACCGGTAAACTATTGATGCAAGGGGTGAGGACCGAGGATAATTGCTATGGGACTGAGCCCACATCGTCACTTGTTTGCAACAACGCCACGATCACTCCTATGGATCTGTGGCACCAACGTCTAGGTCACGTGAACGTTAGAGATCTTAATCGTTTAGCTAAAAAGGACCTAGTACGTGGCTTACCATCTCTTGGACCCTGTCAGTTGGGAAAACAAATTCGTAGTCCTCATAGGAAGTTGCATTCCATTACCACCTCTCGTGTTCTGGAGTTGATTCACATGGATCTTATGGGTCCCACTCGTACTGAGAGTCTAGCTGGTAAGAGGTACATCCTCGTGATGGTAGATGATTTCTCCAGATACTCCATTGTAGGTTTTCTGAGAGAGAAATCCGATGCTGTAGAATTTTTAACGACCAAGTGCCATGTCCTGCAAAATCAACACGGAGTCACTATTAATAGGATACGTAGTGACAACGGCACTGAATTTAAGGAAGCAAAACTAGATCTTTATTGTGATAGCCTTGGGATCAAACATGAGTTTTCAGCTGTGAGAACTCCTCAGCAAAATGGGATTGTTGAGAGAAAGAATAGAACGATCCAAGAGATGGCTAGATCTATGCTTCTAGGTCATAAAGTTTCTAGGAGATTTTGGGCAGAGGCAGTGTCTACTGCATGCCACACGGTGAATAGGGTTTATTTGCGTCCACACACACTACAGACACCTTATGAGTTGTGGACCGGCAAGAAGCCCAACCTGGCGTATTTCCGTGTTTTTGGGAGTAAATGCTACATCCTACGGGATAGAGAGCAATTAGGAAAGTTTGACTCCCGGAGCGACGAGGGAATATTTCTAGGATATTCATCGAATAGTAGAGCATACCGGGTTTTTAACCTGAAGAGCTTTAGGGTTATGGAATCAATAAACGTTACCGTACAAGATGACGAACCTTTGACGGTTATTGATCCTAACCTTCAGTGTGAGGATGAGGATTGTTCTGACAGTGATTTACCTATTCCTCTCTCACACTCTGTGGACCCTACTCCTGAGTTAGGGGACACACCTGTTTGGGTTCGCAAGAGTCATGACCCTTCTGCCATTGTTGGTGATCCCACTCTAGGGGTCAAGACTCGTGCTCAGCTAGAGAACGTTGTTAGCCATCTTTGCTATACGTCCAAATTCGAGCCCAAGAACCATAAAGAAGCACTCAAGGATGAACACTGGATATCTGCTATGCAGGATGAGTTGCTTCAGTTTAAATAGAATAATGTCTGGGAATTAGTCCCCCGACCTAGTGAGACTAATGTGATAGGTACCCGGTGGATTTTCAAGAACAAAATGGATGAATATGGTACCATAATCAGAAATAAGGCTAGGTTGGTCGCTCAAGGCTACACACAGATAGAGGGTGTAGACTTTGGGGAGACATTTTCTCCTGTTGCGAGGCTTGAGTCCGTCCGTCTTCTGCTCGCCATCGCATGTCATCTGCGCTTCAAGGTGTATCAGATGGATGTCAAGAGTGCCTTTCTGAATGGCATTCTACAGGAGGAGGTTTATGTGGAACAACCAAAGGGGTTTGAAGACCCTCAGCACCCTGAGCATGTCTACTATCTGAGGAAAGCCTTGTATGGTTTGAAGCAAGCACCCCGTGCTTGGTACGAGAGGCTTACTTCCAATCTCTTAGCTCATGGCTTCAAGAGAGGGGGAGTAGATATGACATTGTTTGTCAGGAGAGATGACGGTGCTATTTTGGTTGCCCAGGTCTATGTAGACGACATAGTCTTTGGATCCACATGCTCCCAGCATGCTCACCACTTTGAGGAGGAGATGAAAAGTGAGTTTAAGATGAGCATGGTTGGTGAGCTTACATTCTTCCTTGGTCTCCAGGTTCGTCAGCTAGAGGATGGGATGTTCATCTCCCAATCCAAGTATGCTAGAGACCTAGTGAAGAAATTTGGTTTAGACTCCGCTAAGCATGCACGTACACCTATGAGTACCACTACCAAGCTTAGTAAGGACACTTCAGGCAAGGACGTATAGCAAACCTTATATCGGAGTATGATAGGTAGTCTCCTCTACTTGACTGCCAGTTGTCCCGACATCGCCTTTAGTGTTGGAGTCTGTGCGCGTTATCAGGAATCCCCAAAAGAGTCACATTTACTTGCTCTAAAACGTATTATTAAATACGTAAGTGGGACTCTCTCATACGGGATTTGGTATTCCTTTGATACCGATGACCGTCTGTCCGCCTACTCGGATGCCGATTGGACTGGGGATGTAGATGGATGTAGGAGAACTTTTGGTGGGTGTTTCTATTTTGGTTCTGCTCTTGTCTCCTGGCTGAGCAAGAAGCAAAATTCCATCTCTTTGTCCACTGCGGAGGCTGAGTACATAGCCGCCGGGAGTTGTTGCACACAACTCTTGTGGATGAAGCAAATGCTGGAGGATTATGGGATATCACAGGACACCATGACCATTTCCTGTGATAACACGAGCGCGATACACATATCCCGCAATCCAGTTCAGCTTTCGCGCACAAAACACATCAGGATACGTGAGCACTTTATTCGTTAGTTAGTTGAAGAGAAAGTCATATCCCTGAGTTTTGTTCCTACCGACCGTCAGTTAGCCGATATTTTCACGAAACCTTTAGATGCCCTTAGATTTGAGAGTCTTAGGAAATCTTTAGGGATTTGCACAGTTGACTGAGGGGTTGGTCTATGTCTAGAATATGATGCTTCTTCATGTTCATATCATATGCTTCCTATTGCTAGTCTGTTTTATATGTACCATTACTTTGTTGTACAGCTTTGTTTTATTCTTTTTTCTTTTTATATTTCTTTTGAAAAAAATACAAAAAGATTTTCCTTTAAGAAAAATTTTGAGAAAAGCGCAAAAAGATTTTATTTTTCCAAATTTTTGAAAAAATCCAAAAAGATTTTTGTATTTTTCTTCTTTTATGGATGAGCATGTAAGATAGCCAAGTCACAACTTCATTCCATTTATCCATGTGACTGTTTGATAGAGATTTGAGAGGCTACATCATTTCATCCATGTGCTTTACATTGATTGGAGTCTTTGAGATGTAATTAGTGATATCTTCCTACATGTTTGACTCCTATATCCTTTATTGCACACATGCACGGCTATATTTGATTATTGCACTTGTCTATCTCATGTTGGCTTGCGTGTTTTCATCTCAATCCTGTCTATACAATGTACAATATGCAACAAAACTTGACAAGCTTGGAATGCATGTAAAAACCGTTTTGGTGAGACTGTGTGTTTTTGTATAACGGGGAGGGTCTGCGAAAGGTAATCATCTATCCTTTGCGCAAAAGCCACCGTTAAAAAGGACCTAAAAAATGGAGGAATTTTAATATCCGAGGTCCAAAGAGGTTAAAAGAGCCCAAAAAAAAAATTTAGGCAATAAAAAGCAATTCATGCCAAATATGGGCCACTTAGGTTTCATCATCAATTCTCCAAAGTTTGAGAATTTAGAATGCCTCTATTCAATATAATATCTGAGGTAGTTTGGTTGTAGAATCTAAACGGGTTTGCACTTCCTTAAAAGTCCTGAAAAAGCATAAAATCATTTTGGACATTATTGTTGTGAAAATCATTTTGAGCTTTAATTTGTTGATTTGATTGAGTCAACATCTTATGTTGTCACTCTTTTACACCAAAGGAAGCATTTGAGTTCATTCGCTAGGAATATCCAATATTCATCGTGCACATATGTCATGTTTGTATGCATTGATTTTCCTATCGAATTTGATCACACCACTTCATTTACGCTATCATTGACTTGGTTGCTTTCTGTTTATTCATGGTGTGTTTTTATCCTAGTGACACCCCGCACTTGCTTATTTGATTTATTTCTCTAATTTGTCCATTTGGGGACATCATAAAAAGGGGGAGAAAGAATTATCATATTTTGGGGGAGTTTGAATTCTGGGGGAGTTTTTGAGATGTTGCTTATATTTTTATCATATATTGATATCCATGTTATCTCATTTCAAACTCGATATGTCACGTGGTATTTTCTTTGTCTCATGTGTGTAGGTATGAAGATTGCAGATCTATATGTTGCACACCCTGATGAGAAAAGTTTTGAGATTCCTGAAGAATTAAAGAACAAACGATGAAGACTATTCATTTGTACCTTTTCCAGTTTTGGGTTCATGGGAGGGTAGATTTGTATAGGCAATTTCATATTTGATAATTCGGATTTTTTATGTTTGTACCGGCATAGACATAGGGGGAGATTTGTGAGGACATTTTTCACATGTCCGAAATGTTTCATTTATTTATGTCGTACGCCGCTACATTTGGCACGTCTCCTCACGATCTCACATGACGGCCTCTATCCGAATTCTGGGAATAAAGCATGCATTATCTCCACTAATATGTCCCACATCTTCCTCAATGACTTCACGTTCCAAGATTTTAGGGACTTAATACAAGTGGTACGCAAGGGAAGTCAAAACAGTGAAAAAAGGCACAATAGGAGAGTTCAAGGGCATTTTCGTAATTTCACATCCATAGTTCGGAGGTCTGGTCAACTAGAAAGTTGAAGAACTCGCCGCAACGAAGATACTGGAAAAAACGGCACCTCAATCCGAGCTACGGTGAAGGAGTTATGACCTTTTGAAGATAGAGAAAATTCCTTAAAGAATGCTGTTTTTTTTGTACGCTGGATAGAATTTTAGAGTTTTAAGAACGTGGGACTCTTCATATTTTTCCTATAAATATCAAATTCGGGGGAGTTGTTTTGCAATACTTTAGGAGACAAATTTTAGAGTCCAAATACATCTAGTCTTCATATTTTTGAGTCCCAAGACTCATGTTTTGATTCACACATCATTGCCAAACCTTTGTGAATCCTTTAAGCAACCCAAGAACACAACTTTGGTTTGTTCAACCCTTATGGAGGAGACCGTTCTTCTTCTTCATTGCAGCCCTACTGGAAAGGGATAATTCCATCCGCGACTACAGAATCCGATACCCGAGGGTAATTCTTAGTCAACTTGTATTTTCATTGTAATCCGATTGTAAGCCGTTCTCTCACAAATTATAGTGAAAATAAATGGTTTTTGCCCCTGAGGGGGATTTTTCCTTAATTGCATGTGTTTGAATGTTCTTGCGTAGATTATCAATTTATTCAATCACATACTGCTGCATGTTTAGGGTTTGTTTGGATTAAAAGGGTTTTATATATAATTTGATCATTTGAACGCGAGCACACACGTTCTCAAACCCACTAAACAAGTGGAGAATATTACATATTTTAAAATAACACCACTAAACAAGTGGAATATTTTGAAATATATTTTATTAAAACCACTAAACAAGTGGCCTTTCTTTTCTATTTACAGGATGGGAGATAAGCATCCAGGAGAAACCAAAGGAGATTGGGTGACTATTGCTAAAAAGGCAAAGACCCAAGAATCATCATCCACACAGCCTAAACCAAACCCTGTTTATGTTGTATTCAGTGGAAGAAACCCTGGCTTTTATGACAACTGGAATCAATGTTTTATGCAAGTAAACAAATACCCTGGTGCATGTCACCAAAAATATAATACTATGCCAAAAGCCATTACAGCATGGGAAAATTGGATGAAACAGTTAGGACCTCCTAATATTATTTACCAGTTCTCCAAACTTCAGACCAAGGAAAGCCTCCTTGATACTGAAACTTGTGACTTTCACAACCCAGGAATACCCTGTGAGTTGTATACACCATTAAATGAAGCATGGAAATCTCATCTCCGAGATAGGAGAAAAGATTTTAGAAAAAATATGAGTATCCTTTCTAATAAAATTGTTGAACAAACAGCAGCTTTGGATAAATTCAAAAGTCTGAGCCTCAAGCTCATAAAAATTTTAAAATATGAAAATGAAGATTTTCCTTTAGAAAAAATTGATACTTTTCTGGAATTTTCTGAATTATTGGAAAATAATTTGTCTGACAAGATCTTCAATACTATTAGGAGAATTTGTCTATTTGAAAAAGCAAAGATAATTCTCCCACGTCCTCTATTCAAAATTGAAATTTTACCAAAAATTGAGGACCATGAGCAAAAGATAAAAAGTCTTTTACTCCAACATTTTTACTCTAGTTTAAATTATAGTGATGACATGACAAAACTGCATTTCATTACTGAAGAAGGGTATCCACCTTGGGATATTGAAACAATTGAATGGGGGTTAGTAAACAAACTAATCTTCTCCAATGTAGCTTGTTTCAATCATTTTGAATTTTTACCTATGATGATCAAAACCATGATCTATCATGTCTTGACAAAAAGCAAGTACAAATATACTCGCTATCTGTCATTTCATATCACAAGCACAATTGGTTGGCGATCAAGAGAAATTTTCTATCAATCCTACCAAATCTGGTACCTCAGAGCCACTGAGGACTATGAATGGGACGAGATTGAACTAAATTGGGAAATTGCATTTAATGTACCGTTGGACCAATTGGATACAACGAGATATTGGTCACAAAACATGATCAATATTTCAAATGATGCAGAATATTTTTTTCGGGAATCAGCGTTAAAATTCATGGTAAATGATGGCAAACGATTATTTGTTACCAATTTATCGATAAATTATACTACCTTGCTTGAGCAACGAGCGGCAGTAAGGGATTTTCTAAATAACTTGAAAAAAAATAATTTAGATGTTCCCTTTGAACAATTAAGCCATACGGAGGAATACGAGCAAGCCCAATTACATGGACCTCCAAACCACAGATCTAACGACAACATGTCCTTTGACTCTGTTGCTGAGGCCAACATTGCCAATACATTTAATGCATGACAATTGGACAAAGAAAATGAATCCACATGGACGACTGCAAATCATCCAGCACACGAAGTGGGATATACACATGGACAGTAAACAGTTGACGCATGTGATGACGATTTGGACGTTTAAAACAAAAACATCCAAATCAGCTACTATTTACTTTTTGAATTACTGTATGCTTTTACTATGCAATCACTATGCACTTTACGACTTTTTGTAATCAGCAGCCCACGTTTTTTTTAGCAAAAGAGATGGTTATTTGGTAGGGGATATAAAAGGAGAGCTTCTCCTCAGTTGTAAAGGATGAGTTGTAATATTTCTCTTCTCTCTCTTTTGTTGATTCAATAACATTTCTAGCACAGAACGTGAGCTCCATTCTACTGAAATATCTCCCGCCTAAATTCAAAGATCCCGGTGCACCAACCATTTCTTGCATCATTGGAGAAAATAAAATAAAAAATCCTTACTTGATTTGGGAGCAAGTGTCAATATCCTCCGTTACTCCATCTATAGGAAACTTGCTTTGGGCTAACTCAAGCCCACAAAGGTCATTCTCCAATTAGTAAATCAAACCGTGAAGATCCCAAGAGGCATAGTTGAGGATGTGATCATCCAATTTGACACTTTGTACTTCCCGGTGGACTTTGTCATTTGGGACACAGAGCCCTCCTTCACCTCGAGCAACCATGTTTCCATCATCCTTGGGTGCCCGTTCTTAGCTACTGCTAACGCAATCATCAATACTCGGAATGGTAGAATGCGACTCACTTTTGGGAACATGTCTTTAGAAACCAACATCTTCCATATAGCCCAACATACGGGGGGAGAAGATGATCTTCACGCGGTGAGCTTCATAGATGAGATAGTAGAGGAGTACTTTAAGGAGAACTATCGTGGAGACTCTTTAGGATCGTGTTTAGTGTTGAGCCATGAGAGTGAGGGGACGTACACCGAATTTGAGAGGGATTTTGAGGAGTTGAGAGAGTTACTCAATGAGAGAGCGTCGAACGAGGACGTGAGAGATATAAATTGGGTTTCTAGATTTGAGGAGTTACCTCCGAGGGATAAACACATGGTTCCCTCCAGCGAAAAATTTCCAATCCTCGAGTTGAAGAAACTCCCCTTCCATATTAAATATGCATACCTAGGAGAGGATAAGTTATTTCCTGTTGTTGTCTCCTCTAACCTAGACGAAGAGAAGGAGGGTAAACTGTTCAAAATTCTTATGAAGCACCAAAGTGCTTTTGGTTGGTGCATTACTAATTTTAAGGGGATAAGTTCTTTGATTTTCACTCACAAGATCCATCTCGAAGAGGATGTCAAGCCCTCAAGAGAAATGCAAAGAAGGAAAAATCCCAATATAAAAGAAGTGGTGAGAGCCGAAATCATCAAGTTATTGGATGCTGGGATTATCTACCAAATCTCGGATAGCAAGTGGGTGAGCCCTATTCAAGTCTTCCCGAAGAAGTAGGGAATGACAGTGATTGAGAATGCTAAGGGAGAGTTAGTTCCCCAACGTACCACCACTGGGTGGGGCATTTTCATTTATTATCGGAAACTCAATGCGGGAACTAAGAAAGACTACTTCCCCTTGCCATTTATTAATAAAATGCTTGAGAGAGTAACGGGCCACCCTTACTATTTCTTCCTTGATGGTTATTTCGGATATAACCAGATTGAGGTAGATGTACTTGACCAGGAGAAAACGACCTTCACTTGCCCTTTTGGTACATTTGCCTACAAATGTATGTCATTCGGCTTGTGTAATGCACCCGCGACCTTTCAAAGGTGTATGTTGAGCCAATTTAGCGACATGGTTGAGAGAGGACTCGAAGTGTTCATGGATGATTTCAGCGTTTTTGGCACCTCTTTCGATCTTTGTTTAGCAAAACTAGAACAAGTTCTTGCCCGGTGTGTGGAAAAGAACTTAGTGATGAATTGGGAGAAATGCCATTTCACGGTCACTGAGGGAATAGTTCTTGGCCACATAGTATCATCCAAGGGATAGAAGTTGATAGGGCAAAAATATATGTCATAGCTGATCTCCCCCCACCCAAATCACTCAAAGACGTGCTCTCCTCCTTGGGCCACGCGGGGTTTTATCAAAGGATCATTAAGCACTTTAATGCCATTGTTAGACCCTTAAGCAACCTACTCATAAAGGACATCCCATTCGAGGGGACGGAACCATGGCAAAGCTCTTTTGAAAAATTGAAAGCAATTCTTGTATCCTCTCCCATCATGCAAGTTCCGGATTGGTCTTTACCATTCGAACTTATGTGTGATGCTAGCGATTATACGATAGGGGTTGTTTTGGGCCAAAGAAAAGATAAGCAGACTCATGTCATCTACTACGCTAGCCGGACTCTTATCGGACCACAACTCAACTATTCTACCATAGAGAAGGATTTTCTAGCGGTAGTCTTTGCCCTTGATAAATTTCCGTCATTCCTTATCAATTCTCCCATTACTTGCTTCACCGTCCACACGACATTAAAATACTTACTTGCAAAGAAAGATGCAAAGTCGCGCCTCATAAGGTGGATCCTACTTCTACAAAAGTTTAATATCTCCATTAAAGATAAGAAGAGGTCTATTACTTGGTCGCGCATGTTCTTCTATGATGATCCCTTCCGTTTTAAATATTGCACTGACCAAATCATCCGACGATATGTACCGGATGACGAGATCCCGAAAGTCATCCAGTTTTGTCATTCGGAAGCCTGCGGAGGCCACTTTTCGACGAAAAAGACGGCCGCTAAAATTCTACAATGCGGCCTCTATTGGCCCACAATATTCTGGGGTGTGAACGCTGCTTGGAAATATTGCAATAGTTGCCAACGTATGAGAGCCATTACCCGACGAGACATGATGCCTCTTACCCCCATACTCATCATTGGGATCTTCGACTGTTGGGGTATTGACTTCATGGGTCCATTCACCCCGTCATTTGGTTTCCTATACATCCTTATCGCGGTAGACTACGTTTCTAAATGGGTGGAAGCTATAGCTACCAATAAAAATGACAATAAAGTGATGATAAAGTTCCTACAGGAACACATACTTTCCCGCTTCGGTGCTCCGAAAGTGATAATTAGTGATAATGGCAAGCACTTTTGCAATAGGCCATTCGTGAAGCTCATGAGAAAGTATGGTGTTGTTCACAAGGTTAGAACGACTTATCACCCACAAACGAATGGGCATGCCGAACTAGAAAATCGAGAAATCAAGAACATTATTGAAAATACCATCAATCCTACCCGGAAAGATTTGTCACTTAGATTGAACGATTCGCTATGGGCCTATCGCACCGCATATAAAAATCCACTCAGCATGTCCCCTTTCTGCTTTGTGTATGGAAAACCTTGCCATCTTCCCATGGAATTAGAGCACAAGGCGTATTGGGAAATTAAGGAGTTAAACTATACCATGGATAAGGCAGGTGAAGCTTGCAAGCTTCAAATAAATGAGTTAGAAGAGATACGCAATGATGCGTATGAGAATGCTAAAATTTCTAAAGAAAGGATGAAACTCGCTCACGATAGCATCATTCGACGCAAAGAGTTTCTTCTTGGTCAAAAAGTGCTTCTTTACAACTCTCGACTTCATCTCTTTCCGGGCAAGTTGTGTTCACGATGGTCTGGCCCGTTCGTTGTGAAGAATATTTTCCCTCATGGAGATGTTGAATTAGATGGTTTGAAAGGGGGAAATACATTCAAAGTAAATGAACAACGCCTAAAGCCATATCTAGAGGCGTGTTTGGAAGAAGTCGACACCATTTGGTTGTCGAACCCCATTTACGGGGTAGAGTGAGCTATTATAGTGAGGTCGTTGCACCCCCGACGCGTATGGGGAGAGTGTCGTGTGTGTAGTCAGAGTCGTGTGTGTAGTAAGAGTCCATAGGATTAGGGATCATTCGGGAAAAAGCATTCACATGTTTCGAGTAATTGAGTCAAGTTGCGTTGACCATTGATATCAAGAGGTTTTTGGTCCAAAATTAATAGGGAGTATGTTGTGAAAGTGAAAATTGTCGGAGAAGAGCGAACAAAATTAAGTTAGGGGGGAAATCTAGTTACAAAAAAAAGAGCCGGACCAGTTCCTTTATTTTAGGGTCGGACCGGTCCGGACCGGTTCCTTTAATTTTGATTCGGATCGATCCGGTGGTCGAATTGGCTTGCATTTTAAAGGACCGGACAGATACGCCCCCCAGGCAGACCGATCTGCTTTCTGCAGATTTATTTTTCCCCTTTTCCCTAGGTTCACCCCCCCTCTCCCCAATCCCATTCATTCCCTCCAAACACGTCCATGCCACTCCCAAGCCTTCCCTTTCCCTACCAAATACACCCCCTTTTCCCCTCCAATTCCAAACCCTACCCACCCTTTTCACCTATAAATACCTACTCTCACCATCCCTTTCTCTTCACACCATTAACTAAATCACTCCTCTCTTCTCTCTTCCTATATTTCCAGCCACCTCTCCCAGATAGCATGGCCCAACGACCAGCCCCCACCATGTATGACTCCACCGATATCTTCCCCTCCGACCATGGGGTATTCCGTTCCCGCTAAGAGGAACATTGGTGCCGTCGGTTCTTCGGTTCGAATCGCAAACTCCATATGGAGTGCGCTGTCCAATGGATAGGTCTGCCCAACTCCATCACCGCCCTATTCATGGCTAGGGGTTGGTACCGATTCCTCAATGAACCTTACGAAGCGGTTTGGGCAACCGAGTTTCGCTCCTTTTATGGCACCCTTGTTCGGACGGGCCAATTTGAGGCTCAAGCATACGTAGATGGTACAGTCATCCCCTTTATATTGGCCCTTCTCACGGCTAAGTTGGACGAATACAATATTCCCGATGTCCAAGAATTCACATATCCAAGGAACATCGCCCTGATCGCCAAAGAAATAATCATGGATCGCATTGTCCCGAATGTTGCATGGACGGGGCAAACTGTCGCCATTGGACGTCTTAATGAGAAGGCGCGCCTCACTTTTCAAATTGTGTTCGCCAATATTCTACAAACGTCAAACAATTCCTTGATGCGTCCCCGCCAAGCCACATTGACCTATCACCTATATGATCCACACACTTCCATCCACTTGGCCCGAACCCTATATGCCGACATCATCACCGTAACCTTGGATGAGAAAGGTGCAGTCCCACTTCCATATGCATGATTGATTACCTCCATTCTCAAGGATGTTGGCATTACGGCGCCGCTCGATCGTACTCGCCTTCCCGGTCCTTTTAGATAGGGAACCTGCACTAAGAGCGCCAAACAGCTAGCCATCCTTTGGGCGAGGTGGGACAGTGATAGAGAGGAAGAGGCTACCTCAAATGAGAGCGAAGAAGAGGAAGCAGAGGCAGTCGGTGCTGATGTAAAAGTAGGGGATGTAGGTCCGGATGAAGAGTCGGCGGACGAGGAAGATGACCCTGATTTTGAGTGGGTGGGTAGAGACCTCACGAACCATATGGAGGGGCTTAAGACGCGCTTCGGCCACTTTTTGACCGACTACCATCGTGACACCAGCATGATGTTTTGTTCCCAAGCGGACATATACCGACGCCAAGGTGATCCCAATGAGCCCTTGCCATCCTATTTTTATGACCCCTCTGGCCCCGACGTGCCCGATTCTTCCCAAACCCCGCCCCGGTGAAGCTCTATGTGGTTATGGAAGTTTTTACTTATTTTCCCTGTTCACATGGTTGTATGTTTTTTCCTGTAATTGTACCACATTCCTGTTTTCTATAAAATCTACATTTTCTCCATTTGTTTGTTTTATTTATCGCACTTATTATTTTGCCTTGTTTAGATTTTAGTCCTTTTTGCTTGAGGACATTGCAAAAGTCTAAGTTAGGAGGGGTGACAAGTGCGTATTTCTAAAACTATAATTATTTTAAAAAATGCCCAGAAATTTCCAAAAAAAATCATAAAATTGTGAAAAACCCAAAAATATTGTTGTTCAAAATAAATCAAAATTGGAATTCAAAATTTTCAAAAATATCATTAAAAGTCAGATTGAAGTCTCAAATTGTAAAATTAAAATACACAAAGCCGAAATTGACTACATATGGAAATTGAGCTAAAATTGACAACTTAACGAATAAGTGTGGAGATTAACAAATCCGATGAGATTCGAGCCTATAACTTTTTGCGAGTTTTTAAATCAATCCGACTTATTTGTTAACTCAAAGTTCTTTTCAGCGCCTAAAAGTCATCGAGGATCTCAATCCTTTCATTTTGATCGGTTATGAAAAATGTGTGCGATATTGCTTTAAAAACGTGCCAAAATTGATCTCTAAAACTTAAATTCATCTCGAAACGCTTATGGTAACGCAATTGGTATTTTGGACAATGAAGTAGGCCCTCGTTTGTCACCCAAACATATTGGCCAGAAAAAGACGCGGAAAATCACCCCTTTTGTAACCCAAATTGAGCCAAATAGATTTTTCCTTTCTTTTGACAACCCAAAAAACCCAAATAGCCAGGAATTGCGAAAAATGGAAAAATTCAAAATTTAGGTCCGAAAAGTGCATATAAAGGGGCAAGAAAAAATAAATATGCTCAAGAAAAATAGCAAGAAAAGAATAGAAGTGAAAAAATAGAAAAAAATAGAGAAAAAGAAGAAAAAAATGGGCAAATAGCCCGAAAAAGCACTAACGGACATCACAAGAAAAGTTTTCCAGTTTCGAAATTCTTAGCCTTTTCCAATTTTACCCAATACACCTTAGAACCTGAAAAAGTCCTAACCGAGTCTAAATTGTGAAAATTGGTTACCGCGTGGAGAGCTAATAATCCAAAAGATAATAAAAGAGATTGAATGCACGAATAAGATGCAATGTTCCCATTTTTAAAACCGTATTCCGTTGATGAGATCCTATCACAATGAACTTTACGTCTTTCTACTTGTATGCGGGACTTTGTATCCATTACACTTACTCTTTATTCCAAGAGAATAGCCACATTCCGAGTGATTCGTTTGAGAGAGCATTCCGTGAGAATTTGAAATCAAAACGAATTTTTGGATAAGTAACGTAATGGTCAATCAGTGGAAATTCGCAGTTAAATTTTTGGCTTCGCACACACACACACACACACTACGGTTTGAGACTTGTAAATATGACTTGATGATGACTATTTTCTAGGAAAATTTGAGTTATACAATTTTTGCGTGTTTTGAATCTTCTTTGAGTCAAATTTTGTGGGTATATTCACTGCAAACCCTTACGAGACACAACTCGTCATACTAGGGTAACCTAGGGGTTTAAAGGTTTGTTGCATACGCTAAATGCAATCGCTTGCCCGTGAAAAAGGTATTCTATCCCAATAAAATGATTTTCAAGAGTTAAGGCCTGCTAGGATTCTTTTATATTGCTCGGGATGCGCAAAGTTCTAAGTTAGGTGGATTTGATTAGGCATAAATTCTTCCAAATTTATCCCTTTAATTTAGTTACTTTTAGTACCTCGAACAATGTAATCGAATTGATTTTATCTCATAATCTTGCTACTGACTTATCCTAACGAGTACATCGAGTTTCTGGTATTTTGTACTAATTTTGCATGGATTTAATGTTAATAACAAAAGAAAGAAATCGAAAGAATCAAGAAAGAAAAGAAGTAGAAGTCAAAGGGGCAAAAGTGTAATTTCTACTCGGAATTCGGATGAGGAACCTAAAGAGAAGTTGAGGATATCAAATTCATGAGCACATAGGAAGAAACGGAACCTCGATAGGAGTCCCAAAATGAAAGATATGAGTATTCAAAGTTGAGAAAAAAAGTCAAAGAGGCAGACCGATCCATAGTAGCCCCGGATCGGTCCGCGGTGACATAATCCAGAGGACCCCGGCTCAAAAGTAAACCGAAGAAGGACGAAAATAAGAAGAACCTGTCTGCCCCGGACCGATCCACCAGGAAAATAAAAGAACCGGTCTGCTTCCAAAGCATACCGATCCGCCTAATCCCCGGACCGGTCCGGTTGTCGAGTTTTGCAATTCTATCCTTCTCTAATGGGGAGTCCTAGTGCAGCTAAAATTCCTGAAATTTTATAGGGTATAAAAATCCGAGTTTTTATCATTTTTAGGAACAGAGAATTAGTATAATTTTCCATTCTTTTCAGAAAACCCTAGTTTAGAGATAGTTTATAATTTTAATTCCAAGATTAAAGATTATTTAGATTTCTGTGATTCCAAGTGTTCTGAATTACTGCTTTTGATGCTTTGGTAAGATTAGGAGTTAATTTTCTTCAGTCCAATTCCTTTCTACATCATTCTACAAATTTTCCTTAGTTTAATCATGATTTTCTGCAATTCAAAAATTATTTTTAGCATGCTAGGCTAGATTTTCTAAGGTCGGGATATATGAACCCAACCTAATGTGATAATTGCATGTGTATAACATTAATCCTCTGAATTTAATGATTTATTACGACTATATTGCATAGAAATGCGACAATTGTAGATATTTGGATCTCGTTTGCTTTCGGGTAATCGGGATGCTTTAGAATGCAATTCGAGTGTAACTATCGTAATACTGATTTACTCGTCCTCGAATTAAGTATGATGCGGGCTTGAACCTCATATACGTAATGCTTGGGAGTACTAAATTCTGGGTCTAATTATTCAGTTAAATTTGCGATTAGTATTTTGCGTGTAATTCACTAGGGTTGGGGGATTGTATTCCCGTCCTGTTTTTCTCATCATTTCAGTTTAAAGTTTCAAATCATTCTTCATCAGTATTTTAGGTAGTTTAGTGTAATTGCACCTTTTCATAATTTCATAATCGCATCTCGTGTAGTCATTCCACAGACCAAATCATTTTTCCTTTTCCTTTTTAGAGTCGAAGTTAAGATTTCCTTATTTGTCCAACTTCGTCACAATTCCATTGTCATATTTCCCTGTGGATACGATAACGCGCCAGGCTTGCACTTGAGCCTAGAGTGAATGCACATTAGAGACACTTTCTGAGTCGCTTCATGCACATTTGTTATGCATGTTTGAGTTGATTTACCTATTAAATATGTTCACACACATTCATTCTGTTTCCACAATTTGGTTATCTTAGTGCAAATTCATGGTGTGTGATTTTTTTTGTAAATTATTTTTAAAAATAGTTGGTGAATGCTTTCAAGTTTATCCTTAATGATCGTAATTGATTTGCTTTGCTTGTCGTGACACTCCATACTTATTTTTATTTATTCTTTTTCTTGTCTATTTCAAACAAATAAAAAGGGAGAGATTTACGTTTATCTTATTTCAAACTCGATACGTTACGAAGGTATTTTTTTCTTGTCTCATGTGTGTCGGTACAAAAGTTGAAGATCATTTTGTTTCACATCCTCATGATGACAAAGAAATGTCGGCAATTTGAAGATGTTGAAGATTTTTGAAGAAAGTTTAAGACTTACACTTTTAGTACCTTTTCAGCTTTGGATTCATGGGAGGGTATTAGATTTGTATAGGACATTTAATTTGATGATTCAAATGTTTTTAGTTTATACCGACACAGACATAGGGGTAGATTTATAAGGAAATATTTTACATAGTCCGTTTACATTAGAGTATGTCATATACCGCTACAACCATCGAAGAAAACTTCAAGTGCAATCATACATCAAGACGGATCATAATATCAACATTCTTCAACAGATAAGCCTCTATGATATAGATTTTGGTAAGGTTGTATTTAAGTCCCTTAATGTTTCATTTAAAGTGTTGGGATATTTTTTCTAAAATGTTTTAAAACATCTAAGGCGTCATTTTTCGTCAAAATAATTTTTCTAAGTCATAAGGCGGAGTTTTAATAAAATTTATTTTTCGTCGTTGTTGTTTAACGACATGTCAATCTCGTTCAAATGATGTGGAAAAGTTGTTCAAACGACAACTTCAAGAGACATGCTATGTCGCGTGAAGGCTCATTTGAAGTTTGCTTGAAGCGTTTTATCAAATGACAGAATACTATTTTAGTTTTCTAAAGTCATTTGATACGGTGCATAAAGTCTCTTCGAGCGACATCATATGTCGTTCGAGTGAGATAGTTGTGTTTAAGGCCCTTAATGTTTCATTTTTTAAACATATGAGGTGTCATTTTTCGTCAAAATAATTTTTTCTAAGTCCTGAGGCGGAGTTTTAATAAAATTTATTTTTCACTGATGTCGTTCAAATGACATGTCAATGTCGTTCAAATGACATGACAAAGTCATTCGAACGACAGCTTCAAGTGAGATGCTACATCGTGCTAAGGCACCTTTGAAGTTCGCTTGAAGAGTTTTATCAAATGACAACATATTGTTTTAGTTTTCTAAACTCATTTGATATGTCGCGCGAAGTCGCTTCAAGAGACATCCGATGTCGTTCAAGAGACATAGGGTTCTCATTCGAGTGATAGCGCCGACTCAAGATTTTTATAAATAGTTCATTTTTTAGTCCATTTTGTTTTACAAGACCCGAGATTTCATTCTATGAGTCTATGTGAGTGTTTGCGGATGTACATTACAGATTTCATTATGTATGTAAGTTGGGATTACCTCTTCATGGTGAAGTAAAAGGTTTTACCCCAAAGGGGTTTCTTCCTGAAATCTATGTGTGACTAATATATATTTATTTTGTAATGGCATGATTTATACGCCTAGAAGCATGTGTTAGGGTTTAACTAATTTGGATCAAAATTGACATCTAGTTAAATAAGTTTAAAATTGGAAATTTTCCAGTCTACATACAATCGATATCACACAGCATTCTCAAATTGGTATAAGATCTTTTTAAGCGATTGTACCCTTCTCACATTTTACATGAGGAGATTATTTTAGGTCATCACTTTATGAGGATATTATTTTGAGTTATTTTACATGAGGTGATTAGTTGGACTCATCATTGTATGAGGGGAGTATTTTGACTATATGACATTATTTTGACTCATCACTCTATGAGGAGATTATTTCGACTCATTTTATATGACGAAGTTATTTTGACTATTTGTATATGAGGGGATTATTTAAACTCCGTAACATAGTAGTAATTGATTTTGGTTCATCAGTATATGAGGAGAGTACTTTGACTCACCCATTTATGAGTACATGAGGGGCCGATTTTGACTCATTTTATATCAGGAGAGTTTATTGTGAATTCTGAGTATAGAATTTTTTTCAATTAGGGGGAAAGATTGTAATACCCCATAATTTTAAATTAAATAAATAATATTTCTGTGTATATTTATCTAGAGTGGCTGGTGATATTATAATTCAAGTGACTTTAGGGAAGTGTAGAAGGTCCAGTTACACCTTAAAAAGTTGAGTTTTAAGGCCCAATTGTTAGTATCGGCATTGGGCTAAACTTTAGACTAATTGGAATTGGTTTTGGGCTTAATGGGTAAGGGTGAAAATGGGGACTAATCCCAATTTTGTGGCTAAATAATATATAAAGAATATTGGGGTTAAGATAAATGACTTTTACACTTTAAAGGCAACCCTAGAACTAAGGAGAAGAATAATTGGTCTTTTACCATGGAGAATTCAACCTAATTATGATTAAAAGCAAGTTTGTTTAGTATAATTGTATAATTTAGGTTGTGTTATGATATGGTTGCTCCTTGCATTCTAAACCTAGCTTGGTAAAATTTGAATTGGAGGAGAATTCATAATTTGAGGAGTTGTTAAATTTGTAAGTCATGTTAAACACTTGGTTTATATAATAATTGATGAAATTCATTCATGAAATTGGATTAGGAATTAACTTAATTCATGATGATATTAATATATTATGTGATATTAACAAAATCCCCTTAATTATTAGAAGAATTGATAGAGAACTATAGCTCAATTTATTAGGGATTGAAAATTTAGTATGTTTATACGGTTGTATAATTTTTCTTTAAATACATGTTTCAATTAATGAAAAAACAATATTTATATAGTAGAATTGATATAGGAACATATATGTGGAATTTTTGTATGTTTGCTGGGTGATATGAGAGCTTAAGGGTCCGTTAATGGATGTTTAGATTCTGCAAAGAGTTTCTTGAGAACATCAGTCACTTCCAGGATGTGTTTGGTGTTGTATGCTTGAGAATATGACTTTCTTTCCTGAAGAGTGCGCTTTTGTTCAAAAAAAGAAATTATTTAATTAAACTCAGTTTTTCAATTAAATTCTAAAACATGCATCTAGGTGTGATTGAAGATGATATAATCATGCAAGAACATTCAAACACACAACTGAGGAAAAATCCCCCAAAGGGGCAAAACCTTTTTATTTTCACTATAATTTGTAAGAACCGGTTACACGGATTACAATGAAAATAAGAGTGACATACGAAATACCCTCAGGTGTCTGTTTCGATGTCGTCGACTGGAATCTCCCATAAGAACTCCAGATGGGCAGCAATGAGGAAGAGACGACTTCTCCACAAATTATTCCAGATCAGTAAATACAATCCTCTTGAAGGTTTAAAGATTCACATACATATATGGGAGTGTTTATGTGAATAAAGAAGGCATGAAACCTTAAAAGATAAAGTTTGTTTTATGGGATGTTAATCGCAGAAATCGTGTGCAAAAAAGACTTGGAAAACATGTAGAATGAAGCCAGATATTTATACGAAAATCGAGGCGTCATCGTCGCTCGAACGAGATAGGCATATCGCTTAAATGAAGGACATGTGTCATTTGAACGACATCCCTCTTGAATGATAGTGTGAACTCATTTGAACGAGATCGTCGATCGAGGAACTCCGCTTTTACACATAGAAAAATTTCTACTTTTGATAAAGAAAAATCAGACTTCGAAAAAATATTTTTTGAAAAAAATTCCCAAATATTTTTGCAAATATAAACAACTCCAATAAATCATTTTACCAATAATGCGAAGTGGAGTAGTGGGAATGGTTGAGCATCACGTTGCATGAAGGATGATGCACTTGTGAAGATGTGGATGCATGGATTCGGATCAAGAACGTCGTGGATGATCGTGTTGACGTGCCGAATGTAGCGATATCAGACATACAAACTGTGATCTAGGTAAAATAGAAAATTCCTAGATTTTATCATGGGCATTTATAAAATTATGTCCTTACACATATCCCCATATGTCTATGCCGGTACATGCATAAAAAATCCGAATTATGCAATCTCCATAAAATAAATTACATACAAGATAATATCTCCATTAAACCCTGAAACTGAGAATACTAAATGACATGTCGTCAATTAAACTTCAACATCTTCAAATCTTCATCTCTTCAGAAATTCCCAAAGCTTTTGTCATCAGGGTGTGTAATCCAATAATTATCAACTTTGTACCCACACACATGAGATAAATCAGATACCCGTGACAAGCAACAGTTTGAAATATTCCAAAAAATTCTCCCCCATAATTCTTCTCCCCCTTTTTCTGATGTCCCCAAATAGATAGATATGAGAAGCGCAAATCAATGGAATTGGAGAATGTCACAAGGTAGTAAACTTCTATTTTGAATTTTATAAAAATTTTCACAGAAAATATACAACAAAGAATCACGCCATGAAAGAATACAAAAATAACCAAGTCAATGATAATGTAAATGTAGGGGTCTGATCCAATTCGATAGGGAAGTCAATGCATACAAACATGACATATGTGCATGATGGATATCGGATACTCCTAACAAATAAAGTCAACATCTTCCTTAGGTGTAAAAAGATGGAAATATGAGACATTGACTTAATCAAATCAACAAATCAAAGCTCAAAGTGATTCCCACACAATTAACGTCCAAAATGATTAAAACTTTTTTAGGACTTTCAAGGAAGTGCAAACCCGTTTAAATTCTCCAACCAAACTCCCTCAAATTTATATTTTGAATAGAGGTGATCTAAATTCTTAAACTTTGGAGAATTTATGGTGAAACCTAATGGCCCATATATGACATGAATTGCATTTTATTGCCTTTAAAATTTTTTGGGCTCTTTTAACCTCTGTGGACCCTGGTTAATAAAATTCCTCAATTTTTTAGGTCCAATTTAAACGGTGGCTTAATCGCAAAGGATAGATAAGAACCTTTCGTATCCCTTCACTGTTTATAAAATACCACACAATCTGACCAAACGTTTTTTTTACATGCATTCCAATCTTGTCAAGTTTTGTCGCATATGGTTCATTGTATAGACATAATTGAGATGGAAACACTCAAGCCAATATATGATACACATGTACAATTATCAAATAAAATTGTGCATGTGTGCAATAAAGGAGATAAGGAGCCAAACATGTAGAAAGATATCACTAATCACATCTCAAAGACTCCAAATAATGTAAAGCACATGGATGCAATGATGTAGTGTCTCAAATCCCTATCAAACAGTCACATGGATAAATGGAATGAAATTTATGACTCGGTTATCTTAAATTCTCATCCATAAAAGGTGTAAACAAAACAGAAAAATCTTTTTGTACTTTTCTAAATTTTTTTATAAAAAGAAAAACTTTTTGGATTTAAAAAAAAGAGAAAAAGAGAAAAAAATAATAATAAAAATAATACAAACTAGCAATAGGAATCATATGATATGAACATGACAATGCATTCTATCCTAGACATGAACCAACCTCTCGGTCAACTGTGTAAATCCTTAAAGACTTCCTATCACTCTCGAATCTAAGGGCATCTAAAGGTTTTGTAAAAATATCGGCTAACTTAAGGTCAGTGGGTACGAAACTTAGGGATATGACTTTCTCCTCAACTAACTGTCGTATAAAGTGCTCACGTATCCTTATGTGCTATGTGCGCGAATGTTGGATGGGATTGTAGGATATGTGTGTCGCGCTCGTGTTATCATATGATATGATCATGGTGTCCCATGAAATCCCATAATCCTCAAACAGTTTCTTCATCCACAAAAGTTGCGTGCAACAACTCCCGACGGTGATGTACTTAGCCTCTGCAGTGGATAAAGAGATGGAGTTTTGCTTCTTTCTCATCCAGGAGACAAGAGCATAACCAAAATGAAAACACCCATCAGAAGTGCTCCTACAACCATCTACATCCCCGACCCAATCGGCATCTGAATAGGTGGACAAACGGACATCGGTATCAAAGGAATACCAAATACCGTAGGAGAGAGTCCCACTCTTGTATTTGATAATACATTTTATAGGAGTAAGTGTTACTCTCTCGGGGATGCATGATATCGTGCACAAACTCCAACACTAAAGGCTATGTCGGGACGATTGGCAGTCGTACAGAGATGACTACCTATCATACTCCGATACAAGGTTTTCTCTACGTCCTTGCCTGAGGTGTCCTTACTAAGCTTGGTAGTGGTACTCATAGGTGTACGTTCATGCTTAGCGGAGTCTAAACCAAATTTCTTCACTAGGTCTCTAGCATACTTGGATTGGGAGATGAACATCCCATCCTCTAGCTGACGAACCTGGAGACCAAGGAAGAAAGTAAGCTCACCAACCATGATCATCTCAAACTCAGTTTTCATCTCCTCCTCAAAGTTATGAGCATGTTGAAAGCATGTGGATCCAAAGACTATGTCGTCCACATAGACCTGGGCAACCAAAATAACACCGTCATCTATCCTGACGAACAACATCATATCAACTCCCCCTATCTTGAAGCCACGAGCTAAGAGATATGAAGTAAGCCTCTCGTACCAAGCATAGGGTGCTTGCTTCAAACCACACAAGGCTTTCCTCAGATAGTCGACGAGATCCATGTGCTTAAGGTCTTTAAACCCTTTTGGTTATTCAACATAAACCTCCTCCTGTAGAATGACATTTAGAAAGGCACGCTCTTGACATACATGGGATATAACTTGAAGCGCAGATGACATGCGATGGTGAGTAGGAAGCGAATGGACTCAAGACTCGCAACAGGAGAAAATGTCTCCCCAAAGTCTACACCCTCTATCTGTGTGTAGCCTTGAGCGACCAACATAGCCTTGTTTTTTATTATGGTACCATTTTCATCCATTTTATTCTTCAAAATCCACCTGGTACCTATCACATTTGTTTCACTAGGTCGGGGGACAAGTTCCCAGACATTGTTCTTTTTAAACTGAAATAACTCATCCTGTATAGCAGATATCCTGTGTTCATTCTTGAATGCTTCTTTGGGATTCTTGGGCTTAACTTTAGATGTGTAACAAACATGGCTAACAACATTCTCTATCTGAGCACGAGTCTTGACCCTTAAAGTGGGATCACCTACAATAGAACCAGGGTCATGACTCTTGCGAACCCAAGCAGGTATGTCCCCTAACACAGGAGTAGGGTCCATAAGGTGTGGGTGATGGACATGTAAATCGCTGTAAGAAAAGCCCTCATCCTCACACTGAATGCTAGGATCAATAAATGTTGGAGGTTCGTCATCTTGCACAGTGACGTGTATTGAATCCATAACTTTAGAGCTCTTCAGGTTAAAAATTCGGTACGCTCAATTATTTGATGAATATTCTAACAATATTCCTTCATCGCTCCGGGAGTTAAACTTTCCTAATTGTTCTCTATCCCGTAGGATGTAGCATTTACTCCCAAAGACATGAAAATATGCAAGGTTGGGTTTCTTGCCAGTCCACAATTCATAAGGCATATTAAGTGTGTGTGGACACTGGTAAACCCTATTTACCATGTGGAATGCGGTAGAAACCGCCTCTGACCAAAATTTTCTAGCAATCTTACGACCCAAAAGCATAGATCTAACCATTTCTTGAATTGTCCAATTCTTTCTCTCAATAATCCCATTTTGATGATGAGTCCTTATAGTCTAAAACTCAAGTTTAATCCCAAGGCTATCACAGTAAAGATCTACCTTTACTTCCTTAAATTTCATGTCATTGTCACTACGTATCCTGTTGATAGTGACTCCTTGTTGATTTTGCAAGACACGACACTTGGTTGTTAAAAACTCTACAACATTGAATTTCTCTCTCGGAAAACCTATAATCGAATATCTGGAGAAATCATCTACCATCACTAGGATGAACCTCTTACCACCCAGACTCTCAGTATGAGTAGGACCCATAAGATCCATGTGTATCAACTCAAGTACTCGTGAAGTGGTAATGGAATTCAACTTCCTGTGGGGGATACGAATTTGCTTTCCGAACTGACAGGGTCCACAAATGGTGGAAGTTGACTTTCCTAGTGTTAGTAAGCCACGTAATCGGTCCTTTTTATCTAAACGCATCAAATCTCTAACGTTCACGTGACCGAGACGTTGGTGCCACAGATCCATAGGAGTGATTATGGCGCTGTTACAGACAAGTGAGGATTTAGGCACAGTCCCATAGCAATTATCCTCTGTACTCACCCCTTGCACTAAAAGTTTACCAGCTTGATTATAGACATTACACGCGTCCCGGTCAAACTTTACAGTAAAGTCAGCGTTGCATAGTTGGTTAATGCTTAGAAGGTTTGCATTCAAACATTTGACGTACAAAACAATCTCTAGCTTAGGAAATCATGGTAAATCTATTGTACCTCATCCTACTATACTAGACTTTCTCCCATCTCCAAAGGTGAATCTACCTTCCTTATACTCCTCTAGGTAGGTAAAAAATGAGATATCACCTGTCATATGTCTGGAGCACTCACTATCAAAATACCACTTTGAGTTATTATGTGCGTTGAGACCAGCATGAACAACAAGGGCCTTGTCATCTTTCTTAGGTACCCAAGAAGTGGTAACCTTTTGTTTACCCTTGTTGTTGTTGGTTTTAGCCAAGATTCTAGAAGCATTCACTGACGGCAAAGACATCCGTCAGAATTCCTCCATCAAACTCTGTGATGTGGCAGCTAAAAACTTATCACACTCTCTCAGACTGGTAAAATCATCAGTACGATGTGGTGGAGAAATAGTACATGGTTTCAACCCAAACTATAGAAAAACTCCCTGAGGTGGCCTTTTCTTTTGTAGTGCATAAAAAATAACACAGTCTTAGGCGGACCTTGGTTTACTTTTGTAATACCCCGTATTTTCGAAGACCTAAATAATTGCGGGATTTATTATTATTGTGGAATTAATTAAATTAAAATGTGAGAATTAATTATTAATCTGGATTTAAATTTGAATGTTTACTAGCATGATGAGAATTTAATAATTATTAATATTACTATAAGAGTAAGTAATATGGAATGAAGAATTTAAATACCTTGTTGTGAGGGAGAAATACGATAGTTTGGTATATTAAGTCGGGGATGCGTGTGTGAGTCGTGTCAGGACTAATTAAGTGGAATAAAAAGGTAAAATATTTTTTAGTAACTCGTATGATCATTTTGAGTGCGCCTTTGAGTCCGGAGGGATCGAGATAGTCAAAAAACTCTACCCGGGTATTTTATTTGGACTCCAGGATATTTTTAGGCCAAGCTGGCACCCGGTAGGGGTAATTTTGTAATTTGGATTTTTGGAGGAATTAAATGGACGAAAATTAGAGATATATTATATCATCTAATTTGGGACAGTTAGGGTTAGGTTACACCAAAATTAAGAGAGATCCACAGTGGGTGAGGGAGAGTAATTTCTAAAGGAGGAGAAGCCATTTTCACCACCTTGCACAACCATCACCACCACCATCGTGTAGATCGGAACGCGAGGAATGCATCCATACCAACAACATCAAAGGAGCAGACTTTCAAAATAGAGGCAAGTGTTTATTGCTTGATTTTTTTAGCGATAATTATTTTAATGTTAGTCTAGGTTAATAAACCTATGTTATGAAAGTTAATTCGGGTGAAAATTAGAGAATTAATTTATGATTATGGGCTGATTGGTTTAGTAGTTTAATTCCTTCATGTATGTTGAGGTTTTATCATGAAATTGGAAATAAAATTGATGAACGAATATTGGGTGTAGGTTGACCGTTTAATCTTCCACCAGTTGGTCGGGTAAGAACTGGCCGTAAATGATGTGTTAACTTGGTAAGCAAACTTTGTAACCGAAGTAGGAGTCACGGAAGATAAGAAAGGGTCCGTAAGTTGAAAATGGACTGGTGGGTTGAATACCCTAGCATGAATGGGAGGTTCAACTGAGGTGACTAGTGTCAATGTTATCAAAGTACATGTTTACTAGAAAATGTTAACGTCCCAAAAGAAAGGGAGCCAGTAGAGTTGTGATACCTAGCCGAAGGGCAAGGTTGAATTCAATAGTGTTAGTAGAATATCACCAAAACGTATATCCAGTGCAGGGAACCTATTTAAATGATATGATTAAATCTTAAAGAAATGGTGATGGATTCAGTCAAGGCCAGCGGGTCGATCATGTGTTCCATATGCCCTGTAGAGCACAAGGAATAACGAAATAACAACTAGGGTTTAAGACTACCAGGTCCGAGAGAAGGACATCCTAATAAGTCCAGAGGACCGGTGAAAGGGAAATTACTCTGTATGTAAAGATAAGGGTTACAAGTATGGAATGTGTTCACGTGAGCAGTGAAATTGATAAGTATCGGGAATAATAAATAGTTCATGTAAGGCATACCAGTTGGAGAAGTAAAATATCCAGTGTGAGAATCGGGTCAAGAGAATCGGACCCAGGAATTAATAACCCGAGAGTAGTGGGTCTAGGCAGGACCAGCGTAGTCCTCAATAACTGTAGCATATCGTGTTTCGGGGTTGACGGGGCCTAAAAAATAAAAGGGAAGGCCAGTAAGTCCATATTTGAGGCCTAGAGATATGGGAGCAATGTATCAATGTGGGGCGGAAAATCCATAGAATGGAATAATAAGGGAAACACTAATGAGTGGAATTCGAAACGTATAATGATAGTTTATAATTATGGGTTGCGAAAAGTGCATGCAGGGACCCTGTGATCAGGCTAGACTAATGAAGCTTTTGTTCATTCTTGTGAAATAGTTGTGAGTTCCAGTGACGTGGATGTGTCACAAAATATGTGAATAGTTAGCACTAAGAATTTAAGTGTGCATTCGGTTTAGTGGGTACACTGGTGACAGCAGCCTTATTATGTAAATGACTACCATTTGGTAGCGAGATTTTTCGTGCCACCTGTGGGGAGGAGCAAGTGTGGACACTAAGAGAAATTTTTATATGGTATTATGTAACGATTCGTGCTCCCTTAAGCGTTATGATAGTAGAGCATATTATGATTATATTGTATGGTTACTAGTTACTGCGGGTTTGAACGGTAGTAAATTGTGTGATAAGACTATCGTACTAAAAATTTTAAATTTTAAATATATGGTTTTAGCGAGGCATAACCTGAAAGATGGTTGAGCTTGAACATATGTTGAAATTGTATTGTAGACTTCAGTGAGTATGTTGTCTTACTATGTTGATCCCGGTGAGCAGGGATGTTCTACTGATGTGATTCAGTGTATATTGACTTGTTGTAGAGCGAAGAGAAATATCTCGTAAATTATATAGCTCTAATAACTCGTGATAGTGAGAGCCCTGCGTTGTATATTGTCTTTAGTAACATGAGAGTGGACGAGTAGACTTATTATGTCGTAAACGGGAATTCAGGGATGTATGTTATGGACTAAGGACTTAGCAGATCTCGATGACCAACAATGTTAGGTAGTAGTGTATCAGGGGGGTTCCTTGTTTGGATTTCTCTTTGAGAGACATCCCACGCATGAAACTTAGAGAACGTTGGAAGTTGGGAGACGTTTGTCTTTAGTACATGGATTTAATATCATAATGATTACCCATATACGTAGTTATAACCGTGAGATAAGGGTTATGTTACAAATTAAGGCCGATGGGGCCGTATAATAATAATATGTGATAATGTTACCAATCTTTGGGACTATAAGCAGACCGATGGGACAACCTAAGATATGATTAGCTGGAAAAGGTAGGGTGACTGAGTAGGACCTAACCATATAGTCATGGCAAGTATGTGGGGAATAATTTGTTATTTATATTTATAACACGTCTAGTGTTATGGTGCTTCAATGCAAAAGCATAGGGTGTATGGGCGCCCTACATAATCGAGTAATAAAATTTTCTTCCTTAAGTGAAAAATTGTGATACCACGCGTATTACGAGAGGTAACTGAATGTAGAAGAGTGTGACTTTAGGATTTATCTATTTGATGGGTTAGGGCAGTTAGGACCATTAATTCCTAGATTTTCCACGAGGATGGTATAGGAGGAATCCGATAAAGTTTAACACAGAGAAGTTGCAACTTAGTTGATAGGACATGGAGAGAACATGTTTAAAGAGAATCAGACGCTTTAAGATAGGGGAAAAGACTTGCGATATGCAGTGATGACACTGTCGCCTGAGCCATAGATATGGATGTGGTTATGAGAAAGGTAAAATGCATATCGATATAAAGCCGTAGTAGTGGTGGCTTATGCAAAGAAATACATTTCTAAGCTTGAAAGTGGGCCATCAGGAAATAATAGAGTTCCTTCAGTATTAGGAATTCCTTGTTAATAATGGGAGAGTGAATCCCTGAACAATTATAGATTTAATTACTTTGCAATGGGATCACGACCCTATATGGGTAAAAGTGGGTTGGGTAAATAAAGTAGCCCACGTTATGCCAAGTTAGGACAAATCATAACGTGTAACAGTAAACCCCAACCATTATTCCTGAGATAGCAAGGTTATATGGTGTACAAATAGAGTTTTATCCGAAAGAGTCAAGAGAGTTATGACTCGATTATTGGGAAGAGTTTTCGGGAGGTCATGAATATCAAAATGCGAACATATTCAGCCTAACATACTCATAGGCGGGCGATAAGTCTGAGAGTTTTAGTAGCACATTGCAAGGTATGTTGTATTTCCAATTATGGGAAGGTTTAGTGTATTATCTTCCACTGGTGGAGTTAGGGTAAGACGACTCCCCTCAACTTATTATCGATAGAATTCCATACGAGGGGTTATATATATAAATCCTTATTATCCTTGTGCTTATTGGATAGAAGGGAGGGCAATAAAATAATAGGTCCAGAGGAATTTTAGGGCCCGTCAACCAGGGTGGAAATGATTGGGAGTTGCATTATTGCATGTTGGAATGAGGAAATTGGTACCGAGTGATGTTGGATCTTTTCCTATTATTGTTAAGTTTGAGACGGTAGCGTACATGCTTAGGTTTCATCATCCTTTATGGAGGCAGTATGGCGAAAATGTGTTAACAGTTATAGTATATATTGTGTGTAAGACAAATTTGTATATAACTAAATATCAATTAACCTACTAGTCGAGTAGTAGGAGGCTAGATAGTGACTATATATAAGTTTGGTGAAACTTAAATGGTAAGGCTTGGAGAGTAATTAATATGTGAGGTGTTCATTATTAAGGGTATTCTGTAATATACTGTATGGGCAATACTGCGTAGATTACATGCAATGTGAGGTTAATACCCGGAGTTTTCCTTACCAGAAATACCTTATTTTCCAAATTTCAGGACGAAATTCCGTTATTAGGAGGGAAATATGTAATACCCCGTATTTTCGAAGACTTAAATAATTATGGGATTTATTATTATTGTGGGATTAATTAAATTAATATGTGAGAATTAATTATTAATCTGGATTTAAATTTGACTGTTTACTAGCATGACGAGAATTTAGTAATTATTAATATTACCGTAAGAATAAGTAATATGGAATGACAAATTTAAATAACTTGTCGTGAGGGAGAAATACGACACTTTGGTACATTAAGTCGGGGACGCGCGTGTGAGTCGTGTCAGGACTAATTAAATGGAATAAAAAGATAAAATATTTTTTAGTAACTCGTATGATCATTTTGAGTGCACCTTTCAGTTCGGAGGGGTTGAGATAGTCAGAAAACTCTACCCGGGTATTTTATTTGGACTCCGGGATATTTTTAGGCCAAGCCGGCACCCGGTAGGGGTAATTTTGAAATTTGGATTATTGGAGGAATTAAATGGACGAAAATTAGAGATATATTATATCAGCTAAATGGGGACAGTTAGGGTTAGGTTACACCAAAATTAAGAGAGAGCCATAGTGGGTGAGGGAGAGCAATTTCAAAAGGAGGAGAAGCCATTTTCACCACCTTGCATAACCACCACCACCATCGTGTAGATCAGAACGCGAGGAACGCATCCATACCAACAACATCAACGGAGAAGACCTTCGAAATCGAGGCAAGTGTTTATTTCTTGCTTTCTTTAGCGATAATTATGTTCATGTTAGTCTATGCTATGAAAGTTAATTCGGGTGAAAATTGGAGAATTAATTCATGATTATGGGTTGATTGGCTTAGTAGTTTAATTCCTTCATGTACGTTGAGGTTTTATCATGAAATTGGAAATAAAATTGATGAACGAATTAGGGTTAGTCAGGTTCTTTAATTGAAAATTTGGAAACTAGGGTTCTTATGAATTAATTTGGGGGTTTCATGTAATCGTGATGATTTATGACGAATTAATGATCTTAGGATGTTGTGAATAATATATAATCTTGTTATTATCGATTGGGATTAATGATGAGAAGATGGGGATTAAACTATAGTGGCTTTTAGGTTTAAAAATGGAGGAAATCGCAGAAATTTGGTGAAGGAGACGACACAGTGCAGGTCGCGCGATGTCGCGCGTAGTGGTTCGAACGAGATTAGTATCTCGCTAGAAGTGGTTCGAACGACAATGGAATGTTGCGCGAATTTTGGTTCGAAAGAGATTGGCATGTCACGTGATGTGGTTCAAGAGACAACCTAATATCGTTTGAACAAGATCAGGTCTGGTTCGAGCGACAATTTACAGCTTTGGGAAATTGTATAATGGTCCAAATTAGTGTGTCACAGTCATCTGAATCAGAAAATCATATTTTGGGAAAACAAATATAGTAGAGGATTACTACGAAGGATATGAGGGTAAATACTTTAAATATTTGGGATGGTGAGATTACTTTAAAGATTACAAGAGAGAAATAATCGTAATTGTAAATGCGTCGAGAGTATTAAGTAATAAATACTTACAATATTAGTTCGAACGATATTGAACTTATAAGAATAAGAATTAGTGCTTATTTATGGGAATGATTATGATTTTGTATTAAGGATTTTCGGGTGACATATTTTCCTTAGAAAAATATATTACGAGAGAGGGAATATTGCAATTTAAAAATACGTTGATAGTATTTAGTGATAATAATACTACGTATGGAATTTGACATTTGGTTATGCGTATACCGTTTGATTTGATGGGTTGTGTCAATACCTATGTTTGATATATTATGTGTATGACATACCTAGCTGCTTGATATCACGGGAGGTGGTGTAGAGACAGTCTTATCCTGAGGGGATTATTGACTTGTATCTCAGACCATAGGACTGTGAAGACTTATTTGTGAGTTGATAAGTCACTGACTATAGAAGCGTGGGTATGTGCGTGACGCATAGGTATGTGTACTATGTTCCCCTCTAATATGTGTGATTTGTATATATGGTTCGTGGGAGATTTCTGAATCAATATTCCTTGTTTGAGTACGAGATGTACCGAGACATGATAGCAGAGTATGCAATGCACTACAGGTATAGCCTTGGGGTGCTGTGTTAGTATATATATAAATAGTGGTGATAATTTATATATACTTGTGTTATACTTACAATGTGATATTTGTAGGCTATTAAGATTTGGTTAATACATATATTATAGTGAAAGTTATATATGTATGTTTTTGGTATAACTAAAATGAGGTAATATCAAATTATTAAGATAGTGAAATCTTCAGTAACGTAAATAGTAAACACTTGAGTTTAGTGTGTTGACACTTATTTAAAATGATAAACGTTGAGATCATCTACGGAACACTACTATGAAGGGTAATTAGATGGATAAGCCTATCACCTAGTTAGAAGTTTGTCAGATGGCTAGGTTGGATTAGATGTACATTAGGCGTGCACACTAGTCGAGAGGTGAGAACCTCATGTGAGAGTTCGGACTAACATGCATATAATACTTTCTTTAATGCAGTTTTAAATACTTGCTAAAATAAATATTTTTACACATCGGGCTCTGACCCGTCTCTTGCATTTCTTCTCTTTTGTTATATATATATATATATATATATATATATATATTAGTACAGGTGCCCAGCCATAGGGACACCGGTTCTAGATACTTGGATGGTTTGCCGAGCTGCAGCTGTTGTGGATGTTGCAGATTATTGAGATTAGAAGCTTCTCTCTTTTCATTTAGTTCCTAGTTTAGATAACTCAGTTAGGGCATGTGTCCCCCATTCTCATTAGCAGATTTGTGCTCAGTTTACTTTGTAGTTCTTCTCAGTTGGTTTGAGTATTTATTATGGTTTGGTTTGTAATTGTGAACTGTAAGATTTTATCCAGTCTTATCTATTCAGTATTTGATTCAGTCAGCATTTAATTATTATGTATGGTTTATATTTACATGTTCATAAATTATTAAATTAATTGATTCAAGTTAATTGGAAATTTTTTGACACTAGCTTAATTAAATGTTAGGTAATTAATTGGATTTAAGTTTTCAACAGTGATGCTAAGAATGAACCAACCGAACATTCTGTTAGAAATTTTATAAAGGACTGATCACCCGATATATAATTGGGCGGGGTGTCACGACTTTTCTTGGTCGAACTCTTCTTCGTGGTTTTTGACGATGGCCATATGGAGTCATAGTAAACTCAGAAACTGGTCCAGGTGCAATTTGGGACGTTGAGACACCATCAAAACATGTTCCCTGCCTATCACCAAAACCTAAAGCGGGACCAAGGACCATGTTTCCCATCTTTCCAAATCTGTCCTCGATTTCAACCTTGACTTCCCGTGCTCTCTCAAGATCATGAGTAAGGTGAGCTACAAGGGCTTCAAGTTTCTTCTGAGTCTCCGAGGAGGAATAGAGCTGACTCGTAAGACTAGCCACTTGTTTAGTCAAGTCCCCTTTCTCTTTCTCAAAATAAATCTCTCTCTCTCTCTCTCTCTCTCTCTCTCTCTCTCTCCAAACAGTCTCTCCCTTTCTCCAAACAAACTTTCTTTCTCAACACAGGCAGACTCTATCTCTCTCAAGGTAGTGTAGGTGGGGAACTCTCTCTCTCTTGCTTCTTCTAAATCTTCCTCTAAAGCGGTGATCCGAAGAACTAACGATTTGTTACGCTTTTTGGTTTCAAATGACTCATTATATAACTAAGCATAGGCTCATTGAAGATTACTCTCGCTCTCACTTGCATCATACTCCCCTTCACTCACTTCGTTCTCACTGTCGAGGTGTCTCTGTGAAGAAGCATCCTCATCGTCGTGAGGAGCACTAGAGGTACTCACATGACTAGCCATGAATGCGGTTAAGTTACAGTCATGCAGTGACTCATCTCTAGAGACCACTGACTCGACCTCACTGTCTTCACTAAGGGTAGCATTAAGGATAACTTTGCCCTTTTCTTTGGCAAGTCTGTTCAGCCTGGTAGCACACTCAAAGTCTCTATGACCCTTACCGTCGCACTCAGAACATCTCTTACTGTCTTTCATAGGAGGGACATTAAAATCTTTTTCATTTTTCTTTTCAAACTTATGTTTCTCAAAATTCTATTTATCTTTGAAATTTCCATTTTTCTTGAATTTGATAATTTTCTTGATTTTTTTAGCAAAAGAGCCAAATCATCTAAATCAAATTCACACTCGGAATCAGACGTTTCTATCTCCCTTTTTCTAGATGACTCAACTCTCTTTCTTGTCGATCCCTTACTCTTCCTATCTAGGCATTAAGTGAAATTCCCTTACCTTTAGGATTGACAGAAGTAGGAAACATATCAATTTCGAACTTTTGTAAGTCTCCTACAAGTTCCTCTAATTTAAGCGTGTTTAAATTACCCATAGAATTTAGCACAGTGACTTTAGGGATAAAACGATTAGGTAATGATCTTAGAATATTTTTAACAACTCTAGCATTAGGAATGTGTTCACCAAATTTAAAGTTAGTGTTTACAATATCAGAAAACCAAACATAAAACACATCAAAACATTCAATCTTAAGCATAGTGATAGTTTCAAATTGAGTTGTTAAATTTTGCAGTTTAGTTCCTTCATGGGTAAGTTGTAAAACATCACATGCCTCTTTTGACGTGGTACACGTCATTATCAGTCGGAACTCGTCAGGTGTGACGGATTTAGAAATAGCACTTAAACGCTTAGAATTAAAAGATGACCATTTATATTCTTCTTCAGTCCGTGCAGTCACAGATTTTAAATTAGTTATGTTATCAACAATGACGGAGGGAGGTGTCTACCCTCTTTCAACCAAAATCCAAACTCTTTCATCAATGGCTTTTAAAGCATATTTCAATTGGGCTTTCCAATAAGCATAATTTGTCCTATCAAAAACTGGCATTTCATTATATAATTTCACAATATTGAACACGCTCTTTTTCAAAAATCAATTTTTTAGAAAATTGATATCTTAGAAAAATTTTGTGGAAAATTACACGGTATAATTGTGTAATTGGCTCTGATACCCATTTGAAGAGTGAGCTTTTGTTCAAACAAAGAACATATTTAATTAAACTCAATATTTTAATTAAATCCTAAAGCGTGTGTCTAGGTGTGATTGAAGATGATATAATCATGCAAGAACATTTAAGCACACAAATGAGGAAAAATTCCCCAAAGGGGCAAAACCGTTTTATTTTCACTATAATTTACAAGAAACAGTTACACGGATTACAATGAAAATAATAGTGACATACGAAATACCCTTAGGTGTCGGTTTTGATGTTGTCGACTGGAATCTCCCGCAAGAACTCTAGATGGGCAGCAATGAAGAAGAGACGGCTTCTCCACAAATTACTCCAGATGAGTAAAAACAATCCTCTTGAAGGTTTAAAGATTCACATACATATATGGGAGTGTTTATGTGAATAAAGAAGGTATGAAACCTTAAAAGATGAAGTTTGTTTTATGGGCTATTAATCGCAGAAATCGTGTGCGAAAAAGACTTGGAAAACGTGTAGAATAAAGCCAGATATTTATACAAAAATCGAGGCGACGGCGGCGCTCGAACGAGATAGGCGTATCGTTCGAATGAAGAACACGTGTCATTAAAATGACATCGCAAGAGATGCTTATCTCGCTTGAACAATAGTGTGAACTCGTTTGAACGAGCTCGTCGACCGAGGCACTCCGCTTCAACACTGAGAAAAATTTCTGTTTTTGATAAAAACAAATCAGACTTCGAAAAAATATTTTCTGAAAAAAAATTCCCAAATATTTATGCAAATATAAACAACTCCAATAAATAATTTTACCAATAATGCGAAGTGGAGTATTGGGAATGATTGAGCAGCACGTCGCATGAAGCATGATGCACTTGTGAAGATGATGGATGCATGGATTCGGATCAAGGCCGTCGTGGATGATCGTGTTGACGTGCCGAATGTAGCAGTATCAGACATACAAACTGTGATCTAGGGAAAACATAAAACTCCTAGATTCTACCCTGGACATTTATAAAATTATGTCCTTACATTGACAAAAGCAGGTGCTTATTAAATTAAGATAAGAAATTGTGGGTGTCAGTTTCATAATGTTCGAAGTTTTAATAAATACCTTATGAATATTTTCTTAATAAAATGCATTTCTGAAATTTTCTGAAACAAATCTGTCATCTTGAGGATGTGTTTGGTGTAGTATACCTATAAATTCTTCTTTTTAGAAACAATAAGGTCCCACTTAAATTGTATTGAGAAGATGTGGGTGCTAGTTTCGTAATTGTTGGAGGATCGATGAATATCTTATGAATATTTTTTTAAAATCAGATCAGGATAAAATTTTCTGCTAATTTGTTGAAAATCGATTGACTTCTCTATCTTTCTTACGTTTGAATAGGGTTTTGGTTAGTTGGGTTTAGGAACTTAGTTTATGACAAACCTTTTGTTAGGTAACGTAATTTAGTGGGGAGAATTTTGTTTTAATTAATCATATTAATTAATAGACGTTATTTAAGTTAATACTTTTGGAGTTAAGACTTGAATATTATATGCGGGGGATTAATTATTTTATCTGCAATTTAGCGAATATGCATACTCGAAAATTGATTATTAGCTGATATATATTTGTGAATCGTGTGATGATGCTTACTATATTATTATGGCTTGTAGTGTTAGGTTGTAATTGGGGTCGGGCGATGACGCTGCTTTGGTATCCCACTAGAAAAAGTGACGAATCGTACCATAGACTGGATAGGTAAACATTGAGACGTGTTCCTTGATCTGTAGATTCTTAAGATGTATAGAATGATTATTTATGAAGAATCTAATGAGCTAGATAATATGTAATCATGGGTTACACTTTGATCTATGATTAGATGCATGTGACATCTAGGATTGTTGGTTTGGATTAACTTAAAAGAAACTAAAATATGAGAAGACGATGTGTAGTTGGATTATAGCCCAAAGTTAATTATATCGTTATACTAATTAGACTTGTTGTTAGTGTCTTCTATTAACATTTTTTCAGGACATAGGTCACTAGTGAAACCTCACCCATGATTCGGACTTAAGCTCATTCTCGTTGCTAATTTTTGAAGATGTGAGGTATACTTTATACATAATAATTGTACTCGGTTGTGGAGAGAGTATGTATTTGAGAGATTTGTTATGCATTCGTTATTATTGGGCAGTATATGTTGTAACTAGCGATGTAACCAACTCTTATTCGTTATATATCAGTATTTGAGGATTTCTCACGTCGATCTTTAGTTTGATTTATCATTGTTCTTTGGTTCTTGTTACATGTTATGGATGATAATCAATTATTTTGAGAACTTGTACAATTTTAATAAATAGATTTGATTAACCTAATTGTTAAAAATATATGGGGTGTCACACAAATCGTTCTCCATCAAAAGAGCGTGGTTTTATTTATAGACGTGATTTGTGATGAGAATCCTTATACACGCTAAAAGGTGTATTTAAGATTCTTCACGTTCCTCCTAAAGGAACATACTAAATAAATACAATGGGGTCTTGACTCGACTAAAACCCACGGAAAATACCTATTGGGGAGGTTACATTAAATCCCAGCTAAAAGGTTGCGGAAAAATACTATGCCACCAGACTATCATGCATGGGGCCTCTTCCCCGGACGACCACCTGCACAACTCGCGTCGAAAACCCCCCGAACCTGGCACACTAGCCCATACATCGAATGCGAACATACCAGTCGGATATAATGGACCACACGAGCACCATATAATACCCTTCAATATACTCAGGTAATCAACAGCAGTGTACGTCTCCACTTCAGTAGTCAGCTAGCATAAAGTCAAATGAACCGACAACCAACATGTCAGTATTTCCCTCAGCTAGGAAACATCAACCATCACCTGATGAAAATTGGAAAAATCACAAATTTAGTCAATTACAAGAGGAAGAAAAAAAGAAAAAGACATGCAAAGAAAAAATTGTTAAAAACTCATGTCGTTCAAAAAAACGGCAGGGTCCAGAGATAGCGCCAGCATGACAAATGCTGAACCGCGTTGACGAATATACACGGCTTGGTCCTCCCCTTGAAGTAAAATCGTAAAAGAAGATGGTAAAACTGAAAGAGTGAAATAACCAACTTGATTCATCGATGAGGACAAAGTTATAACACCCAAAGAAAGTGAAGTAGCATCCTCCTCGATCATCGGGACAATATGAACGAAAGAAGAGGCCCTCATCCCCATTGAGAGGCTACCCGTCAGTGACAACAAAAACGAGACATATGGCATCCCAAAACTCGCATCACTTCCCCCATTCTTGATATGTATGATGAAGGAAAAATAACGAGAATGGTGAATGCAATGTATGTTCAAGAAAATTGTAGCGTCGGTTCGAAAACAAGCGTCACTAAAACTAGATAGGTAGAACTTTTCAAAAATGGAAACACAAGCCTGCACTTAATAGTTTTCGCCATCCTAAAGAAATTACCAAACGATTAAACTTATTGGTTGACTGAAATGAGCCCTAAGGATTACTACCTATCACATACATGCCCCCATACCTCCGCAAAATGGACAAATTCATTTTTGAGTCCTTTCAATTTTGACGAAGAGTGTACCCCCGTGCATATTCTTAGTTTGGCACCTCTGTGGACACCCTAATTTTTAATTGGGGGTGGGTTGTTTTATCCCATCCGATAAACTACACTAAATCTAGGCATGCAAAAAATCCTAAAGGTGAACTGCCCCCACCAATAAAAACTACAAGGATCTCTTTGCAGAGAATGCAAAAAGCAAAAATGCTACCACAAAAAAATTATTAGGACCTTTAACCGTTGGATTAAAGGCCCCAACTTCCATTAGCCGTTTAGTTAAAGGGACATTTAACCACGCAGTAAGTCCCCTCTCCTCGATAATGATTACAAAATGTAACCAAATCTCTTCCCATTCGTCCACGTGTCACCCCACCTCGGATCCACCGTTCAAGCCCTTTGACTGGATGATCAAATTTCCCATATTAGACCCTATAAATAGAGGTCCCCATCGGCCTTAAAAACTACCCAAAACCAACCATTGATTCAATTTTCTAACTTTTTCTATCTCGAGTGCCCGAGACACTTGAGATATTTTTGAAAAGTCTCGAAAGAAGTTCATACTTTAAAAAAGTCACTTTCGGTCTCGAATGAGGTTCATACTTCTTAAAAGTCACATCAGAAAGAAAAATAGAGCCGAACCTCTGAGCGCATTTTGTGAAAGTCCCCGATACTTTTAAACAGAGATCAGTCTACCTAGGGCACTTCAACTGGGAACACTCCCCCGAAAAAATTTCAGTTCACACAACAAGGGTAAGGAAACTCTGTCTAAATATAGGGTCAAACACCCCTATATATTGTGATTAAATATCCAAATTCATTTATATCTTTTGGCCCAACCCCTTTTTAGGGGATCGAGTATTCAGTTTTCAACGTTTATATTTTAAAGCCTCGTTTTTAACCTAGCACCTTTGCTAGTTGATTTGACATGCTCATATATTAAACACATGCTAATAAAATGCCACCACCACTAAATACAAACATGAAAACATACTTTTCATAATCATCCTCAAGAAAATTTTAGTGAGCCGAGTGAGTCCAAAACTTTTCACAAACCAAATTATAAAATCAAACTACTCCCATCACTTCTCCAAATGAACAAATCTTGCCCCCACATTGGCATCCCGAATATGTGTTTTTGTATTGAATACTTGTCAAACGTTAAACTTTGGTTAACGTACTTTTAACATATAAATATATCAATACAACACAATAGAAATGATATATTAAGTACTGAGATCCATAAATACCTTCATAATGTATATTGTATACCCGGTATCCGGTCGCCTACACCCGTAAATATGTCACGTTTGTCAGAACTATGTTGAATCTGATCCCAAGTTTCCTTGGATACTATGACACCCGGCCTAATAGAATACCGGGTGATCAGTCCTATATCAAATTAAAACAGGACTCACATTTGGCTCATTCTTAGCATCACTGTTGAAAACTTTTTTAAAAATTTATTAACCACATAATATTCAAAAGCTAGTGCAAAATTTTATCTTTATTAATCCAAGATAAAGTAAATTTGGATATTTCAATAAACATTCAACGCAGATAAAATCCATCATCACATATAATAATAAAATCGTGATAAATAAACCATCGGCTAAAACCAGGAACAATATAAAAGACAGATAATAATCAATCCCATAAAATCTGAAGTGAGACAACTAGATAAATCTGGGACCAACATGCTTGTAGTATCTGATATGAAATCCCTATAATAGGAATAGAAAAGATAGAAGTACCTATCCAAATCCTGCAACATCCACACATGTTGCAGCAGTGAATCCCTGGAATGAAATCAGGCCTGGCGTGCCTATGCCTGGACACCTAAAAGGTTTTGAATATATTTGATAGCAAGGGTTACAACCCAAAATATTTTGAAAACATTTAGTAAATGATTGACTTGCAGTAATATAAAAGGCATGCATGCGCTTCATATTTAAGTTAGTGTTTCACTCCCTTGAGGACAAACTCACCTCTCAACTAATGTGCACGCCTAACCCTTCCTTTATATTCCACCTAGTCATCTACCCCATAACTAGTTAATAGATATCTTCTCTCAACCACCCTAATCAAATTGAGTATGCTTAATATATGATTTATAAGTTATCCATCGCACTAACTTAATTAATCATTTCCCTTTTTAAATCCATATAACATTCACAGCCATTATAAAATCAATACATGTCACTTTATGTATTCAAATTTCCCGTATAGTATTATTTATCCCATTATATACGTAGAACCATATTACAATGTTCATGCATATGTTAAATATATATATAACCCATATCATTAATAAAATTCACTTCATGTATTTATTTACCCATATATAATTTTTTATTCCATTATATACGGAGAACCATATTACAACATTCATACATATCTTGAATATATATATATATATATAACCCATCTTCTCGATAATTACCTCTCTAGATGTATTCTATAAAGTGCTATCACCCTATGTATGCTCACTTAACCCGGATAGCCCAAGTCGTAATGACTCACGAGCTTGGTAAACTTGTAAGCGTAGTGGAGGCAGTCATATTTCCCCCTAAAAGTGAGATAAACCCCTCACCCATATTTGGACGATATGACCAGGGGATATACTCTCCCCTCTCCTCAAGCCAGGGGATTCACCCACATCGCGCAACCTCCCCCGATAGCACTAGAGCATATAAATTAAATAAATATCTAGTCACTCATATTTAATAGCACACAGTATATATATATATATATATATATATATATATATATATATATATATATATATATATATATATATATATATATATATATAATTAATTAATGTGTAAATTAATTAAACAAGAGTCGGGCCATAGACTCGAAAAATTAATTTACACATTAATTAATTTTATTACGTTGGTGTCACTCAACCAATATACCCAAACTCGCTCACTTGGCCCAAAATTAAATATTATCCGAGTCTATATCCCGACTCCAGATTAATCAAATTTCTCTCCATAATTAATTCGCTACATGGGCGTTGCTCAACCAATATAGATGGACTTGTCCACTTGATCCGTATCTAATTATTTTGAAATTAAATCCCTCAAATTGATTCATAAGTGCCCCACATAAATCCTCCCTAATTCCAATTACTTTTTCCTATAATTGTTAGGAATATGTGGCTTATATTTTTCTATCACTAAATAAAGTATAGGATTTGATTTGACATTTATTTTCCCCCTTATATAAAAATCTGGGTGAACAACCAAAAATTAAGGAGGGTCGATCGATCGACCTCTAGAGTCGATCGATCGATCGATCAGGTTCCTTTCTTCCCCACGATTATGTTTCAGCCATTGTTAACCCAACCAAGCTTTTATTTTCTTCCATAGTAATCTCCGATCAAAATCAAGCATATTAACATATGAGCACAGGTTCTAATCAACCTAAAAGCCTTAAATCAACAACTAATTTCGATGAATTTTAACGTTTTCCAGATTCGGGTTTCACCCGGGTTTCAAACATCCAATAACATTTGTCATCTCTATTATCAGAATTTCAATAACGATTCTTGGTGGATTTAATCATACGATTCATATTCGTATACTGCAGAATCACGAAACATACTAATATCACCCCAAATCTCATCAAGATATATCCTTTATAAAAAACTCAATTTCACCCAAATACCCGTTTATACCCAGAACGGATTTTGTTTCACACATCACTAAACTATGAATTGATTATCAAAATTAAACATTACAGCAAGTTAACCACTTGCCTTTTGGGTTCGTAGAGTCTGATCCCCTGGTGTAGAGGCAAGCTTGATGATGAACAACCCAAATTTGTCCCTAGCCTTGTCTCCAAAAGGATCCCCAACTGCACTCTAACTGCTCCATACCAATTTCTCTCGAAGACTTAGGTTTTAGATTTGTGTTTCTGCCGTTTACCTACTCTCAAATTTAGGTATTAAACATAAATTCCGTTTTTAGTCTAATGGGCCAAGCCCGAATGGCCCAAATACCCTGTGTGGGTCTGACTATACCTAAAAATGCCCCGTGCCCCATTTACAATCCCCGGGTACACTTTTCTAACTATCTCAATCCATCCGGACTCAACCATGCACTCAAAATTGACATCCGAATTAATTATGAAAATCCTTATCTCACACCCAAATTAGTCTCTATCGACTCCCGGCTGAGATAAATAAATGCCACATCACTAATACACCTCATGACGTAAATAAATTATTACTATTCAGTTAGTAATTAAATTTTCTCAAATATTAACCATTCACTGTCCGATTAATATTTAAATAAATATTACGATAATTAATTCAATTAAATTATGACACAAAAGTACTTTAAATTTTTTTCGAATTAATTAAATATTAAATGCACAGAAATACAAGGGGTTACAGATACGTAGGCACTATACTGAACTAAACTTGTGAATCCTAAGACTTATAATATGTATCTTGTCTTATTATATCTTAAGGATGAATCTGTCCATAGTCCAAATAACAGAGTAACCAACCAGAGGACTATGACACCTATGGGATTTTAGCCATGTCGATAAGGGATACTAAGATATCGATGTCTTTTGGTCCACTCTAATACTAAATACATTCTCATATCTCTCTATACACATCTAAACTATCCCAAAGGCTTAATAACGCCTTTTATTTAGTGATCGCTCGACGGACATGAATATCTTTGTTGGAAATTTTTAGGGTTAATTCCTATTCTAACCCTCCACCGAAGCTACCCTATGGACCACTGATAGTTTATCTCCCTCTTAATCCAAGTCCTACACTTGCACACATATCACATTGGAACATGTGAACAACCGAACTGTGAAGGCTTTCATCTCATGGCTACAAGCGTACATAAGTGCAATACCAAGTCCATCTCATGAGCACAAGCCTCGACAATATGTCTCACGATATATTGTCCGAACATGTATGCGTCCATCTTTTATCCTTCACCAATTATGTCTTAGAATTCAAACGAGATACAAACTATCTCAAGCCACGATCTCTCGCGAATATCCATACAATTGCTCAAATGCATACTTGCTAAAACACAACCATGCTACATAAACTTTGATCTCATGGATACACGAGTACATATGCACAATACTGAGTCCTTATCATGAGGACAAGCCTTGTCAATATATCTCTTAATACATTATCCCCACAGAGATGTATTTATATCTCTTTCCCTATCCATTATCCCTTTATAACCCAAATGAAATATCAAACGATCTCAAATGCCCGATCTCTCATACACCCCATACAAACGTACTATGTAGGTTTTGATCATAGGTCTTCTTGGGTACATAGGAACAATACCGAGTCCTTCTCGGAAACACAACTCTTAATAATATATCTTATGATATATTGTCACAACAGATATGTACCCATCTCTTACCTTAACTTTCTATGTATCCTCAAACCCTAAATGACATATCAAACTATCTCAAGCTGAGCTTTCTCGCACCCTTACACAATAAGAATCTCTTGACCAACCATATACTTAAACCTCCTTAGGATTAGACCGAAAGGCCTAACCCGAACATTTTGTTTGTTTTTGTATAAAACAAATTGGTGACTCTGAACAATCGATTAAAACCCTTATTGCACGAAAGCACACTTCGGCCTAGGCCTAAAAATAGGGTTATGCAACACAAACTTGCAAGGATAAATTTTTAATTGAGTCAATTTGTAGTGTTGTCTTAAATCTGGACAAAACTATTTGAGTCATAGGATATAAATTGTCTTTGTTTTCAAAACTTGTTAAAAAAAACCAATTTTATGATTAAACCAATTTTATCTTGTTAAACCTAAGCATGCATCTTGGTGAGAATTTGCAAGATAAAAATACACAACCACAATGCCGCGATGTATGAGGAACACTCACAAAAATAAAAACCTTAGATGACTCAGCCATAAATCCACTAAGTACAGATTTATTACAAAGACATGATAGAAGACTTACTCAATGACTCGATGCCCTCGCAAGCCTTGACACTCTTTGTTCCTACCACCACTGTCTAGAGACAACGCAGGAGTTCACCTATGTCTTGGGGTCCACCGATGGGGCAATGCTACCGTCAAACATACGGAGTCCACCATATATACACCAATGAACATGGAATCCTCCGTAAAAAGTTGGTCGTGACATTTTTTTCACACGTTTTATTATGTTTCCCACTCCATATGCAGATCCCGTATGCCTTTAACATGTGCTGCGTCCACTGTTTCTATGAATAACCATCTCATTTAATACACAACATAAACAACATATATGTGGTCAAATAGGGAGCTACATACGAAAGGGGCTAATTAGATTTTTTTCATATGAACTATAATAGACACAATGAACAAGTAAAACAAAATTGCTTTGTACTTGCACAAATCCTAAAATGAGCTCGCAAAATAATGAAAAAGTCTTAGAACAATACCTTTGTCCATGCTCAAACGAAGATTCTTTAAAAATTATCAACATAACTACGCGTCATCAGGGTTACCTAATGGAAATAGTAAAAGTACCTTGTTGGTGAATCCCTAGAAAGCTCACAAAAGCCGTATTCTTAATAGCTAATAAACCAATAAAGTAGATAATATTTAGTCAGAATCATATGAAGTCAATCAATACATCAAAGGCACCTGTAAAGGAAAAGAAAAATATTTACATCACTAGAAAGCCTTTTATACCACTACTTGATTTAAGAAGCTTAGAATGAATTTATAGTGGAGCTGCCAAGATTGAGAGGAAGAGAGAGTGCTTTTTCGTTCGAGTCCTTAAACATCCCTCCTTAGCAAGAATCTCATTAACCATAGAAGATGCACTAGGAAAAGACCTTTAAGCAGGAAATAACCTCCACAAAGTCTCAATTTTTGCAAACTCTTATAAATCATCCAAAATCCTTAATCAAATCCCACAAATCCCATATAACAAATGAAAACCAAGAATTGCAAAATAAAATGAAAACCAAGAATTGCAAAATAAAATGAAAACCAAATAGAAAACCTTATTTTTAACCAAATTATAAAATCCCCTATCATCTTAACTATAAAATGAAAACAGGTTTCAACGGCTCATTTGGATACCAAACGACCAAAATTCTAATTTAAAATGAGAACAACGATATGACAAGAGAGAGAAAAAAATAAAAAGATGGTTCATAATTCCAAAATATCCCATTTGAGGAAAACAGTACCGAAACTTCATATGAATACAGAGACCAGAAGGTATGCAAATTCATCTGGAGCGAAAATGGTGATAGACAAAACAGTTCAGATGTTGAAGCTCAAATGAAGAAAATATACGCAGATTATTTGCTTCAAACACAAGCTTTGATACCGTGATATAGCGTTTAAACAAATATCAATTCAATTGTGATTCACTCAATATTAGGGGTTCCATCGAAAAACCCCAATTCCATGAAATTTTGAACTGAAATTTTTCCAATTTCGATCTCAGTGAATGGAATTAATTTAGTTCCTAAACACTATATTTTGAACTAAAAATTTAGTCCCCTACCTTTTTCTTCTAAAATAAGTAAAGAATGTATATTCCTTAAGTAGAAGAAATCAAAACACTAATAAATCGAAGCATATACCCCTAAACAGTTTATATAAATCAAAACAAGTACAAAATATCTCACCTCACACACAAGATACCATCGATAACAATACAAAGATTTTTAAATGAGAAGCACAAGAATACTTACAGTTGTATGCAGAACTTACTCCTGATAGTTGTATGCAGAACTATTTTACTTTCATCGTCATCTTATTATTGTACCTCAAAACATTTTGAGGACCACACCTTAAAACTTTGATGTTTTAAGTTCACTCTCATTGGAACTCAGAACCTTTTGAGATAAGTATAAAAGACAAACTCTAATTTTGAGAGACAGGTTTGAGAACTATACTGAAAGTTATGCTGTCAACTTCGAGAGACAGATTCCATCTGGTTTGGAACAAATGCACGACATCAACATGGGATCCTGCATAAGCAAATATACCAACCATTGCATTAAGATGTACTAGATCCACTTTCTTTGTCTCATTAAACACCAATTTTGATTCATTGATCCCATTAAATATTCCATATGCTGCGGATAAACAAGACAACAAGGAATCATCTTGAATGAATCCAAGATTGATCATAAGTGAATGGATTTTCATTGCCAACTCAAGAGATTTCAAATTTGACACTACTTTAAGTATGCTAGCCAAGGTGTGTTTAGTAGCTAGGACAGAAAAATTACGCATCCTAGAGAAGATCACATTAGCTTCATTAGCAAATCCATTCTCAAAATACCCAGTAATCCATTCCATTAAGTTGTACCAGATCCATTTTTTTAACTAATTAAACACCAATTTTGATTCATTGATCCCATTACATTTTCCATATGCCGCGGATAAACAAGGTAATAGCGCGCAATTGCACACAATTTAAAACATTGTCAAATACAAATGATTGGAATTGGATTTGGAGATGAAACATCACGAACAAAATCAAACACTTTTTATTTTGGATGTACTCAAATTCTCTTCCAACTGCCGAGTGTTTCTTGCAAAGGAATATGAACCCACAAAAATTCTCTTGCTATGTTTGTAAGAATTGTCTCAATTTATTAGACCACATCATTAACAAATGTCCAATTTCATTGAAGGTGTGGGGCCTTTGTGGACTGTCTGAGAAGGGCATAACTAAAGGCAGGGGAAATGAAGGATAGGATGGAAAGGAATAAATGTTTGAGAACAGTTGTGTCGTAGCTTGGGCTATTTGGCGGAATCGCGTCCTCGTGTTCCACGGGGATCAACGTTAGAAACCGATGCAAATATTCAGCCTTTAAGAGAAGGAAAAAGGTTCAGGTGACAAAAACATTCGCAATAGATACGAGCACCAGATGGGACTCTCATAATAAATTTCGACGCGCCTAAATTTAAAGAGTAAAAGTGATAGCTCGGGACCGTTTGTTACGGATCTCTCTAAAAGAATTTTGAAACCACTTGATTCTGAACATGCGGAACGTTTGGCAGCACATATGGCAGTCTCTTTTACCACAAGGATCAATCATGCGCATCTTATAAAATGAAGATTGGGCTGCAAATGGAAGTATTATAGAAGCAGTAAAAAATTCCTAGGATGGGTCAACGTGCTATATTTCCTCTGTTAGGAGGAGAGGCAATGTGCCAGCTCATTGTTTGGATCTGTATGCTGAGAACATTTCTCATTACAAAATTTGGGAGGCGATGCCTATAGTTTTTTTGGAGGCTTATTTCTCAATGATGTAATCTAATGTTTTGATAAATGAAATTCAGTCTGCTGTCAAAACAAAAGAGAAAACACAAGTGTGCAACTAGACCTGTTAATTAATTCTGCCGTGACATACTGGGTACATATAAGAAATTTCTCAAAATATACTCGATTCATTAGAGCTCTGTATAGTTTGTGACATCATACTACCTCATATAACTTTTAAATCCCTGTTAAACTCGAAAAGAAAAAGACACTTGTGACATTGCCTTTTAACTGGAAATCTTCATTGTGTAAACCTTGAAATACAGGAAGATGTTCCTAGCTTGAGAAACATACTTCTCTCAATTCTAGAAGACAAATACATAGCAATGCAGCGTAGAGTAAATATGGTCCAGCAGCATTTCCTTTGGCACAAAAATCCTGTCAAGTATGACTTATTTCATATGACCCTTCACTCCATTCGGTACAATAGACTTTTTGAAGTATGAGTAATGTTTAGAACGTGCAAAAAAACTTGTGTGCATCCATTTTTCAAATTTGTATGATAGTGAACTAGAAAATATTTTAGATGTGAGGTTAATGTATGATGTGAAGACTGTATATTAGTTTGTTGACAAAGTAGTGCCATACTACCGCAGATGTATACATGACTAGACATTGTAGTCCTCTTAGATTCTATCATTAATTAGGTTCATAGTTTCATATTGATCTTTTAAGGGACATTTAATAAAAAGTTTTCTAATTTTCACTATATAATTTTCATACATCTGTATATATATTGGTAAATTGATATTATTTATGTTAGATCCCCAATCCACTGTCCGTTAACAAGACTTCTACATCATTCTCACTAAATTGCATGTCACTGAGATTATAGTTTATTGAATGGTTCAAAATATATAAGCAACCATGGAAACTAAGTTATTTACTTGATACAAGTTGGTGGATGGTCCTTAGTGTCCCTAGGGGACAAATAGGACTCTCTTAACAATTAGGCTACGCTTGCTAATTCACGTATCCCAACTTACTCCCACTGACACTAGCACATGTTCGAGGCATGAGTAGCTTATTTCAGCCTGATCAGTGGCATAAGTACATCACGACCCCATGATATGATCCTATTGCCCAATGGCACGAGCCATCCCAAGTATATGTCAAATGACCCTCCTCATATTGAGATGTATGTCCTCCGTGAATTTATTGATAATAATGGATGGGGGATACAAGTGTCAGCTAGCATCCCCTAACTAATTAAGAATTTGAGTTGTATGATGCGTACACTAAGGGTCCTCTATAACATAGTTTCTCTCATGTATATGTTATTTAGTTGGAAAGAACACGTCAAAAGGGCGGCGAATATGGGATAACAAATAAAATCGTAAGAATGTTACCAATAATGGTATTCCAATTTTTATGTTAAAATATTTGGATCAGATAGTATAAAGACATGATTCCTGTGCCCCTCATACTCCGTAAAGGTCCTCATTGAGGATCTCCCTCTATAGGACATTTATTGTTTGACTTTTTTTAAATGTCAAATCAGTTTGACATGCCACGCGACATGTTAGAGTAGTGAAGTATGGATTTCATATCCGCGAGAATATTCGACACGAGCACGTCACCTCCGACGAGATGTCCCTGCTTCATAGGTCCCAAATACATAGTTATTTTAATGTTAAGATTTACCATTTGATATTGTGTTGGATAACAATGGCGATTTTTTATGGTGATGGATGTGGGTATTAATTTATTCCATCACATATACTACAAATTAAATCATAATCGAATAATAAATTAAATTAATGGCATAACCTCCTTCCAAAGGACATGAATTAGATGATCAATATAAACAATCATATCAATAACCAAACTAGTAAACAAATATTATGATATGTTAATCTAAAAACTATACTACAACAACCAATTAACAATTCGGGTTTTCAATTGGTTCACCCTCAAACTCCTATTGCCACTACAAATCAATCCAGGTTTTCAATTGGCTCGCCCTCAACATCATATCATCACTACAAATCATATGTAATGAAATTAATGATCTAGCTCAATAATTAAGAATTATAATTACCTCTTACATGTGTCAATTCAGTGTTGGAACTTGAATGTCCGAGATTAGCTACTTCATATCATGCAAGTAGTATCTCCCTATCAAATATCCATAAATGAAAAACATGCATATCAAGGATGGAGCCAACTATGAAAAACAAATGTGTTTTTACACAAACTACCACTATCTACATACTTGAACTATTTTCGCCTTAAAAAATGGCAAAAATGACGAGGGGGAGGCATTAATAACATAATATAATATACCTTTCATTTAATTTTTAGAGCAGCCTATTTTCATGAATAATGTTTAACCCCTCCCAAATTTTTTTTGGTTTAATGCTGCTCAAGTGGCTCCGTAGCGTGCCTGCAACGGTGGAACATTGCTATTCATGTTGTTAACCTAGGCGCTATGTATATGTATATAAACACAAATATATTAACATGAAATTTACAAATGGTTGAGCATGATTTTTTGAAATTCAGATTGCTATTCATGTTGTTAAATTAGCCCCCCCCCCCCCCTCGCACGCACACGCACACACACACACACACACACACACACACACACATATATATATATATATATATATATATATATATATATATATATATATATATATATATATATAAAGAACACTAAGAAATTCTAGTGTTATCGTGTAAAATTAAATCGTTTAAGGGTGTATGAATAATAAGAAGAAAAGTTAAAAGAATGAAGTAATTATTTCACTTAATTTAATTGCATGTCTTTTACTTACGATTTAACTGTCATTATGAAATACTGAACCATGCTAATTTTAATAAATTAGCTTCACAGCTACTTTTTATTTTTTAAATGCAAAGTAGATGAAAGTATGTATGTGTGTATATATATATATATATATACACACACACACACACACACACACAAGTATAAAAATATAGTTATATGTCGTCGTGTCTTTGCCATGTCATGTCCTTTTCTTTAGGTTTCCTGTGTCGGCGTTTCCGTGTCGTGTCGGGCACGACACACGTATTCGTGTTCGTGCTTTATATTCCCATGAGATGCTTGGATAACATTGATGATTTTTTTCACGATGATGCATGTTTGAATTAATTTGGGTCCATCACATACATCACAAAATTAAATCATAATCGAATAGTAAATCAAATTAATGGCATGAACTACTTGCTAAGGACATGAATTAAATAATACAAACGAACATATCAATAATTCTAACTAAAATTCACACAAATAATTATACAAATATTTTGATAAATTAATCTTAAAACTATACTACAACAATAAATTGACAATCTGAGTTTTCAATTGGCTCACCCTCAACCTCCTATCACCAATACAAATCAATCGAGTACAAAACTAATGATATTAATCAATGACCAAGAATTAAAATTACCTTTATTCGTATCAATTCGACAATACTAGTTTGTCTTCCTGGAAAAAAAACACAAATAAATAAATGACGATACAAAGTGAATATGGAAATTTTCAAACATGAGTTGAAATAAACTAATAATTCAAACATAAGTCTTCACTACACAACATGACAAATCCTCAACAAAAAAAATAGAAATTGCACCCAACACGGGTATATGTGTAACATGGGCGATGATGGGGATGAAATGCGATTTACCTCAGTTTAACAGTGATAGATGTGTGATGGGGATGAAATGCAATGGGTAATGGCAAATGGAGAGGGCTGGAACTGGGCTAGAGCGGTTAAGGCTAGAAAGCTAGGGCAAGGGGCGGATGGGTGCGATGCGGGTGAAGAAGAAAAGAACCGAGTTATTCCTTTCTGTGTGTCTTTTACTTTAATTTTTTTATTTTCTAAGGCTTAGAAGAAGCGGGAGGCTAAAAATTTACGAGAGTGGGAAACAAAAATTCATGAACCCGTCTCATATGGTATACCTTTTGAGACGGAACTCATTTGCAGTATTTTAGATAATACTTTTTTAGACGAAAAATAAAAGCTGTTTTAAAAAGTATAGTTTTTAAGACAGTTAATTTTTTGTCTTAAAAGGTCAGTTTTAGAGACCCAATTTTTTTCCGTCTCAAAAGCCTCCGTAGTAAAATGCAATTTTTTTTGTAGTGCATCCATCGTCAATGTACAAGTTCCCCCCGAGTGCGCATCACTGTTCGGGGCCCATAATGCCATAAGTATTCACAAGTCTCTTAGATTAATCATATCCCCACAGCATCTAAGTATCATATCCAAAACATATTTTCAAAAATTAAAATGAGTAACACAACTTTGCGTACTAAATTATTTCTCACAATAATATGATCCCATAAATGTATTTCGTATTCTTAGATTTTTATGTCTAAACCTACATTATGGAAAGAATGGTGAATTTTAACAAAGGTCATGATGACATGTGCCCTGGGGCACACATTAAGATCCTAAAAATAGTGGGGATGTGATTTCGACGTGCATTTAATAGAGAACAAATACTCATGTGGAGCTCTAATACTTACTATTTTGAGGCTCATAACATTTGCCCTAAGGGCACAAGTTATGATTTTCCTTATAACAAACTCCCATATTCTGAGGTAATTTTCATGCCATAGGAAATCATATCCCTAAGTATACTGAACCTATTTTCCCCATCTCCTGTTTAAAGAATATTCTAGTGAAATATTATTTTTATGAAAAATCCATTAAATTTATGAAAAATCGTAAAAGAATATATAAGTTTACATCTCCATTATAATCAATTGTATATGTGCATACATAAAATTCAACTAAGACTCGTTAACATGAATTAACAACTAGGGTTATATACCTTCTTAACAAGCATATAAAATTTAAAATATAACCAATAATGATTTATATATTAGATCATTTTAGTTATGTTTATCATTAAAAACCTGAATAAGGATTTAGGTTGAGGAAGGGGTGTTTACGATACATTTTTTTTCCGCATCGTATCATTTAAGTCCAAAAAATATGTTTTTGTTTCCTACTTTTCATTATTTAACTTTAAAAAAGGAAAAAGGAAATCAATTCATCCAAATTTCTGTACCAAAATTAAAATTAAAATACGAAAACTATGATCGTAAAATACCAATTTAATGTAGTGTGAAATCAAATTCACATTATATTTGTTAATTTATATTATTAATTTGACTTAATTATCACAAAATTTAATATTAAAAGTGATATAAACCATTGATTGCCTCATTCGTATAAAACCTCTCATTTAATTTTCTTTTCCCTTTGGATTAGTATTTTTTTCACAAAAACTAGGGAGTAATTTTTCAAATCAATTCAAATTTATGCTAATTATATATGTTTATTAAATAGTTTATATGTTACTTATTTAATGCACTTGGAATTTGAAAATATAGGAAAGCGAACAAAACAAAAATAAAAAATAATTAAATTTTAAGAAAATTGAAACTGGAATTACTAAAAAAACAAAATTATCGAAAATAAAAGTTAAACAAAAAATGCCGAAAAAACGAAAGTACCGTATGATTTTGTATTGGTAAATATTTTCATAAAATAGAATACAGATAGAAACGAAATCGAACATACCAACAAAATGGTAGGGTATTGGTATTAATCAAATACCGATCAAATCGACCGTTAACTATCTCACGTTAAGATAATACTTTGATCCTACCAATACTAAAGGGGAAAGGAAGAAAAGTTTTATGGCCTAATAAGAGTCCCCCAAATTGAGTTTGAGTTCTTAACCACTTTCTTCTTTTGATCCAAAATTCATTTCTTGAATGGATCCAATTCAAAGCTTGAATAGGCAAGAAGCTAAGGAGTTTTTTAGAGTGTCACTAGGGGATTTTAAGTTTTTAAATTGAAAAAAAAAATCTTCTCATCAAAACACAAAAGCCGAGAGGTTTGCATTGTTTTTTTTTTTTTGTTTTAGGGGGGGGGGGGGGGGGGGGGGAGAGGTTATTCCAAATTACGAGTTTAGATCTTTTTTTTTTGAAAATAATCAGCGAGATAAATTCCACGATGGTAAAGAAGAGTCAATCTTGTTCGTTGATTGATTGTATCATTAATCTATATAAAATAAAAATATAAACTTCTAATTTAGAATGAATAATCGTACAAATAAAATTTATATTTTAAAATATAGAGAATTAAGGTAAATGTCATGTTTCTTTCTATATTTGAATTTTTAGGACAATACTTTTCAAGTTTATAAATCTAGTCGTCGTGGTACAACAACTTTTATAAATCTAGTCTCTGTGGTACAATAACATTTATTTTTTTTCTCCGCGCCAGCGACACTATTTTTCACAATTTTTCATGAAATTTTTAGTACATGGACTAAATTTATAAAATTATATGGAGTGTCATATTTTTATACACTTTGAACATTGGAATGACCTTTTTTCAAAACCCTTTTAAAATATATTAAAAGAACACATTCTATTAAGAACAATCAAATTCTTTCCAAAATCAAAATGGTAAGGAAAACATGACAGAGCAGCGCAAATCGTTATCTGCCTTTTTTTTCCTTTGATAAGTAGCAAAATTCATTACGTTATAAAGAAAATTTATTTAAATTATTTTATATAATTGCGATAGACAAAATGTAAGTAAACAAAAAATAATACAAAGATCACTATTGATTTAGTTAAACTTGTTGATGGTACAAAAGAAAAACAAAGTGATATTATACAAACATAGAGGGCCTGAGAACAATCAAGATTCAAAGTGTCGTTATCCCTCTGAACCAATAAGAAAGCGAGTGTTGTCTCCCCTTTACACCCACGTGTACCCCCCATTCTATAACACCTATCTCTAAAGTTACAAAAAAGAAAGAAAAGGATCTCAAAGCCCAACGAATAGCATCTCATCACGTGAACGACCCATGTGACAACCGTCAGAGGCTGTTCTTACACTGACTGTTCCACTGTTCGGACCTTGCCACATAACCATGACTGTTTCATGCACCAGTGTGTCCACAATGTCACGTTCTATCTCCGATACTATTCCCTCACCTTCCTCTTCATACGCAATCAACATTTGCACTTCATTTTTACTCAAATCTTGATCTATCAACGCGTCAATATCTTCAAGAACTCGACAATCGGCTAATGGGAACCTTCTTATTCTCGCATATATGTTTTCAATCAATTCTGACCCGTGCATTTCAAAATCTTGCTGTGTAAGACTAACCCATGGTCTCAAATTAATGTAAGGTTTCAAAATGTCTACTAAGATTTCATTCACTAACTCGAAGGTTAATTTCCTGTTGCACTTATGAGCAAGTGTTGAGTTTTGGGTACAAGTGTGGAAGAGTTCGAGGTGGTGAAATATTGAAGGGTTGAGAGGGTGGGACGGAGAGTACCATTTGGTAAAGGAGACAGGGGTATTATTGTCGATACCAGTACGTTTAAGTATTCTTGAGATGTACTGAAATTCGGCTCCACCACCGGTAGTGGTGGCGCTGTTAAATCTGTCATTGTTGCCGTTATCTTGGACGGTGAGCATAAGCGTCCTTTTCTTGTACGTTTGGCTCAAACAACTAGGTAACTGTGTGTTACTTTTCGTCGAAAGAGTATCTGATACCTGCGACTGCTTTACAAATTAAAACACTAAAAATTAAAAACACATGTATATTTGAAGTTTAAAATGTTCAACAAAATACAAATTAAATTAAATTTTTGGTCATTTAAAAAAAAAACACATGATTTATTGAACTAAACTTTGATTAAACGTTAAATTTGATGTACCTGATTTGGATGAGAAGGGTCTTTCTTGACAGGAAGAAGTGTTGGGACATTGATGTTGAGAAGATCGTTTGATAATGGAGTTTTCTTACATTTCTTGTCGGAGAGGCTTGCTCTGTTAGTTAACACTGAAGAACGTACAAATGGCTCTTCTTTCTTGTTCCTGATCACATCCGAGGTTTGCGGAGGCTTTTTCATACGTGGACCGTATCTCTGATCACTTGCACTTTTCTTGCATTTCTGGGTTTGCTCTTTCACCGGTACTTGAGATGAATTGGGCTTTAGCGAAACTTTAACACACTGTGACTCATTTTCTAAGGAGAAGGGTGGTGGTGATGATGAAAGCTTTTTGGTAACGGGTACTGGCACTGACTTGTTTTTTTGTTCTAAAAATCTGAGCCTTGGTGAGCAAGAAGGCGTTGAGTCATCAATTCTAGTTGTTGGTTTCTTTGGTTTGAGAAGAACGAGATGCTCATCTCTTCTTTGGTCACTGTGTTTGACTGTGTTTGTAATATCGAGACCAACTCTCCTGTGAATGCTTTCTTTAACTTGCTTCACAATCTGTCTCGCATAGTGTCCCGGGCTTCTATTCTCATCATGTACTCTAAACTCCCTCTTTCTTGCAATTTTTGCGGTCAAATAACTTGAGAACTCGATTTCTTCACTTGCAGAATTGTTTTCTTTTGGAATTTGAAGTGAGAGCCGATGGTCAACGTCGGATCTTCTTGCGGATGATATTCTGGGTGTCTCAGGTAACGAACGGCTGCCAGAAAAATCTTGATTTTCCCGGGTTTTGAGCAGTTGTCGAGATCGAATCTCCTCTTTAAGGCTTTGAACTTGTGGATGCAAATGTGATCTCAACGGTGGATTTGAAGTTGAATGGGTTGAGGTTGATGAAGAAGGAGATGATGACTCAGGAAGAAGATCAAGACCCATTAATCTAGCTACGAGATTAGGTGTCTTTGTGCCTGGAGAGCTGCTAAATTCTGATGATAAATCGTCGGTTTTTGATGATCTAACGTCACCACTGATTTTTATTTGAATATTCATCTGTAATTTGAAAATTTGAAAACAAAATTATGGGTCAAATACATCATTATTATCATCATTACTAACTTTACAAACCCAACGCATCTTTTAATGTTAATATAAAAACATTATATTAAAATACGACCAAAGGAAAATTTTAGTGTATAGTAATACACTTACTGGCATATTTAAATTTTCCTGTGGCTTTACTGTTGAGGATAATGTAGCTGCTCCCATGACAGGCTCCTCTAACTCCAAGCTGTTCCGTGGTGCTTCTACCCCTGCATAACACAAAAGATATTACTCAAAATCAAAATTTCACACACACACACTATATGTAGAAAGAGAGAAAGAAAGAGAAAAACCTTTGAGAACAATGGGTTCATCTTGAAGGAAAGATTCAGGTTTGAAAGATGGCTGCTGGTGGACAGCAAACTGAAATTGATGTAAGTCAAAGAGTTGAAGGACAGCACCCATGCAGCCAGAAGATGTTTCTCTCTCTTCACCTGATCTTGCTCTCTTTGTTGATCTTGTACCACCACCGGCTCCACTCCACTGCAACCATTCCTTGCCCATAGCTTCCACTTTTTTTTTCAACTTTCTTTAGAATACGAGAAAGAAGCTAAAAAAAGGCTTGAAACAATGGAAGGGTCAGATTGAAAATGACAGAAGTTCAAGTCCTTTGAGTTTTAGAGGGGAGAGAGATAGAGATGTGTTGTATCAAAACTGAAAAGAAAAAGTATGCTGATGATAGAAAAGCGGAAAAAGTGGATCCATTAAGCATAACTCAGCCACATGTTTGATTTTTTAGTTTTAGACATGTTTTATCTCACACTTTAGATAACCTCCGCATTCTCACTCCCCACTAAGTTGCAACTACGAAAGCGAGAACACACTTTTTTCCTCTCGCTCTATCGATATTTCTCTCTCTTTGGTCACATTGGGAATTGAAATGGGAAGAAATAGAGGAGATGACGATCTGACCACATCCTTTTTAACTCTATCTTTCTCTATATAAGGGAGCTCGGATGACGATGCAAATTGGCCACAACCCCTCCTCCTGGGGGGTTTTAAATACGAGGTGGTTTATTGGGGATCTGCAATTCAACCCTTCTGTTTTGAATCATGACGTATTTATTCTCTTCTTTGAATTTGATGCTAACCATGGTTAGCTCAAAGGCCTTTTTGCCTCTTATCTAATGTAATATCTAATCTAATATATCTAATACCATAATACAATTTGAAAAATAATGTATCTCAAATAACTTTTTAAAATTATCTTTCAAATAGCATTAAATGTAATATTTTGTGATATGAGTTTTGTTAGGGCATAACTCATTAATATTATTTGGAAGAGATTTGAGAAATTTGTTTGGTACTCATAGTACCATTCATATAATTTTAGTGTCTCCTCTTTAATGATTATCACGTGTCTTATCTAATAAATGCTAAGATATAACAATTGAGTTTATAATATTGTCACATGTCTTATCTAATAAATGCTAAGATATGAAAATAAAGCCTATAAAATGTAGTGCTCACGTGTACGGCTTAATTCACTCTCCCATTAAAAACTTTTCCTATTCTCAATCATTCTCAAAACTTTTTAGTTCCCAAGAATCCATTCGTTTCTATCAAAAAGTTTTTCTATCATTCTCTCTCCCTACAAGAGATCAGATTAATTTTCCTTCCCAAACCATAACCATTTCATCTACTTTTATCTCAATTGATTCTCATTTAAGGTATAATTTCTCTCTCTCTATCTCAAACTTCATTTGTACTCCAAGGATACTGTATTTCAAGTTTTCTGTACCTTTTGTATTTGCCAAAGATGACTTGCAGATAATCTTATTATGCAATCTTTGGTTTTATTTGGGATGTTGTTGGCGGCTAAAAATCATATATGATTTGGGTCAAAAAACTCAGTTTGGATATTTTGAGTTAACTTTCGATTTAAGATACGTGGGGGTATGGCTCTGGCGGGTTCGGGTTTTTTTGGTTTAAACCCGAATTTAGTTTATATGGGCCAAGGGGTAGGATGGTTCTGGGTTTGGTCGCGATCGGAGCTGATCGTCGGCGTTATGGTGGCTGGAGGCCGGGATTGGTGTTCGGGTTGAGGAGATTTCATGGAGGTGCTGTCGGAGGTTATTTTCCTGTTGGGCTGTTGAGGGCATATGGCAGGTTCTCGGGTTCGTTTTTTCGAGTTTGAATGATTCGAGATATTGGTCAGAGACGTGAATGGGACTCTATTTCTTTATTTATGTCTATGTATTAAAGTTGTTTGTTAAAATGTCTAAAAGGTTTTCATTGTGTTATTATAGGCCTTTCTTTCCTACCTCTCAGTGGACCTTTACTTGTATGGAGAAGAGGACGCAAGTTTAAACAATTGGGTAGAGTTTGATTTTCATGTATGGTTTTTACCACAACTTTATTGGGTTATGTATTTAATACTTTTTAATGATAATTTTAATTTGTCAAGTTATTTTTTTAATACTCAAATATATACAAAAATTAAGAATGTTTGATTTCATATTCAACAAAATTATTCTCATCCCCAATTCGTATTTCAATTGTTTAACACAAACCTCAAGTTTATTTGAACAAAACGAGATCATTGGTTCTACTCTTAGTAAAACAGAAAGGATACTCAGTAATGAAAAAAATTCTCCTCTCTCTCTCTCTCTCTATATATATATATATATATATATATATATATATATAAGATTGAGATAAAATGGAATTTGGGGTTAATGTTTATCTTTTTTGTTCCATTTTATCTCAATCTTATATATATATAAGATTGAGATAAGTGTTCTCTCTCTCTCTCTCTCGGGGGGGGGGGGGGGGGGGAGAATTTTTTTCATTACTGAGTATCCTTTCTGTTTTACTAAGAGTAGAACCAATGATCTCGTTTTGTTCAAATAAACTTGAGGTTTGTGTTAAAAATTGAAATAGGAATTGGGGATGAGAATTATTTAGTTGAATATGAAATCAAACATTCTTAATTTTTGTATATATTTGAGTATTAAAACAATAACTTGACAAATTAAAATTATCATTAAAAAGTATTAAATACATAACCCAATAAAGTTGTGGTAAAAACCATACATGAAAATCAAACTCTACCCAATTGTTTAAACTTGAGTCCTCTTCTCTATAGAAGTAAAGGTCCACTGAGAGGTAGGAAAGAAAGGCCTACAATAAGATAATGAAAACCTTTTAGACATTTTAACAAACAACTTTAATACATAGACATAAACAAAGAAACAGAGTCCCATTCACGTCTCCGACCAATATCTCGAATCATTCAAACCCGAAAAAATGAACCCGAGAACCTGCCCTATGCCCTCATCAGTCCAGTCTTAAAATAACCTCCGACAGCACCTCCATGAAATCTCCTGAACCCAAACACCAATCCCGACCTCCAGCCACCATAACACTGGCGATCAACTACGATCGCAACCAAACCCAGAACCATCCTACCCCTTGACCCATATAAACTAAATCCGGGTTTAAACCAAAACAAATCGAACCCTCCAGAACCATACCCCCATGTATCTTAAATCGAAAGCTAACTCAAAATACCCAAACTCAGTTTTTTGACTCAAATCATATATGATTTTTAGCCACCAACAACATCCCAAATAAAACCAAAGATTGCACAATAAGATTATCTGCAAGTCATCTTTAGCAAATATAAATGGTATAGAAAACTTGAAATACAGTATCCTTGGAGTACAAATGAAGTTTGAGAGAGAGAGAGAGAGAGAAATTATACCTTAAATGAGAATCAATTGAGATAGAAGTACATGAAATGGTTATGGTTTGGGAAGGAAAATTAATCTAATCTCTTACAAGGAGACATAATGATAGAGAAACTTTTTAGTAGAAACGAATGGATTCTTGGGAACTAAAAAGTTTTGAGAATGTTGAGAATAGGAAAAGTTTTTAATGGGGGAGTGAATTAAGCAGTACACGTGGGCACTACATTTTATAGGCTTTATTTTCATATCTTAGCATTTATTAGATAAGACACGTGACAATCTTATAGACTCTATTTTTATATCTTAGCATTTATTAGATAAGACACGTGATAATCATCGGAGAGGAGACACCAAAATTATATTATAGTATTAGATAACAATAATTGCAGATCGCCCGCGCATCTCGCGGGGATAAAAACTAGGAAATATAATTTTGGTGTCTCTCAAAGAGAGTTTGCCACGTGTAAACATCAATTAAAACGGTTCTTTGCTTAGAGCATCAACTTAGGAGTGTTTCATTCAATTCACCTCTCTCATCTTTTATCCTTTTGTCTTCCCAATACAAGCTTCAGAGTAGGGCTTTGGTATTAAAAAAATAATTTATAGGTAGTCTCTTCGTCTCTCATAACAAGTGAAACGAAATTCTCAAGTTCTCAAAATTGGTATCTTCGTCTCTCACCTCTCTCGCTCCCTCTATTTAACCACAAATGCTTTCTATATGTTACAACATAACAGCAACTGAATACCCACTACACAAATCACAAATCTGTAAAAACAAAACACCTACCTTTCAAATCCATTACGAGGCTTTTTAATTCACTGTATACATCTCTTCCCTCCACATTCTCTCTTTCAAATCTAACACCGTGATCGTATAAATTGTGACAACCCGTATATGATAATGATAAATTATATTTAAATCATAATTATCCTATGTGATATGAATAATGTGTTAATAGTATATCTAATATTAAGTGATTATGGTTAGTATAATTCTACTTTCATAAATCATGAATTGTCGAATTATTTACGAACACAAGATTTGGTTATTTTCGATAGAAATGTTCCTGTTTAAGACTAGTTTTGACCCTTGTAAAATTACAATTGACTTGAGATGAAAACTACATAGTTGTAGATATGTGAGTTAGGGTTGTAACACAACAAACGGTGCATCAAACGGATGTTCGAGTAAGAAGTTAGGTCAAAATTACGAGAAGGGGCGAATCTGTCAATTCCCTTAAGTGGTAAATTGTCTTTTATTAAACCAAATGTTTTAATTTGATTGGATGGATTGGGAGGCAGCCTTGGCCGACTTAAAACTCTCCCTTAACCTTATTTCTTCAGCAAATAAGTCCCTAGGTTCAGTTTGAGGTGATATTAGCTTGAGGAAAGAGAGGTAGAAGTTAAGGAAGAAAGGGTTACAAGGAAAATTTAGGAAAACAATTCCAAGAAAATCCTTAAGGTGTTTCCAAGGTAATATTATGTGTTAATATTATTTTAATCTTCTATTATACTTATTTCAAAGTATATAAATCGTGAAATATTGATCCAAATTCCATCCTCCTTTGTGATAATATGTATTGGTTCATATGTGAGATAAGTGGTGTTATAGGTCATATTGCTTTGTATTGAAACCCTTTGTATTCAAACTTGCATATCTCTTTGTGTGCTTACTGGAATTCAGAAATTCCAATTGGATATGAAAATAGACTTATATATTCATATCATATCCGAAAATCAGAATTTAACTCCTTAGGGTTAGGTCTTAGTGATGGTTGCAAGTTGGTATATAGTTGCTGTTTGAATATTTCATTTCGGTATGTCCTGATTTTGGTCAAGATTTTGAGATAGCAAATGAAGTCCAAATATTATGAAACTTTAATTATGTACTATTCAGTATGTCTACTGAAAGTGTGTCGAACATCATGGAAAGTTATGCTGTAGAAAAATTATGAAAATTCTTGGAAGTCAAAGGAACAATAGAGGAGTTTGTAGGACATATTTCTTGTGTTGTAAAGAAATGGCCATAACTTGCCCTAGGAAGCTTGAAAAATTATACCGTCACTTGTAAAGGAAAGTATATTCAGATGTGTTTCAATATTGATAAGCTTGATCACCTGTATGTGTACTATTTATGAATATGGGATGGTTAAGTATGGAGGACAATGATTTGACGCCATATTGGATACCCCATGAAAGAATGTTTGTATCTACTCCTTCCCAAGGGTATTTGGAGTACATGTTTCATGTGTATATATATTCAGAAGTATACTTTTATGTTTACTTGAGTTTAGTTATAAATTCCTTATGAGGTAGTTTCTAGGGTTGAATGTTCATGACCTTATCTACATATATACCATCGTTTCGTCTTTACATATGTTTCATGGAATATGACTTGAGTAGAATCATATTGTGGTTGTGTACTTATTTAAAGTTACATAATTATATTAAGATAATACTTATGATTGAGTTACAATACTGATTTAGTTGGATTAACAGGTGTAAGGTCAAATCAACCAAGTTCAGCTCCACCCGAGGGAAACGTGAATACATAGTTGACAACACAAGGTGAGTGTACTTACTGAGTTGATTTTGGATATGACATATATATAGAATATGTTGAGATGATATGGCTTATTTAAAAGTCATGAGATGTTGATATGTTATGGATTATTTAAAATCCAAGAGATGTTGAGATGTTGAGATGTTATGGCTTTATAAAAGTCAGGATATGTTGAGTTGCTATGCAATTCAGGAGATGTTAGGTTTTTAAAACCTATGGATATGATCATTGCCTACGGGCAGGAGATGTGGGGTTTATTAACTCCGGATATGTATATGGCCTAATTTGGCACAGAGATGTATATATTGTTATGTTGATATGTTAATATAGTACTTTTACTATAAATAGCTATAGTACATTCACTGAGTTTTTAAACTCATGGTTTTATATGTTTACATTTTCAGGTTTTCCAGCTGCCACTGCCAGGTCTAGGAGGTTGAGTACATAGAAGTAGGGTCTTGTTAGTTTGTTTTATAATCTGCACTAGTTGTAATTAAGTTAAATGATATGTGAGTTATGTTGAAATTATGTCTCCTTAAAACGATTGGATCTTTTTAATATTCCGCATTTTAACCTTGAAGTTGTTTAAATATGTATTACCTAAATAATAAATAAATTATAATTGATGTTTGTAAACTATCTAGTTAATTATATCCTAATGGGGTTAGGGTGTGACAACTTGGTATCAGAGCCTTAGGTTTTTATATTCTGGGGTTAGAGAGTCTAGATATGGCAGTGGCAGAAATAGCGTTGTGTGGGTCATTTATATTATTTTTTGAGAAATACTAACCATTATGTTAGAAATAAATGTTGTATTCTTGTTTCGATAATTGTGGTTTATGATAGATAGTAAGCTTTGGAAGGAGAAAATGTTCATGAGAGGGTAGATGAGGAGTTTTCAAATACAGTAAACCAACAAAATCCAAATAATGTAGAGGGGGCTCCTGAACAACTTACAGATATGCAGAAGATGGCTCGTGCCATGACTTTAATGGCAGAACAACAATACATGTTTATGATGCAAATAGCAGAACAACAAGCCAAGTACTTGGAGGAGATGACTTTGGCAAGAAGAGAAAGGTAAATACAATGAGAAGAGAAGAATACTCTGTACGAGAAGTTTATCAAATTGAACCCTCTTGCATTCTCAGGTTCTGTAGATCCTTTAGAAGTTGAAGCTTGGGTTAGAGACACAGAAACTATCTTCGGGGTGATGAATGAACCTGGCGCGCAGAAGGTGATTTTGGCTACTTTCATGTTAAAGGGAGAAGCTAAATATTGGTGGGAGTCTTCCAAACATTTATTGCTTACTCCGGAGGGAGGTGAGGTAATTGCTTGGGATTCCTTTATTAAAGTCTTATATGAAAAGTATTTTCCTCGCATGTACCGGAAGCAAAAGGAGAGAGAATTTTTATCATTGACGCAGGGGAATATGTCGGTCAGGGAGTATGAAACTAAATTCACATCTTTGTCTCGATTTTCATTACATTTCTTACGTGATGAGGAGGATAAATGCACCAGATTTCAGGATGGGTTGAATTTGGTTATCAAGTCTAGACTCACTGCACTTGAGATGGTAGATTATTCTTCCTTAGTTAACAAAGCTATGATGGTTGAAGGAGATGTTAACGACACAATAAAGAATAGGGAACAAAGGGGAAAGAGGAGTAGATTTGATCCATCTCAGCAAAAGGAAGGAAATGTAGAATACTCAAAACAGGGGAGTTAAAGATTTCAGCGCGGTAGAGGGTCTGGAAATTTTGTTCAGAATAGGACACCAAGCAGTTTTAGGGGTGCAGGATCGATGGGCCAACAGAATAGACAGCAGGAAAATGACAATGGGCAGTCTAAGCCTGTTACATGCTATTTTTGCAAAGCTGAGGGCCATATCAGTCCAGATTGTCCCAAGTTAAAGGGGGTAGAGTGTTATCACTGTCATCAAATTGGTCATACCAAGAAGAACTGTCCTATGCTACTGGGAGGGATTCAATCAGCTACTACTAGTCGAGGCTCATCACCAGGAGGCATAGGGAGAGGAGGAGGTAGAGGACAGTCTAGTGGATCCAGGGCTCCGGGAAGGATATTTGCTATGACTTTACAGGATGCTCAGGCTACTCCAGAGGTGGTCACAGGTACATTTTCTATCATGAACAGACATGCTTACGTGCTTATTGATCCAAGTTCTACTCATTCATTTGTAGCACTGTCATTTACCATGCATTTGGGTAGACCATGTTCTTATCTAGATTGTGGTTTATATATTTCTACACCTATGGGGGATGTGATATTAGTTGAGCATGTGTATAAAAATTGTGTATTATATATGGGGGAGAGGGAGTGGACCATTGATTTAATTCCCCTAGATATTCGAGATTTTGATATTATCTTGGGTATGGACTGGCTATCTTCCTACCATGCATCAATTGACTGTTTTCGTAAGGAGGTTACATTTAATATGCCGGGGGAGGAAGAATTCAAATTTACTGAGGAAAGAAATGTGGTTCCGAACTCTCTTATTTCAGCCCTTTGGGTGAGGAAATTGTTAAATAAGGGTTGTCAAGGCTTTTTAGCATATATTGTGGATACAGACAGGGAATTGCAAAAATTAGAAGATATCCCAGTCGTTAAGGATTTTGCAGATGTGTTCCCAGATGAATTACCAGGATTGCCACCTAGCAGAGAGGTAGAGTTTGCTATCGATTTAGTGCCTGGTACAGCTCCAGTTTCTACTCCTCCATATAGAATGGCACCTGTGGAACTAAAGGAGTTAAAGGTTCAACTGCAAGATTTGCTAGATAGAGGTTTTATTCGACCCGGTGTATCACCATGGGGCGCTCCAGTATTATTTGTGAAGAAGAAAGATGGCACCATGCGACTCTGCATTGATTATCGACAGTTGAACAAGGTGACTATTCGAAATAAATATCCATTGCCTCGTATTGATGATTTGTTTGATCAATTACAGGGTGCTAAAGTGTTTTCAAAAATTGATTTGAGATCGGGTTATCATCAATCAAGGGTGAGAGATTGTGACATTTCTAAGACAGCGTTTCGTTCTCGCTATGGTCATTATGAATTTTTGGTAATGCCATTTGGGTTAACGAATGCTCCTGCGGTGTTTATGGATTTAATGAATCGAGTATTTCATCCTTTCATAGATTCGTTCGTGATTGTCTTTATCGATGATGTTTTGATATACTCACCTAGCCAAGAGGAACATGAGAAGCATCTAAGAGTTGTATTGCAACTTTTGCGAGATAGTCAATTATTTGCGAAGTTTAGCAAATGCGAGTTTTGGTTAAATCAGGTAGTATTTCTGGGGCATGTTGTTTCGGGAGATGGAATTTATGTTGACCCTAAAAAGGTAGAGGCAATTGTGCAATGGGAAAGACCGAGGAATGTAACGAAGATAAGGAGATTCCTAGGCTTGGCTGGATATTATAGAAGATTCATAAAGGGGTTTTCCTCTATAGCCTTGCCGTTGACTAAATTGACCCGAAAGGAAGTGAAATTTGTGTGGAGTGATGAATGCCAGCACAACTTTGAAATGTTGAAAAATAGGCTAGTATCAGCTCCAGTTCTCACTGTTCCATCAAGTGGAGAAGGTTTTGTGATTTATACTGACGCTTCACATCAGGGCCTGGGTTGTGTTTTCATGCAACATGGAAAAGTAATTTCTTATGCATCTAGACAATTGAAGACGCATGAACGTAATCCTACACATGATTTAGAACTTGCGGCTATTGTTTTTGCCTTGAAATTATGGAGACATCATTTGTATGGAGAGACATGTGAAATTTTCACTGACCATCAAAGTTTGAAGTATTTATTTACACAGAGAGACTTGAATTTGAGACAAAGACGTTGGATGGAGTTAATTAAAGATTATGATTGTACCATTCACCATCATCCTGGGAGGGCCAATGTTGTTGCAGATGCTCTGAGTCGAAAGTCATTGGGGAGGTTATCTTGTATTCAATGTGCACGGGTTGGCAATATTATGGAATTAAGACTGATGGGAGTTGAGTTGAACTTATCTAAAATGGGGGCGTTATTTGCACATGTTAAAGTGAGACCTTTACTGGCAGAACGCATACGAAATTTGCAAGTCAGTGATCCATTCCTTGAAAAGAAGAAACGGTAAATCCTGGTTGGTAAAGAGAGTGACTTTGAAATTAAGAAGGATGAATCATTGTGTTATAAAAATAGAATTTGTGTACCGAATGATCCGTCCTTAAAGAAGGATATATTAGAAGAGGCACATAGGTCTATTTACTCTATGCATCCGGGAGGTACCAAAATGTACAGAGATTTGAAAGAGTATTACTGGTGGAACAATATGAAACTTGAGATTGCTGAATTTGTAGCTAAATGTTTAGTATGTCAACAAGTGAAAGCGGAGCAAAGCGGAGCATCAAAAGCCGGCAGGATTATTGCAGTCATTGCCTATTCCGAAATGGAAGTGGGAGCATATAACGATGGATTTTGTTGTAGGATTGCCACGATCACCAAAGGGGCATGATTCTATTTGGGTGATTGTAGATCGATTGACAAAGTCAGCTCATTTTCTTCCAGTTAAGACCACCTACACGGTTGATAAGTATGAACGTATGTACGTTGATGAGATTATCCGTTTACATGGGGCACCAGTGTCAATTGTATCAGATAGAGATCCAACGTTCACTTCTAAGTTTTGGCCTCGTTTACAGAATGCCATGGGCACAAGTTTGAAGTTCATCACTGCATTTCATCCACAAACCGATGGGCAATCTGAGAGGACGATTCAAATATTAGAAGACATGTTACGAGCTTGTGTATTTGACTTCAAGGGCAGTTGGGATGATCATTTGCCATTGATGGAATTTGAGTATAATAATAGTTATCAGTCCACCATTGGTATGGCTCCTTATGAAGCTTTATATGGGAGGAGATGGAGAACGCCATTATGTTGGGATGAAGTGGGTGAAAGGAAAGTTTTGGGTCCTGAACTGATAGATATGACAACTAAGAAGATCATAATGATTCGGGAACGGATAAAGATAGCTCAAAGTAGGAAGAAATTTTATGCAGATAAGAGGAAGTATCCATTGGAATTTCAGAAGGGGGATTTTGTATTCCTACGTATTTCACCATGGAAAGGCGTTATGAGATTTGGAAAGAAAGGGAAACTAAGTCCAAGATACATTGGACCATATAAAGTGTTGGAAAGAATTGGGACCCTAGCATATAGATTGGCATTACCTCCAGAGTTATCTCGTTTACATGATGTGTTCCATGTATCAATGCTTCGTAAGTATTTGGCAGATCCATCTCATCAACTGAAAACCCAACCTATTGAACTAAAAGAAGACTTGTCGTACATCGAGGAACCGGTGGAAATTCTTGATCGTAAGGAGCAAGTATTGAGGAATAAGGTTATTCCCTTAGTTAAAGTTTTGTGGATGAGCCATGGAATTAAAGAAGCAACTTGGGAAATGGAGGATAGCATGAAGAAACAGTATTCCCATTTGTTTGGTAAGTGTCATTCGTATTAAATTTCGGGGACGAAATTTTCTAAGGGGGGGAGGTTGTGACAACCCGTATATGGTTATGATAAATTATATTTAAATCATAATTATCCTATGTGATATGAATAATGTGTTATTATTATATCTAATATTAAGTTATTATGGTTAGTACAATTCTACTTTCATAAATCATGAATTGTCGAATTATTTACGAACACAAGATTTGGTTATTTTCGATAGAAATATTCCTGTTTAAGACTAGTTTTGACCCTTGTAAAATTACAATTGACTTGAGGTGAAAACTACATAGTTTTAGATATGTGAGTTAGGGTTGTAACACAACAAACGGTGCATCAAACGGATGTTCGAGCAAGAAGTTAGGTCGAAATTACGAGAAGGGGCGAATCTATCAATTCCCTTAAGTGGTAAATTGTATTTTATTAAACCAAATGTTTTAATTTGATTGGATGGATTGGGAGGCAGCCTTGGCCGACTTAAAACTCTCCCTTAACCTTATTTCTTCAGCAAATAAGTCCCTAGGTTCAGTTTGAGGTGATATTAGCTTGAGGAAAGAGAGGTAGAAGTTAAGGAAGAAAGGGTTACAAGGAAAATCTAGGAAAACAATTCCAAGAAAATCCTTAAGGTGTTTCCAAGGTAATATTATGTGTTAATATTGTTTTAATCTTCTATTATACTTATTTCAAAGTATATAAATCGTGAAATATTGATCCAAATTCCATCCTCCTTTGTGATAATATGTATTGGTTCATATGTGAGATAAGTGGTGTTATAGGTCATATTGCTTTGTATTGAAACCCTTTGTATTCAAACTTGCATATATCTTTGTGTGCTTACTGGAATTCAGAAATTCCAATTGGATATGCAAATATACTTATATATTCATATCATATCCAAAAATCAGAATTTAACTCCTTAGGGTTAGGTCTTAGTGATGGTTGCAAGTTGGTATATAGTTGCTGTTTGAATATTTCATTTCGGTATGCCCTGAGTTTGGTCAAGCTTTTGAGATAGCAAATGAAGTCCAAATATTATGAAACTTTAATTATGTACTATTAAGTATGTCTACTGAAAATTTATCGAAAATCATGGAAAGTTATGCTGTAAAAAAATTATGAAAATTCTCGGAAGCCAAAGGAACAATAGAGGAGTTTGTAGGACAGATTTCTTGTGTTGTAAAGAAATGGCCATAACTTGCCCTAAGAAGCTTGAAAAATTACACCGTCACTTGTAACGGAAAGTATACTCAGATGTGTTTCCATATTGATAAGCTTTAACACCTGTATGAGTACTATTTATGAATATGGGATGGTTAAGTATGGAGGACAATGATTTGACGCCATATTGGATACCCCATGAAAGAATGTTTGTATCTACTCCTTCCCAAGGGTATTTGGAGTACATGTTTCATGTTTATATATATTCAGAAGTATAATTTTATGTTTACTTGAGTTTAGTTATAAATTCCTTATGAGGTAGTTTCTAGGGTTGAATGTTCATGACCTTATCTACATATATACCATCGTTTCGTCTTTACATATGTTTCATGGAATATGACTTGAGTAGAATCATATTGTGGTTGTGTACTTATTTAAAGTTACATAATTATATTAATATAATACTTATGATTGATTTTCAATACTGATTTAGTTGGATTAACAGGTGTAAGGTCAAATCAACCAAGTTCATCTCCACCAGAGGGAAACGTGAATACATAGTTGACAACACAAGGTGAGTGTACTTACTGAGTTGATTTTGGATATGACATATATATAGAATATGTTGAGATGATATGGCTTATTTAAAAGTCATGAGATGTTGATATGTTATGGATTATTTAAAAGCCAAGAGATGTTGAGATGTTATGGCTTATTTAAAAGCCAAGAGATGTTGAGATGTTATGGCTTTATAAAAGTCAGGATATGTTGAGTTGCTATGCAATTCAGGAGATGTTAGGTTTTTAAAACCTATGGATATGATCATTGCCTACGGGCAGGAGATGTGGGGTTTATTAACTCCGGATATAT